>JAQQZR010000037.1:6633829-6658376 GCA_030068235.1 Notoglanidium macrostoma | reverse complement strand
GTCAACAACCGCTCAACTAAGTAAAGAGAAACAACAGTCCATCATTATCCAGTCTCTTTTAAAGTCATAAAAATACAGAAAAACATTGAATTAGAAGGTGCATCCAAACTTTTGACTGGTAGTGCATATATTTACCCAGGGTGATGTTTTCCTGTCAGTTATATTTGAACTCATTTTTACAAATCTGGGATCCTCTGCTCATCTCCACACAAGAATATTTTTATTTAATGGCTCTCAAAACACAGACCAATCACTAAGGGCTTTCTGTTCATTATACATGCTCACTACACAGGGTACAAAATAACTGTGCTATAAAATATATATTGCCACATCGTTTTAATATACATGAAAAAGAATTTCAGTAACAATATGCTTTTAATACGATCTATTTTGGACATCGATTGGCAACTTTAGGATGGACTTAGTGGATGACTTTTTAGGAATAAATGTGGATTATTGGTCTTCAAATGCGAATGTGTAGATATTATAACATTTTGAATTGTATTTAAGAGATTTGGAGTGTGGGCAAGTCTTTAAAGATCGGAACAGAAGACATTTTGACCTTGTGGGGGAATTTGTCTGGTTCCTGTGAGAAAATCTGCTTCTAACTTTTACTTTAAAAAAAAAAAGTTTCGTTCCGGTTACTGTGGTTGAAGACAGGGCTTGATTGAAGTACAGGCATACAATTAATTAGCTGCATTAATAGTTATGTCAGTGGAAGGTTCACACAGGCACATAATGAGGACATGAGGTGTACTCACAGCTGAGGGCTAGCAGACCAGCATCAGTGACTGGTGTCTCACACAGGTTGAGGACCTGCAGGCAGGCCAGGTGCTCTGAAAGCAGTCGCAGCCCTGCGTCTCCAAACTGACAGAGAAAATTCATTAGCTGGTCAATTATTACAGCACAGACAAACAAAATCAATGTAAGCCAAATACAGGCGAGATATTAACTTGAGCCCTGTTTGAATGGTATTCATTTCTCAGTGGGCATCTGTAATAAAATATTTGTACATTTTCTCCATGATTCATGTAACTGGAGCTGGCTATGAATGAACCTCAGAACAAATAAGCCTGCAAAAAACTTTGTGTATCCCTGATGTTTATTTACAGCCAAACAAGTGATGTGTTATACTTTCTTTGGACGCTGTTATTACAATCGCTCATTTAATCTGCTTGCAGGATCAGTTCAATTCAGATTTATTTGCACAGGGCTTTAAACAACGGACATCGTCACTAAGCAGCTTCACAGAAATCCGGATACTGATTTAGATCCACCAAATGTGACCGTGGCAAGAACAATGCCTCGTTGCAAAGACTCGTATGGGAGCATTTCGATGTCCGGGTAAGATGCAAAATTATGATAAATCATTACAGTATACAGTAGATATGTAATGATTGATCGTAGTCCTCTTTATTCCTCTAATAGACTCCCAAAGAGACCAACTCATCCAACAGCCGATAAACCGAAGTAGTTTTGCATAATACATTCTCAGGAACGAAAGCATAAAAACAAGCATGTTAAAACAATTTCTGATTAGTACAAGTACAGACTGGAATTACTGTGACTCCCCATGCAAAAACTAATGCAGTCAGTAAGAACAGGGCTTTAGACTGATTTAACCAACGTGACAGGATGGTTTAATTATGGTTTGAAGTGATAAAAAGGATTTGGGATGATTTGTCTGCCCACACAGTTCTCCTGGATTACCTGAGTGGACCACAGGTTGAGCTGTTTGAGGGACGGCAACTTGATGAGCTGCTCAGCGCAGGCACTGGTGACGTTGGTGAAGGCCAGACTCAGGTTTTCCAGGTTCCCAAAGGAGCCAGAGCTCAGCAGGCGGGCAAGATCAGCGTCCTGTACAAAGAGCACAACGCGGTCAGACGAAACACGAGTAAGAGTGCAGGCTGGGTGCTGACTGCCATTCAACATTCATACTCATGCGTGTGCTTGGAAGAAACCACATTGTAGTTAGAAAAATGTGCCGTCTAAAATTTTGAAAGCTTACGGGTTTGCAAATGAATGTTTGAAATTCAAAATGTATGTGTACAATTTTTTAAAAGAAGGCATCCAAAATTAGTCGCAAGTTGGCAAAAAACAAACACAGAAGTCCTCTCCCCTCCGCTCACACACACACACACACACACACACACAAATCAAAATGTGAGTGAAAGCATTAATCTTCACAGCCTCACATTTCACTCACATTGTTACCTTGTATAAATGATTCATTACAATTCTTATTTGGTTAGCCTCCATATTAAAAGAGAGGAGAAGAGTTCTGTGTTCAACTTGCACGTTACCCTGACGCTACGCTGGAAGTGAATCTAAGGAAGTAAGCAACTGAAATATATTTAGAGAAAATTCACAATGTAAAAAAATCCTTGTGTGAAATTCAGTTGCAGGTTTCAGATTGCTCTTTCGCAAACCACAAAATTCAATTTCAGGTTCGGACGGTGTGATACAATTTCAAAATAATCTTGAGATCCTTGTATTTAAATTCGAATTCCTTACACTAGACAGACTTTAAGAAAGAAACATGGAAATTTATTTTAATATAGGCACACCATGGAGACATGCAGGTTGTAATAGTTTACCAATGCTAAGTCACCCTTTAAGCAGTTATTACAGTTTTACGTAATGTAATTTCAATGTTATTTATACAAACCACCACATTACAAGAGCGCCAAAAGAATGGTCGCAATAAAGAAGTACACGGAGTGTATATGCTAAATTAAAAGTAAAACACTGACCGTGGACTTGGATGGCAGAGTGAGTCGGGTAGGCCCTCCTTTTCTTTGCTATAAGAGTCAAGGAGAAAGAGAAGGAGAGATTACCAACTCTGTGGATTTCTGCGTCCCACCAGCAGGTGGCGTGTGTGAGATCAGAATGTGGGACATTTAAATGGGTCGCTGAAAGGTCTGGAAATGAGAGCACTGCATTAAACCAAAAGCATGGCAATGAGTGAAAACAGAGGCATGACCATACTGTGGTGCGGTGTGATAATATCGGTTTCCATTAAACTTTCGTTGGATGCGTGTTCGCATATGTTTACACACCAGCTCTTTAAGCTCTCTCTGTCTGTCACACAGCTGCTCGTACATGCGCAGGCCGACCTGCGTGCTCTCCAGGGTAGAGATGATCTGTAGCTGAGTGTCCTTATTCTCTATAATGTTATACTCCAACATCAGGCACAAGATCTGTTCCACACATACAAACACACACACGAGACCTTGATATACGTTTTAACACAGTTTGACATTTTCGGTCAAAGCGTGCAACACAAACACACACCTCCACCATGGTTTGGTTCCCTCGCAGTGCCAGCAACATGCAGGGCCCCAGTTTATTTTCAGCCAGAGACAGAAGGAATTTCTTCGTCTTGTAGCAAGAACCCATGAGGATGTGAACCTGCGGTGGCATCGAGGTGTCAGCGATTAACACAGACGTACTGCAAAAGCAGCAGACCAGAGTCACTCTCTCTGTCTCTCTCTCGCTCACACACACTGTTCATATACACACCATGCTGGCAAACAGCTCTCCATCATCATCGCAGGCCACGCCTCCTGGACTGTAGAGCTGAAACCAGCCATCTTTTCCAGAGCGCACACTGAGTAAACAGGAGTGCACCTGTAAAACGCACAAGCACAGGCCTTAGTGGTGTAGATTCTAGGCTACCAGTTTAATTATATCGCTATTTATAAACGATGAAAAGATTACATCAGCAATAAAAAGTGATTAAACAGGGACGTGTTCGACGTTTCAGTAGGCCAGTAAACTCACCTCCTGTCTGGGGTCCTCGGCAAACCTCTGAATAACATACTTCAGCTCTCTGAAAAGACATCTTACAATTAAACCCAACTTCAGGCTCATGTGATGCACAGATCGTTTAATCGTCTCTACTCGATTTTACCCTGCCATGATGTCCAGTGATGTTTATTCCAATTATATTACATTACCAGACCTGTTGATCTTTATGCATTTTGTGTAGCACCAGAACAGACCACTGAAGTGCAGTAGTCGCTCAAAAACATGCCGAAAGAGCAGTCTTTTTCTCTCCAATAAAAAGGAAGACTAGCCAAACTTATGAATCTTCAATGACTTGTACAGGTGTTTCGATATTAACGAACACTGCCTGGAAGCCCCGTCCCCTTCTCCCCATCTCGCATAGTCTCAACTAGACTCACGGGACGCCCTCACTTTCGGTCAGGAAAAATACGGCACATCTGATCTCACACTGCCCTCCCCTACTCGCCTTTAACCTGAAACACTGAAAATGTTCATTTTCCTTGCTTTTTCAGGCTCTGGATTATTAAATAGTTTCATGATTTTTTTAAAAAGGTAAATCACGAGCAGGGAACAAAAATCAATATTGCACAAACCGCTTGGACATAACTCGGCACTCCAGTTACCAGTGACTTAAACACTTACAGCTGATATTCATCTTTATACTTTCCCATTATATCAGAATTGTCATTATACTCTTGCAAAAATAAGAATGTATATGGCTCTGTGTGTGTGTGTTTGTGTGTGTGTGTGTGTGTGTGTGTGTGTGTGTGTTGGGGTTCCTTCTTAATTTAACATAAGCAACTTTGATATTGGGAAGCTTACATTTAACCAATTTCAGTGTGCTTCTTATTAACATTCATGTACACATGTATGTCTATAGAAAACGTGCGTGCAAATTAACGACTATGATTATCTTGATCTTCCCGCCCCCACCTCAAACTGTAAGTTGAGACGAGAGAGGTAAACAATGCATAGCGATATTACTGATGTCACTTACTTTGTAAATTTGGCATGAGCAAGGGCCCTAAGAGAGAGAGAGAGAGAGAGAGAGAGAGAGAGAGAGAGAGAGATAAACACATAACAGTTAGTCTGTGAGTGTATCCGTGCATGTGTTCACACGTTTCATGTTTTTTCCATGAGCTCTGGGATGTCTGCCTGTTGTTGCCTTTTCTTAATGAGGTCTGAGGGCTCAGATTAACATGCGAGCGCAGGTGAGTTCCCCACCAGTGGCAACTGCAGGGCTCTGTATGAGACTCATAATGAGTCCCCGGCCGGCAGGGCCAATTACACCAAGCTCTCAGGTGCTGTGGGCGCCGTAGACCCAACACACACCGTCCCCCTGCAGAGCCCAGCTACGGCTCAGCCACGTCAGCAGCCTCCCAGACTCCTTGACCCCGGTGAGACCCACCCCACCCTCCCATACACACGCCTCCGCAGCAAAGGATGCAGGCACTGAAAATAAATTCAATAATCTGTTGTAAGAAAATGAATCTAAAAGTAGAGGGATTCTTTTCTGGGAGAATAGAGAAGGCTGAGGGCTACGGACAGCAACACTCACTCTTTGGGGAATGGGATGGGCTGTAGCAGGCTAGCCAGTGCTGGTCTCCAGTCGTCATAGTCAGAGCTGCAGAGAGAAGGCCAGAGGAATCACCAGATTAGTGTTACACACAGGAAGAACAACAAAGGAGGAAATCAAAGCCTCATCTAAACCAGAATTAAGAGACGAAACCTGAGCAGTGGTGCTGGGATTCGAACTCTGCCAGGCTGCAGGATCAGGTGTTAATCTGTACCACAGTTTAGCGAACACTTAATTAACCAGGTCTCTGTTACAAGCAGGTTTCAGTTCCCTCATTCGCTCTCGTGCGGAAAAACTAATTCTTACAGCATGCTTCTATTCTCGCCATACGATGAGTTTACCGATTAATGTTGAGACGGCCTTACACACACATGCACCTGGTCAGCTACGTGCATGCCGCGGTCTTGCTTTCGGACATACAGGTTTTATTACTGTTCTGAATGATCAGAGGTCAGACTCGGACACTCACAGCATCTTGAGGATGAGAGCAAAGCAGGCCAGCACTCGGTCAGCCTGGGCAGGGAGTTGAATGGACAGAGCGCTGAGAGCTGGGCTCACCAGCAAGCACTCGATTAGGCTGGGCTCGCTGTCGCCCCCTGCGGGCGCCTTACGCAGCGCAGTGTTGGCAGTGTTGTTGTTGCGCTCTAGCTCCACCAGGATCTCACTGGAGTTGACGATGGACGGAGGAGGGGGCGAAAGGGCGGTTGGAGGGTCGGGACGCATCAACCGGAGGGGTATCGGGGGCTTCCGCTCGCACTGTTGCTGACAACCGTTCCTTATCTCCTTCAGACTAGGAGAGTTATCACGACTGCAAGGGAAGCGGAGAGCGAGAGACAAAGAGAGAGAAAACAAGAACATGAGAGAGATGACAGTTCGGTCTCGAGTTACACGACCTAACTAATCTGTTGGCTTTTTTTAGGAAGCCTCAATTTGCATCAATACATTCAGGCTTGCACTCAGCTGATCAAACTACAGCCTTGCTTTAAAAATCAAATTACGTGTAAACAAGTGCAATCAGTCCGACTCTACATTAATAATGCATTAGGCATCATAAACATTTCTACGTGTCCAAAACAAAGACCATGAAATACCCACTAGGAAATGGAAACCATTCAAACAGGCAAATTAAGAAAAGGAGGTAAGGGAACAAAGAAGATGCGGTTTGGGACATCTTATTCCCACAGGACAGAAAAGGTGACTAATAGTTCATGGAAAATCTGAGCACGTTTCCTACAAGAGGCTAAGAGGGCTCAAGGACTCCGTGAGATGATGTATTTATTAAAGGCAAGCCTGAAAATAACATGCATGATCTCAAACACACAAATACAGGTGTGACTGAAACACAGAAGGCAACAGTATGTTTTAAACTTCACCAGATTTTTGTGGCGTTTAAAACGCGCACGCCTGGGACTCACCTGTTAATAAACTCCTCATAGCAGGAGTAAATAGCAGCCAGGCACACTGCCACCAGGTTTGGGAGAACCCGAGGGTGAGGACACTGTCCAGTAGGGCCGTGCATGCTAAAATAACACACAAATGCACCCCAAAAAAAAATTACAACTCACACAACAGTTCCAGCAGTATAGGACCAAAGTCCACGACACAAATTAGCCACACCTAGCACAAACAGGCCATTAATATGACAGACCTCACAGGGTGTGCAGGAGTGTGTAAACATATAAGTGATAGCAAAGTGTGCCTGTGTACAGCCTAGAATTATTGGCACTCTTTAGGAACATAAAGATTGTAACATGGATAGAGAAGTAAGGAGTGATATTCTGATCCTAAAATAAACCTGTACATCGTTCCTGTATGCTTAACATAATATTTAAAATCTAAAAAGAGCCTGATCCTGCACAATGGTATTTTTATTCCATGTGTATTTTTTTTTAATTTCATTATGTGTTGGTCAACATTAATATACCTTCGGTGACAAAGGATTTTTTTTTATTTTTTATTTTTTTTTTTTATATGTGCATGTCAACAGTTTGTTAAGGCGTATCAATAATTTGGATGTTGTGAAGCAACAAAAAAAGCCAACCGTGACCGTGACCGTGACATTTGTTAGTAGAAAGAAAGATGATTTCTTGTTCAAGTACGTGTGTGTTTATGTAATACAACCGTGTTTGTCCGTCCCTTTGAAGTGTGCCAACAGATTTTGGAGTTTAGCAGCCATGTGGAGTTGATTAATAATCCTTACAAGATGCGTGCACACATTCGCGAGCAGCAATACTGACCTGTGAATGAACTTCTTGACTACCTCCATGCCTGCGTTGAGTTCATTCAGAGCCAGAATATACTCCTGAGTAAAGAGACGCAGTCTGGGACACTTCCCAAAATCCTGGAGAGACAAAAACAGTTACTAATCAAACAGCAGTGGTCTGTGTGCAGCCATAAGCGCACTGACTATCACACACACACTCACCATGTTGTGTTTGAGAATTCTCTGGACCACTGGAGTGAACACTTCAATGACCACCATGGAGCGTGGACGCTCGCGACAGTGCTGTGGATAGAAGCAGAACTTCTGAGTGCCACTTCGCGAACACTGACCAGCCACTGCACAGACTCGTACTGTACTTGTGATTCACAGTGTAGTCACCAAAGAGTGAAACGTTCACACATAATCCAGCCAAATAACTTCATAAGAACCAAGGGTGTGTGCAATTAATCAGCTGTTTCAGTGTTTCCTGTGTTGGTGGTCATAGCGGTGTACCTTGCAGAAGAATTCACACAGGTCAGGGGGAGGGTGGTTATTTTCCAGGAGGGGAGCAATCGCCTACAGGCAGATAACCGCACCGTCATTAAGCGCACGCCCACGGTATAGACAAGAATTTTTTTCACACGTCATATAGTATGCATGCCCTTAATGCAATTCCAGCTCATTTAAAGTTATATCTGTTTTAAAGCTCATTTCACATAACAACTGCTCTGTCGACTTTCGTTCCACCACTACCCCATACTATATGTACAGTTCAGAAACGTCCCAGTTCTAATAGCAGAGAGTAAATAGGACTCACCACAATGATGCTCTCATGGTCCTGGGCACTGAGGTTGGTGTTCTGAGAAGGAAGTGACATGAACAGATTACTCAGAATCCACCGGCCTGTTACTTCCCCCTTAAAACCGTGGAGCAATGAGTCGACACTCAACAAGCCTCGTTTCCAGCCAACTTAAATATCCTGTATTGCTGTGCTGTTTTATAGTACGCACAAGACTAATCACAGAAGTTCCAACATGACTAATAGAAAAAATCCTAAAAAAGAGAAAAGAAAGAAAAACCCTAGCGCATGTTCGGTGGACGTTACAGCGTCACGTTAACAGCCTGAACCATCAAACGTGTTGGTTGAATTGATATTTAACTGCAACCTGTGGAAATGTTTGGATTTATAAGCATATAGAAGCTTACTTTAAACAAATTTTACAATATAAAATGTGCTTAATTATCACATAAAATAATAAAAAACACGGTCAGGAAAAATATTCACTGATTTACTTGTATGTATTCGTATATCTGAGCAGTGGGGCGTGGAATATACGTTCATTTTTGACATGAATCGTACATACAGGAACGCCAAAGAAGCTGGAGAAAGAAAAGAAAGTTAAATGGTGACATCACACTATTGTTAAATGACCTGCCTGGTGACACTAAAATGCAAAATAATTGGTTTTTTTTTTTTTCTTTTTGGACCACCCCCTGATTTTCTCCCTAATGTAGTCATGGCCAATTTCTCCCCTATCACACGACAGCTACTAACCAGGAAGGGCGAAGGCTATCACTTGCTTCCTCTGAGGCAAGAGACGCAAGCCGACCGCAACTGCTGCACATGCAACGTCAGGGGCGGTGTAACACACCCTGAAAGCATCATCCTGCCACCTCCGCATGCATGAGCTCAGAGACACCCATGATCGGCTTGCATCGCTGCAGTAGACGGGGGACAGAGAGTATGCCACCCGTCCCTCCCTGAGAGAACAGGCCAATTGTGCTCTCCTGGCCATGGATGTCTGTGGTGTAAAAATAAAATCTAAAAGCACGTTCCACCTTTTGCAGATTTAAATTTCCTCCACTCAAGATCCAGCCTGACATAAACTGCTCACATGACACCTTCCAGATGGGTGTGATTTTGGAGACGACGTTAGCAGGGGTAATGTTCGCAAGCTAATTTACTATAAAACGTGGCCCCGAACAACAACGAGAACACAAGTCAAAAGTTCAGTGTGACTGCTGTGAATAATATCCTCCATATTTTCACTGGCCAAAGAGACCACAGCCCTGAGCTCTTGCTGTTTATTTGTGTCACATGACTGAAGGGCCCTAAATGTACAAATCAGAGATAGTCTAGATTTAGCGGCTGCAAAGTGAAAGTAACTGCTGCCGTGTCCTTTCCCCTGCAGTGAACCAACTCGGCCGAAGTCAATTTTATAGCTGGAGAAGCAGAGAAGTGTAGTTTCCGGTGTAGTGTCTCCTGCGTCGCTATAGCAAATGGTCAAGAGATGATAAATGCTACAGTTAAACTTAAAATTTCGGCACCTCTGAAATCATAGTAAATGCAGGCACTGGAATCCTAATTACAGCACAAACTCTCGTGTGTGTGTGTGTGTGTGTGTGTGTGTGTGTGTGTGTGTACGAGTGTGTTACCTCAGCGAGTAGGGTGGAGATGATGTGAAGCGGGGCTTGGTGGATAGATTCGTCCTGCAGTGGAGAGGTAAGTGCCATGTCCACCAGAGCTCGGATTTCCTTCAGCACCACGTCCCAGCGGCTGGGATTATTCAGCACCTTGCGGTACTTGTAAATCTTTTTCTTGACAGGATCAGGAAGGGTTTAAAAAAAAAAAAAAAAAAAAAAAGGAATGAAATTTACACACATTAACATTTAGCTTCACTGATTTGTACGCTTATAAATACAGTCAACTCCAGAAGTATTAGTATTAGCACCCTTCATGAGCAAAACAAAGGAAAATGCTGCATAGTTTTTAGTTTCATTTTAACCCAGTATTGTTTTAAAACTGAAAGTAGGGCTGTTCTTTCTTTGCAAACGACTGCTTTCACTGATCTACCCCAAAAATGGATATTTATTGAAGCATCCCCGGAGACAACGGCCGAGTTGAGCCTAGATGACTCCTCATGCTTAACATTTCACGTTCTTGCCAACGGTAACGACATGTTTGTATTAATTGTAAATATACTTTATGGGTGCCAATAGTTTTGCCTCTCAGCATGCACTAAATGGTTTAAAGGATGCAACGTGTCTTTAATATTCAAATAACAATCTGTGGTTCATGGAATGTTAAGTAAAGTGTAAATACATGATGTTTGTTGAGCCTACATAAATACTTAATGCCAGTAATCTTACCTTCCACTGAAGAGAGTGAAACCACTGGTCCCGCAGATAGCTGTTGGCAGCCTGAAAACACACACACACACACACACACACACACACACACACGTATTTATATACGAGTACGAGCGTCATGGGATTGTTTAGACACGCGTCTGTCAGTGAGAAGAATGTGACTATAAACAGGTTCCTTTTTACAACTGAAAACACTTTCGAAGGACTGAAACAGCTGGACTTTGGAACGGTCTAAAACACGTACCATTTAATCTGATTATTTCTATACGACGCCAGAATTCAGAGAATCTTATGTACAGTACGTGCTTCGCAATACAAAACGCACTCATGAGAGCTGGAGAGGACGGTACCTGTAGGAGGACGGTCCCACCAGGGACGCTGAGCTGGACACAGTATTTGGGGGCGTTGTCCCAAGACAACAGCTGCAGGTCCTCTATAGTACTGTAGGACAGAGCCGCCTCCATGTAACCTGTAGGCTGGAGACACACGAGAGGGAAAACACATTTCATTTCACGCGCAAAAACATACAAGCAGATTCACCACCGAGATGCCGTGCACGTTTATTTACTTCGACTGACATTCAAACTAATTCATGTTGCTCTTATACGTTTACAAATATTGCGTTCAGAATATGAGCCCTTGCCGGCCCAGAGGAAATATTTTCAGCGCTAAATATACTAAAATACGACATAACCTCAAAAACACAATAGCCACGTTACACTGCAAATAATATAAAAGTGGTTTTGGACTTTCCGAAAATTCCAACCTCTCGTTTTCTAGATTAAAGTGACTTTTTTGCAAGATTGATCCAAACTCAAAAAGTGGAGATACGCACTGAACTAGAAAAACGGTTCTCATCTTAAACATCTCGAAGTGGTTCGGCTCCAATCACCCGCTCTGAACATCTCCCTCGTGGTTATTTCGGTTTCACTTGATGTGTCCACGTTAGCCGATCTTAAAATGACTGTAAAAAGTTTGCACTCTCGTTATGCATCATCCAGGCCGCAGCATCTCGGTTTTTTTCAGATTCCCCAGATCCTGCCTGTAGTGCTTGTGGTCACATGGCTTCAAATGTCAACAGGCTGTTCCCGGTCTCCATCTCTCTACAACAGCACACTGGAGCTGTTCCTTTATTAGCCTCTCTCCCGCCGCTCCAGCTCGGCTATAGGCTCGTCCGTTATTAGACACGGCCTCCCCCTGATGTTGAACAAACAAGGCTATTACTTGATTTGCACTGCCCTCCCTCTAGACTCAAACCAAACCGCAGTTCCTGTATTTGTGTCAGCCACCCAGTTCAACACAGCAAACAAGCTGTTCCTTTCTTTGACTCATTCTGCATGTCTCTCTTCTGCGCTCTCTCTCTCTCTCTCGAACAAATATGCGATTCCTCCCTCCATCTCGCTCCTTTCGTAACAGAATCGAATGGGCTATTCTTTTATTTACAACTCCTCTTCTAGTTGACAGAGCAAGTGGCTGCTGTTCCTGCCCGCCCTCCTCCCTCTGCTGCTGGGGTTAAATGTGCACCTCCAACACGTGCTGCATGTGAAAACAGACCCATGACCACACAAAAAAGGGGAAAATAATAAATAAATGCTCGATTGCGGAAGCAGAAGTGTTTATATAAAAAAAAAAAATAAAAAAAAAAATAAAAAAAAAGGGGGGGGGGAAATAAAAAGTCACTACATGAACACAGGAGTGAGCGTACAGCACGGCTCTGAACCTCTTGGCCAGGTTGTCATAGTGACAGTATCCTGAGCGGCAGCTCGCCGTGGTAACTCTGCTTTAGCTCTCACTTCGATCTGTGGCCATCTCCCTCTCTTACTGCACTCGACTCCTCCTCCTCCTCCTCCTCCTCCCTGAGCTCCTTGTATCCCTCTGGTTCATCACATTCAGCCTCTTTTTCATGCTGCAATTCTTCCTTAAAGAGGAGCTGAACAGCTCTTGTCGCCACATTGCCATGTTGCCATGGAAACAGAGATGAAAAAGAGACATATGTTTTTTTTTTTTTTTTGTTACCAGGGAGATCCAGATGGAAAAAGATGTTGGGGTGGGGGTTGAACATCGGTATATTCAGATCCTTTCTGTGGAAATGATGGACAAGTTTAGATTTCTTGCAATTTCCACATTTCGGATTTGAATAGGATCACGAGCCGAAGCGCTCGAGCAGACATCATGGAGCGGCTGTGCCGTTTCCAGAGAATTTCTCATGTGATATGCTAGAAACAAAATCCAGAGACTTCGATGAAAGATAAACTCTAAACAGTATGACTCAACAGCACTGTTACACACAAAATGATGTAAATGCAAAAGTGCATACAAATCTGACGATGCAGAATTACGGCCGTACAACATGCTCGTCAAAACAGAGTCTCGGCTCGGAATCCTGCTTCTGAATAAAGTACCGCGCTCGGCCGTCTCCGTCTCGCGTCTGATGCAGTAAACTGCGGGGCCCGGCGGAGGCAAAGTACACACCGTGAGGAGCAGGGATCTAAATCAACTGGTGAGAGCAAACAGCTGCAATAAAACCTGATGTTGCAGGCAAACCTTTGAGGGCAATAAAAATAAATAAATATATAAATAAAAACTTCGTACAGACAAACAGAAGGAGAAAGAGTGCAGACGAGTCATTGTGTGCCTCGCGGTGGTACACTTACCACCTGCATCGCTTTCGGTTTTGCATAAATATGATCGTGGCTGATGCGGAGTTCTGAAGCATTAAAAACGACTTCATGTTTTTGTAAAGATCCAATCAGCTAAGAGCATGCAAGGTCACCGTGTTCGAAAGAAAGCACCTGCGCACCTCATTAGATGTACTTCACAATATTCGAAACATTTATCGGGCCGAGTTCCCTTCGAGTGCCCTCTGGCAAACGTTAGAAAAACCTTCTGAGTACTAAAGATGGAGCTTCTAGAAACAAAGCGTCAGTACTAGGTCAAGAAAGCTGCAATTTCATTATAAGGCAACGTTATAAAAGTGATATTTCGCCCTCTGATCAGAAGTGTGTGGGGATTTCACATTGCTCAACGACTGACAGCGGTGTCTCCCCGGCAATGCAAACAACTCTGGAAAACTGCTAGCACTAGCACTTTCGTTGTAGTTTGGTTTCACACACACACATACACACACACACACACTCACACACACACACACACACACACACACACACACACACACACAGAATGTTGATTGGCGTGTTGGTGCATTCTATAAACATATCTAGCCGTAAAATCAGCTAAGAATGTGAGCTGCTTGCTCTCCACTGATACTTCCACTTTCCAGCGGAGTTTAAAAAGCGTCACTGATCAGTAGCGTGCGTGTAAACTCGAGCAGGACGAGTGCGCGTTTCACCACCGCATTGATAGAAGAAATTAAAACTGCGCTCTCGCTCGACTGACGAATATCAGCTCACGGCGAGTGATTTGTGACTTCTGTTATGAATTGAACACCTGCAAACCGCTTTCGTTTTTGTTCGAATATTCGAACCGCTTTCGTTTGCCGTCGTCTTTCGGCCGATTCGAGGTCGGCACAAATATTTTTGGTAGGAATGACGTCAATGTTACCAAAGTCCCGGGGAGAATTTGCGATCTGCTTATGTCAGTTCCTTTTTTTTTTTTTTAAAACCCCGACCACAGAAACTAAAGTGACTTCTTTCCTGCTTTCGCAGCCTCTGCTTTTGATCGCCATCTAGTCAGTTTTTTTTTTAGCAGTTTGTATGCACTAATTCAGTAGTTTAAGTGGTAGCAGCTGCATTACGATTGCAATAATCATGACCTACACTTAGAACTCTATAAGGTACAATCCGGGCACGTCACGAAGCCGAGACGTGAGCAGATGACTGGGAGTTGGTAACAATGACATCACTCATACTGAAGACGTTTCTGTCCGTCTCAGATCTTTCAATCGAAAGAAGAGATTGAAAGAGAAAGTGATTTGCAGTTGGTGTTAAATTCCTAACAGACGCTATAGACAACAAGATGATGCTAATTACAGAGAAAGCTTTCTTTTTCTGTCATTTTATTTCATTTTATTAGAAATGAACGACTCACTTAAAACTACTTTATTGCGGATTCTGAATCCACTGCGATTCGGTGTCAACATTCACGGTGCCTGATAATCCGCTTCACTACACAGGTGATAAACACTTTAATAGAACGTAAAATCCATCTGTGTGTTATCTCAAACACTACTTATTTGCTCAACACCGCTGCTAGAAAGCTCGCCGTGCCGACCTAACACTCAACACGCCCTTCTGGATTGCTAGTAATACTCCCAATGTTATAAAATCCGAGAGAACGCGGGCATCGGCGCGAGAGCCATTTCCCCCCAAAGTTATAACGCGATCTCTCGGCGTGAAGCGCAAACCTTCACTCATGGACGTTTCCCAGGTTGTCATCGACTGGGCAAAGCAGACCAAATCAGTCTGCACCTAATCAATTTAAACTTGGCTTTATATTCCCCGGTTACGGACACGCGATCTACAGCTATTACGCAGCGATTCGTTTGAAATTACACGAGAAGTATTTCCTGTCCAACATGATGCACCAAGCGAGCGGATCTACACATTTCTTATTGGTTGACAAACCGATTCATTTGCTGTAAGAACTTTAGAGGTGCTCATACGGCGGCGGTGCAACATTCCCACCGTGTACTCTTTAAAACCGAGCCCCGACACGATCCCGCACGACCGTGGGCATTTCACGCTCCTCAGCCGGCGCTCGGGCTTCGTTTTTGTCTGTCATATGGATTTGACGGAGCTGCGATCACTCAACAAAATGCTCGAATTTATGCTCGATGGAGGCACCGAGGCTCGAGGGCAGCGCGGTTAAAACTGTAGATGTGCAGATACGGCATCACACAGATATTTATCACTGCATCTTGCAGAAAATATGCGCAACTACTTTTGGTTTGTGAGGACCTGCGTGACTGTTTCATTGCCATGTGCACGGCTTAACATGAAAAGCGAACCCCACACACACACACTTGCCATTAACGTCTGTAGAGAATTTCTGGGGACAAGTTACGTTTTAAAACAAAGGAAAAAAAACAACCCCAAAACAACACATTAACTACCATTTATAGTTTTGCTCGGTTGTTATGGAAACGCTGAGAAAGTATGTTGTGCATGCAAGCTAAAATATTTGCACACAAACAGCGTGAACCCAAACTAAATAACGACGCACGTTTATTTTGCATGCACAAACCATTCGCAAATTAATCGGACATGTCCGGAGTCATGCGGACATTAACGGGGTGCTGGGTGACGTCACGTCATTGAAACATTTTACGCGCAACGGTTTCAGCACAGATCTTTATTTTGCGTGCACAAACATAAACACCCTTTTATTCATGTTCTCGTCATGCCAACTTCAAGCTCCTCTACCTCACTGGATGCCATTCCTTTTACTGCAGTCAAGCACAAAACTGGACTCGTGCTAAATTCAAAACGCTGTTGTTGCTGAAAATTGATAAACAAAGCAAAACAAAACCCCCCTTTGGATAGCTGTTAGTTTCCCGGTGTTATAATCCGAGTTGTTCAACCCTACACGCGCTGACGGATCCGAACATCCGGGCTCGGCTGGGTTTATAAGAACCACCATTTCAAGGTAAAAAGAAGCACAAATCGGGCAACAGCTCAGACCGTGTACGTTTAGTTAACTGCTCGGGTCAAGATCCGTGAGCTAAGACATCTTTACTCGTGAGAAAAAACAGAAAGGCTCTGTACACACTCATTAGGACAGTTCATATGAATAATGACGCAATGTTTCTCCTTCGGGACAAACGTTTGTAATTGGAAGCACATGTCCAGGTCGGGAGCTCGCTCCACAAACATGATCTCACTCCGAACCGGTCGCAGGCCTACTAATATTTCCAACCAGGTCTGATTCTTTAGGCTCGGAAATGGAATGACTGACAGGCAACAACAAATGACAAGTTTCCCAAGAAGAAAAGAAAAACAGGGGCGAGAAGGGGAAGCGCCGCACGAGGGAAACGTGCCGCAGAGGTTGAAGACTGAAAACCACGTCCGGGAAGCTTTTCCATTCTTATAATGTGTCCCAACGTCATGTCGGACGCTTAAGGATTTTAAAAAGAAAATAACTGACTCGAATTTATTGGACTGGAAGGGGAATAAAATGCACTGTGAAGTGACAGAAATGTGATTTTCACATCTGACCGTTCCATCTTTCCTGTCGTCACGGTGTCGATCTGATCCTCCTGACAGCATCCAATCACAATCTTATATAAAGCGACTTGTGTTTATCTTTATACACACAGCCCAATCCCCACCAGCATCCTGAGCGTGAACAAGTCCCCAAATAGGCCTCCATATACTCACATGCGTGTGCGTGTGATAACGGACCGTGACTGTTCCACAGGAGTTTCGAATTCGAGGGAAAGAGTCACTGATAGAGTCAGGACTATTTTAAGATGACCGTCCTGCATGTCCATGGTATCAAACTGATCAGACATCAAAACGGACTTCCTTCTTTAGTTCCTCACACGTCTCTGACTGAAACGTGACCCGGTCAGGACACATCCAGATCAGTTCAAGTGATTCCATCAACAGGATTCAAATATAAATCAGGCTTTAAAAGCATCAGCTGATATGTTTACATGCACAAACTATTCTGGTTTTTGCCCTAATTCCCAAAAAAACAAAAACAAAAAAACAAACCCCTAACATTCCCACTAAGCTGTTTACAAGACTAATGAAAATGAATATTCCACTAGCGTTCCTGTTTACGCGACGTGGTGACGGAGCCGACCGCAGATCGAGACGCGTATCCCGAACGCTTTATACTTGTCCGAGGGACGCTCCTAAAGCCGGAATAATCTCGGCATATCCTACATGTCTTAATAGGAAAATGCTAAATTCGGAAGGCGGCCAAATTCAGAATACCCAAACGGAATAAGCTGTTCACATGACCCGGATCAAATCTGGAATACTGTCACATTGGGAATAACAGTGGAATACCAGGGCGCGTGTAAACGTGCTGATTTTTACTTGGAGATGCTCAGCCGCTACATCACTTATGTATTTTATTTTATATATTCTCCTGGGTATTGTTTCAAATATTCTATATAGATAAGAAATGCTCATTTATTTGAATAAAACAAAACAAAACAAACAAAAAAAAAAATCACACAAAAAGGCAATTCTGTGATCCCATTAACTCAAACATGCACTACAACTTTTCCAAAGAAGACAACGTGTTCACAGATACTTGTCGAAGTTTCTGCTCTCATCCTTCTTTAAGAACGGAGATCCCCCCCACTGACACCGGCCCCGTTTACACGTGCTTCAAAATGCGTCTCTGCCGAGAAGCGGGCAGTCGAGACACATCGCCGTTTTGCAGCTGTGTCTGTTGTGTGTCTCCCAGTCGTTCGGATTCATTACCGCGTACATCACTTCCACAGTTATGTTAAAAACTGTTACGTGTAACGTACCTTTAATTTTCTTGCACTCCAACTACATACATCAGCGTTCCTGTCCTTTTCTTCTGCGCACTGGCGTGCTGTCACCCACCATGTCCTGCATTAATGATGGATCTTCCGGTCATGTCCATGTCGAGGACGCATCAGGACACATCAGTGATCAGGCTACAAAAGGTTTGTCGTCAAACGCGTCTCAGGCCACGTCGGCAAGTGGTTCACCTGAGCGGTCGGTCACTTCTGTCCACTTCTGATCCGATCGCCCAGGACGCGTTGCAATACAAGTGTAAACAGTCGTCCATGCCCCATACCAAACTACACACGGAGTTTAAACGCTTGCTTAAATGATTTATTTGTATTTTCCCCACATAATTTCACCACCTTAACACAAATCTTTTGTTACTACCTCGCATGTTCATCGTAGCACGCAAACCTGCCGGTAGCTTTTCAATACGCTCCTTCCACAAACCATTGTAAGGTAAAAGTGCAAGTGTACACAGGGTTTTACAGCAACCACCAGGTGCGTGAGGAGAAAAAAGCTGCCACTCATCTATTCCTGTGAAGACGTAGACAGGAGAAAATGCACGTGCACAAGTTCTTTCTTCCTGTTCTGAGAAAAGCAGCATGGGTTGTGTTGCGGACAGCGATTTGTCAGAAAGTTGTGCGCGTTAACTTTCTGTAAAACCACACATATGAACGTTCTTTCCAGAAACCATTACACCGTTCGAAATCGCCTGCGGTGCCTGGCACAGGACAGCGATCAGCATTATTAATCAATAGAAGATTATTATCTTCTAACGCTGGGTCTCATTCCGCACGCTTCCGTGTAGGACGCTCTGCACAAGGTGCACTTACACGCACATCTCAAATCGAACACGGCAAGTGCACTTACCGGGAACGACGATCGCCACGTTTGACCGTTTCTAGAACGCAATCATTACAGGCTGCTACATTAGCGCAGTAATATCCGACGACAGCGTGTAGACGTTTATAACTTATAACTGACATTTGTGTGGTGCGGTGTTCACAACAGTTCCGACCTCGCGGCTTCCCCGGGTCTGAAAGTAGGTCGTCCGTCCCTCTGCTTCTGCTGCGTAGCCAAGATGGCGAGCGTCCAGGGGGAGAAGCGTCCAGCCTTTTCCTCTGTTTGGCCGTTATGAGTACACCATCCGAGGACTCACAGTGCACCGCGGGCCGCCCTGATTATCAGCGGGAACGCATTTATGCGCGCAAAAGAGCAAGTGGAAGAGCGGGAGACAGTCTCATCAATGCTGCCGTTAAAATACTTGGCCAAACGAGAAAAAAGGCAAAGGATATTGACAGAAAATGATTAAATTGCTGCCCAGTAAAGACAATAATAATAATAATAAAAAGCCGTTCTTGATTTAATTAGAGTATATAGTAGCTATAATAATAGGTATATAAAATTATAATAGTAACATGACTGTGGTTAAATATATATACGTTAGATGAGTCAAACATACGCGGTCAGATTTCATTTCCTGTTAATGAACGAATCATTCTCCATGCATGTAAACAAACAACGTTTCGAACAAGAAAATCAGGACACGAGGGCATTTCTATAAATGAAACAATACTAATGTGAGATAATGGGCGGGGCTTCCGGACACAGAGCCAGCTAGCACACACCCGTGCACGTACGTTCAGTTCCAGCCTCTCAGAGACGCTAGCTAGCAGACCGGAGCGGCTCGGGGAACGTACTCCGATTACATCCGGCCTTTAATGTATGGAGGCTGCTGTAAACATATCAGCATGTTTGGTCTCTTACCTTTAAGGCTTCAACTTTGTTTCACTGACAGCCAGGATAATGCCGGAGCTCTTCCAGCAGCCACAATCATCGTTATTCAATTAACAGACGCTAAATAAACGTAATCGCAAATCGCAGCCTGTACGGCGTTAATATAGCGAATAAAAATGTCACATTACAGACCACCAAAAGCTCAGACAGAGTACCAAAACGGCATTAGCCTGGAACTACCTACATTTTCACATACTATTTAAAGAACGGAGGTGCTTTTAGACACAAATACGATACCGACTGACTTTTACTTGCAGCGTCAGATGAATTAATTAAGATAGTTATCTCCTTAAGCAGAGTGTTGGCTGAAAGAAGGAAAGAACATGTTGGCACACAAACAACCGCTCAGCTACACCTTGAAAAAAATTTCTCACTTTGAAAACTGTTGATCAGATCAGTGGCACGTTTTGATCATCATATGAAAAAACAAACAAAAAAAAAAAAACCCCAATCAACACAAAATTCACATGAATCAACCTCGGTGTGTTTTGTTCTACCTCTGAACAATAAGAATAACAATAAGTCATGCAGTGGAATAGCAGAAGCTAGAGATGACTGCTAAACTGGGAAATATGACCGCCGAATATCAACACACTGATCAATTACATCACTTTTTATATATGCACATAAAGAGAGATCGCAGTAAACTATAAGCTTTCCTAATAACTTTTTTTTTTTTTTTCAATTATACGTTGATGTAAAAAGATATTTCTGAATGTTCCAGATTTTCAGCCTTTACAAAATTTCCACTGTTCAGGGACGCCGTTTTGCTGGCATTTTGTATATGTCGTAATACCATGACCCATAATGCTACTGTGGTAAACACCACACTGTTCATACTTCTAGTAATGTTTACATTTCCTTTAAGGGATTAAGAGGCTGAAGTTACCTGCAGATGGATCACCAGCTTTTCTCTGGTTGACTGGGACTAAACTGAAATGTAACGTTTGATCAGATTCATACAGACGATTTCTGTTTCCTTCCAAATGTTTTGCCATTTCAAACAAATTTCTGGGGGAAAAAAGAAGCTTGTGAGAGAAAATGCAAAGCGTTCTGTTTCCAAGTCCTGTAATTATGTGAATTTCTGTGGAGGCACAACGAGCCAAACGCACAGAGTCATGAGATACTGGAACACGCACACACGCACAAATACACATGCGCACACACAGAAATACACACACGCACGCACAAATACACACGCACGCACAAACACACACGCACGCACAAACACACACGCACAAATATACACACACACGATATAAAATCGATGGATGGTAAAGTCAGTTCTAAAACGCTTTCAAAGTCCTTGTTGCCAAATCGGCTCTTATTTTCGCTAAACTGTCGCTTTCTAACAGTCCGTTTACAAAATAACTGCAAAGCCGTCGGCAGGCCGTGAGAAACGTCTGGCCTTTGACACAATTATACGTCATCTGGTTAATTATCAGGGACGGCTGCTCTCTAATCATTAGCTAATGACTGCTCCACATTTTGAAGATAAATCATTAACTCCAGAAACGCGCGTGGCGTCTTATGTAGAATCACGCTGCATAACGATTGGTTGAAGCCCAGGGCTGGGCCACGTGACGCTGTAACATCGACAGCGAGAGAACGTACGCATGTCGTGATATGCTGTTCAGAGACACCGTAGAAAGAGAATATGCTTCAACAGCCAGGACAAACTCTGACTGCTAACAGCTGACCTGATTGCGTTCAATTACAAATTGTGCATTTCTGTGACTGTTAAATGCATCTTGAAAATATTCACGTAAAGAATTTGAATGTAAACGTAAAAGTATTAGACTGTTTATTCGACTTGTTAGTTTATTTGTGTAGATTTTTTATGAAATCCTTCCGTTTGGCTGTTTTTCAGTTACCGACATAAAACACCACGATTAATAATGTGCATCGTAAAAACGCCTTCAGGCTCCAGTGGTCATATCGCTCTCCAATGCTTATGCACTAAGCTCAAAGCTCGAGCCAAGGAAACATTTCGGTAACAACAGAGCCGAAGTCACCAGTACTTCTGCAAGCAGGACGTGTTTCTATTCATTTTTAGAAGTAAATTTTGATTCTTGCTTTTCGGGCAAGTGGAAACTATAAAGCGATACCGCTGGGCCCTAAAGCGCGGCGTGCTCTTAACACCATAGCCACCCTTAAAGCCACATCTTACTGCTGCTCCGATATCAAGCGTCTCGAAGATCAACAAACTGCTTAAAAATAAATAAATAAACTCGGATTTCACGTGTAGCTGCAAATTTATTGGACAATCTTCACAAATGTTTTTTTTCTTCCCCCCTCAGCGTTTCACCAATTCTACATGAGACGCAATACTACCTCGGTGACTAACTTTTCTTACCGCCTGAAACTCTCATGAGCTACAGAGATGACTGGTGTGCTCTGCTCTCGCATTGGGGGGAGGGACGCGTCACGCGGTTGCTTCTCAAACGACGTGTGAAGAACCCGCTCGGGGCACGAAAAGGGTCAAAACATGGGCAGCCGTTACTTATTCAGCCTTACCTACTGAAATTCCTGACTGTATATTTTTGGGGGCCGAACTTGTGTCATTTAGAAAAAAAAAACGAGGTTCCCAAACAAACAAACAAACAAACAAAAACAATAAAAAAAAACAAAAAACAAAAGACCTCAACAACAACAAAACATTATGTTCATTTTATTCTATTAATATAGTGATTTCTGATCTCCAGTATATAAAGTTACAGATGCTAATCAGGGGTAGTGGGAATTAGGGCTGGGTGCCAATATTAATAATTAATTAATTAATTAATTAATTAATATTAGGCATCAGGGTATCCTTTAATCGTTTTCTCAAAAGGAGTTTTCAGTAATAAAAACGGATTCCTGTTGCCGTGGAGGAATGTCCAGCTGCTCTCATGTGATGGAGTGTGAGGAAGCTGATGTAGTGTGTGCGCCATATGATCAGCTGGCTTCTCTTTCAACACTCTTTATTTATGCTTCTACTTTCTGTTCCAGACCAACTGCACTGAAGGGTGAAGAGGCTTTACACACTCCACACGCTGCAGACGTGCTTTTACACGTCACGGTGCGGCCAAACCAAACTGCAGGTCTGATTCAATGACGATTAGTTTTTGCCGTTCCACAGAACCGATTATTACGCACAGCCTTGTCTGAAAGAAAAAGATGCACCTTTTGCACATTTGCAATGTTAGCTAACTGGATCACTAATGTAAATGAATGGCATGCATGCTAACTAAGCTAGATGGCCTTTATCCAGGACACATTATCGAGGTCAATAGCTAGCATTCACTAGTAGCAATAGTTTTCTGACGCGCTGTCCCCGGCTCCCCGTGTGACACGGGTGTGTTGACATGGCCGTACTATTTTTATGTCTTTCTTTCTTTCCACGGACATACTAGTCTAGTACGCAACACGGGAGTCGTCATAACCGCATACTAACTAGGGTGTGGAGTACGCTGGGCCAGTATGCGGTGTGTAATACACCGGTACACCTTCACTACGAAAAAACCAAAGCGTATAAACCAGAGGAAACTTTCTCAGAGTAACCCACACATTAATACAACTCAATAAAAACGCACTGCACTGAAACAATCGCGAGCATACCAGGCGTGTGAGATATCGTTTCAAAAAATCCCCTAGCAAATGCTACCGTAGGCTGAAGTGGGAATATGAAAAGCAGTCCAGATGGATGTGTGCCAGCGTTTGAGAATGTCCTCCTAATGGCAGATCTGTGCTGAACAAAAGAGCTGCTTCATCTCCTCTAGCTCAACCATAACACATATCTGGATAATTACCAAGACGCTGGATGAGATTTGGACAAGACGATATAAAAAAAAAAAAAGTGCACTGATTAAAGAACACGGGGAACATTTTAGGACAGCTGAGCTTGGAGAATGCTGATTAGAGACGTCTGTGGAAAACAAAGTGGTAGATTTAATAGCAGCGTCTTAAGACCCTTCCTTTATTGTGGCCTTTTTTTTTGTCTCTGGCTCTCGGCTCACGCTGAACCCGGCTTTACCAGAGAATCCCGGAAAACCCACCGCTCTCATCTCGTTAATGCCTGGACAATGGCGGTTCCTTTAGCTCTTGCACTTGGTGTTCGATTTCATCACGAGTCTATTCTGATCTGATCCTACTGAAAACCCTGATTACACCCTTCAGGACGGGTAAACCAAACCGCTTCTGCCATCCACGACAGACCCGCTTCAGGCAGGAACCTCGGGAGGAAAAGCTTTCTGGTGCCTTTTACATGAAAGGCTGACAGGAAATGTGCATGTCGGCGTTAGGCAAATCTCATGTAGGTCCTCGGTGCTTGAGGAAAACGGTGAGTCACATCTTTCGGTGAGATCAGGTTTCAAAAGAAGACTCAGCGTTTACTTAGAAAAAAGCTATAAAATGGGCACATGCTTTTTTTTCTTTTCTTTTTTATTGCCGGGTAAGGCATCTGGTGTAAAAGGAGACGGATGAAAAGGTATTCGAGCAAAATGCTACATGTTGTTAGATTAGCATCACACACACACACACACACACACACACACACACACACACACACACACACACACACACACACACACACACACA
>JAQQZR010000037.1:6575217-6610503 GCA_030068235.1 Notoglanidium macrostoma | reverse complement strand
AACACGTGTGCCTTGTTAATATGGATTACTATAGTTGCTCTATAGGGCTGTTTACTGTATTTTTATCATTTACTATTGTCTGTTGCTCTCAAATGCATTAAGAAGGAAAGAAATTCCACTAATAACCTTTTACGTCAACAACCGCTCAACTAAGTAAAGAGAAACAACAGTCCATCGTTATCCAGTCTCTTCTAAAGTCATAAAAATAAAGAAAAAAATTTTATTAGAAGGTGTGTCCAAACTTTTGACTGGTCGTGTAGCTTAGCACTCTTTGTGCCCTGGGCCTGTGTCAAAAGCCGGGTTTCCATTGCAGTGTTGTGCAAAATAGAAGCAATAAAAAAAAAAATAAAACACAATTGGGAATGGTCTGTGTTTCCATTGGGTTATGGTACGAAATTGAAGCTGTTTTTTCTCCTCTCGCAATAGCCATTCACATCTCTGAGACCTGATATTTGGCACAGGATTTTCATGGGATTTTTCCATGGCAGTGTTTAATTAAATGCAAAAAATGTGTTTCCATTTCAATTTTGCAAAATACTGCATTGTCAAATCGTCTGAAATTTCATTTTCTTTCCCCGAAATTCACATTTCCATTACTCGTTTTTCAGTTTGCACAGTAAGCAGGTTAAAGGAAACCTGGCTAGTAAGCGCAGCTGGCATTTTGGAGCCAGGCGGGTTGGTAAAGCCGTTCCCTGCTTTGCTCTGTCTCGTGTTAATTTGTAGGGCATTCTCAGGGTTTATCTGTTTCCTTGTGATGGCAGCCTTTCCTTCCTTATACCTCAATCAGCATGGGAAGGGACTGGTGGGCCATTTTCTCGTGTTGTATTCAGCAAAAGAATGTGTGCATTACTACCATCACTCTGTGAAGTACACAACACACTGAGGCCCATGTCTCAGTCTGCCTGAAGTATGCCAGCAGCTAGAGAGTTGAAAACAGGAACGCAAGCTTTGGACTCGTCTAGTAATCAGATCAAGTCCAGAATAAATCAGCACACTTCAAATTATTACGGTATGAATAACAGTACTTAATCTATAAAATATAATACTCCAATACACCATTTATCTAAAGATGAATCTTTCAACATCTAAACATGCCTCCGAATCACCAGTGAAAAACCTCCATTAGTCCCTGAATTTGATCCAATTGAAAATCTGCGGTCGGTCCTGAGTTGGGAAATCAACATGTATGAAGGATTTTAAAATGTTCTGCATGTGGGAACTCCCAAGATCCCTTTACCAGTGTCAGTAAAGCTGTTAGACTTGTTGATTTCAGGAAAAAGCTCAGTGTTGTTATTCTCTCCAGGGGATATTAAATGTGGGGGTGTACTAGTGTTTTGCATGAAGAATTTTTTATTTATAAAAATTTGTGTCAAAACTATAATATGTGCCTATTGTGACTGTTTATGGGTAGCACAGTGGGTATCATTGCCACCTCACAGCTCAAGTCTCCGGTTTGAACATGAGCTCAGGTCACTGTTACTGTTTCTGTCATGACTGCGTGGATTTTGTCTAGATTGTCCGGTTTCTGTTCACCTATTAAAGAGATGCAAGTAGGTGAAATGGCCATTGTAAATTGCCTGTAGGTGTTAAAGGTCCACTGTGTAGAATTCAACCAAATGAATGCCCCTCTCTTAACTCTCCTGGTGCCCATAGCGTACTTATATTAAGCACTTATATTCACACTCCCTTGCCTTTTCTTCATGCCTCACTTTCAAGCTCCGCATCCACTGTGACCCAAACCAGGATAAAGAAATTCCTGAAGATGAATGAATGAAAATATGTTCATTAACATATTGAGATAATAACCTGTATTAACAGCATACAATGTAATTTTGGGTTGACATACCAATAAAACTGTATTGATATGCAGAATTTCCCCTGCCTTTGTCTTATTCTAATATTTTGTCTCTCTCTCACTGTGTCTTCCTCTCAGTCTTTCTCCTCTGTAGGAAAATTACTATAAACTGTAGGTAAGGTTTGCCCTAATGTGGTGTTATTTGCAGGATATTGGACTTGAGGGTATCTGTAGAGGAAAGGGTGTGGTGGCATAACAGCATATGACTCACATTCATTACATTTTGTCTATTGTTGAGTTGTGTTTACATTGGCAGCACTTATATTCAATGTTCACATACTGTTCACATCCAGTATTGTAGAGACTGAGTGTCTGAATGAGAGTGTTTTTGAGTGTGTGTGTTAAATTGCTAGTATGTTTGTGCTTGCAGGGGGATTACTACTTCGAGTACACAGAGTGTGACAGCAGTGGCTACAGATGGAGAGTGGCCATTCCTCAGAGGCCTGGCGAGTGCAAGGGACTGCCAGAGCCTGTGATGGGCACTGACTGCAGTAGGTCCATGTGTGTGTCTGTATGTGTGTGAAGTAGTGAATGATAGAGGGTTCATATTTTTGGTTCATATTCAAGTTTTTATTCATTGTTTGTTTGCCAACAGCCAAGAAGGGTTTGAATATGCACAAAAATCACTACAGCAACAAGAGCAAGTACAAGAAACACTCCAACACTCTAACAACAGGATGCTTTGACTAATACATTTCTCACCCTTATCTGCTGAAAGGAATTTCCTCTTGGGCGCTCTTGGATGTTCTTTAACCATTGTTTCTTTTTTATTTTCTGAAGTGCTATATTTCTCCTCATCCGACAGAGAGCAGATAGCATTTGCTATTGTTTCCTTAAACATGTACTGTACCTAGTTTCCAGTTATACACAGGTTTAACTTGATCTTTTGAAATCTGGGATGTCCTTAATACCTGTAGTGCAACTAGTATTTTGCTGTCCAAAATATGTCCAACATATTTGTGTAATTAGCAGTAATGGAGAGTCATGTGAATATTAGATTTTTACATAAATAATCTAATCAATATGCCAAGATTTGGTGGATCAAGTACTGGTCTGCCAAGGTTAAAGGCCAGATAATTCACACTTTGCAAGAGACAGGTTATAACCTGGCTACCTATGAGCATATAGGTCCTATAGGTCCTGGATTATAAACCAACATGATGCAATAACACAGAAAATGCTGTTCATGGACAAGTGAAGATCTTTTGTGGTATGGTAGAATATATGGTAGAAGTAAACACAATGCCAGTTGTGGTTCTTGTTAGAAGACTCGGACATCTTGCTGCGACAGTATGCACTGGCTAGTGACTCTGTGACTGGTTCTTCTCTCTCAGAGAGAGGTCATTATGGTGTGGTGTGTGGTGGGATCATTACCACACACCACACCATGATGACCTCTCTCTGAGGGCTCTTATAATTTTTAGGGCCTTTTTGAAAGGGGCAAGGTGCCTCCGTCCTCCACATTTTACCACAATCCTGTTGTGGGATCTCTCCCTTGTGCTAAGGTACCTTAAGGCCAATCTGTATGAGCTTATCTGAAATGGGTGTATGAAGAATTTTTGCTAGCAATCACTTCAGAGTGGGAGAGCAGCATGCTTTGGTGATAAGCTTGCCCTGAATGAATACATGGCAAAATGGCTCTTGGGTGAAATATGGTTTGAACCTGGGATTTCTGCCTAAGATCCTATGACTCATTTTGTAAATCCACTGAGGATGCTGCAGTGCTCCGTTAAGGCAAGATTGTTCTTTGTTGTGCTCAGTATGTAACCTACTGCACTGTTTAGGCCAGAGAGTACACGCCAGCTCATCAGATGCCATTTGCCATGGAGGAAAGGGGGCTTTCTTGCCTAAGCAGTGATTAGCCAGTGGCTTGTGGATGTCATCACAAGTGTCTATAAATAGGCTGGATCCCCTGACCCTACTGTGACTTGCCACTTTTTGGGGTATTAGTTAGAAACATGCTGCTTCAGTGAATCTGTGATTACTGTTACCTGTGTACACAACACTGTGTGCCTTCTCCAGGTTCTACAAGGTAAACATCACCCCTCTCAGTGGGGTGAGTGCACTTATCTTCTCTGAACACCTTTCCAGTTAGTCCTAAGGTGTTTCTAGTTCCTCATGACACTGTGGCATACCTCATCAAGGCAGTTTACACTGATGGTGGTTAGAAGTTGTGAAATAGAATACTTGGGTCGATATCTGGAAGGTCGCGGATTGCATGTTCAAGTTCACAAGGTATCCAGGTGATTCTCACAGCACCACAATATGTACAACTATTGTTACACACATACTTAGTAGTTTGCATTTAGAGTGCAATTATTGTGTATACTGTAGGTGTTTGTATGGGTGTGTATCTATTACAGGGCCAATCCTAATGCTTTTAAAATTTTTGTGAAATAGTTTGTCATCTGGACATAGTGAGTTTTCTTTAGTGCTATTTTACTATCTAGTCTACAAATATTTTATTATCTCCTCTGATATTTTACTATCTACTTGTCTTTGGCAGCATTCTCTTGTGGAGCTGGAGAGTTTTTGGAGATGTCTTCTCAAGAGTGCATTCAGTGTGCAGCTGGGTCCTTCTCTCTCGGCAGTGGTATCCGCTTTGATGAGTGGGATGACATTCCCCCTGGATTCAGCAGCCTAGTGACGTCTCTTGATAACGCACCAAACAGACACGAGGGGCCTAGCTGTAATGGGTGAGTGGCATGCTAATTTCTCACTGCAATTTTATCACAGTTGTGATATTTTAAATTATTATATTCTTAATATTGTTCTTAGATTTGAGTTAAAATTGTTAAAATTGTTGGTTTAGAGTCAGGGCCATAACCAGGATCATTATTGCAGCAGTGTGACCCACTTCACTGTTAATATATCACAATGCTGAATGTGTAATACATCAATTACTGATTTCTAATCTCTTAAACACAAAAGAGATTGGTGGCGTAAGGTTTTATGAGATTAAACCTAAAGTGTGTTTGTGTGTCCAGCTGAACTAGTCCTTACGGCGATACCTCAAGAATGAGTGGTTGATTGTTTTCTAAGATTTATATGGAATTATCATTGTAACTGCCAAATGATAAGGTCACAGCAAGGTCAAATGTCTGAAATAATTTTTCTTTATTGTTTTAAATATATTTTAAAGGTATTAGAGGAATACGAATTAGTAACAAGAAGGACTAGACTCGTTGGCAAGAGAGGAATTGAGCTGCTGGCGTCGAGTTCTACTCGTTCTATATTGTTTGTGCATGACTTTGTTATTTTTCTGTGTTTGTGTGTATGTGGTATCCTGTTGTCCTTCCAGCTCATCATGGCTCGCACGTGGTAGTTATGTGGAGTCGAACCGAGATGAATGTAGTGTCTCTCTGGTCTACGCTGTTCATCTCAAGAAGCCAGGCTCTGTCTCCTTTGACTATCAGTACATGGACAACAACATCTTCTTCGAGTTCTTTGTAAGTAGCACACCTGTCTTAAACACCATTTCTTGTGTAACCATGGCAGGAGGTGGTGGAGCTTCTTTAAATGATTTGAAAGATTATTAAACTGATTACTGTAACAGATTCAGAATGACCAGTGCCAGGAAATGGACAAAACTTCTGATAAAAAATGGATGAAGCTAACAAACAATGGAGAGTGGTCCAAACACATGGTACATAAGTATCCGCATGCCTACACATCCTGGCTTCTTTTGTATTTGCCTCTGAAGTATTTGTGTAAAGTCCTGTAAATTCTGTCCTGCAGTCAATGATTGTGAATTTTACGACATGGCTTTTTCTCCCATGCAGGTCAGTTTGAAATCTGGTACAAATGTATTGTACTGGAGAACCACAGGAGTTACCGTGGGGGCAAAAGTAGTCAAACCAGTGCTGCTGAAGAACATCCAGATAGAAGGTCCAAATAAAATGAAACATTGATCCAGTTGTAATGGCAATGTTGACTTTAATGTCTCCTTCATAATGTAATTTCTGTTCTTTCCACCCTCTCTTTTTCTCTTTTTTTTGTCAGGTGTGGCATACATGTCAGAGTGCTTGCCCTGTAAGCCAGGCACGTTCAGTAACACTCCTGGCTCTTCCTCGTGTGTACCCTGTCCCAGAAACACATACTCAGGCAGAGGAGCCAGCTCCTGCACTCCCTGCAACACAGACACTCTCTATGCATGTAAGCATCACCATATATAATGTATGTTTGAACACAAATGCTTTTAAATGCTGATTTCTGCTCTGTAGGTGTAGAAAGTTGCTGAGTGTAAGATTTAGCTCCTCTCCAAATGAGAACAGTGTGTTCTGCTCAGTCATATCAGCTTAGTCTGAAATCAGACTTGGTTAATTGTTACACTGCTTGTGTTTGTCTACAAATGGCCCGACCTATATGAAATTTAGTAAATAATAACGATGAATGGCTTCCCATGATTATGAAAACATGATAAATGATATTTGTTTGTATCTTGTATTGAAATAATGCCCTACTTTATACTTTATCTTGTGCAATTAATCCAGATCAGTGCACTATTTATTTACCCTCTCTAAATGCTGTTAACAAATTCCCTACATGACAGCAATCAAAACGTGTTCACAGTCGAAATGGCCTGTGATCATGTTAAATAATCATGATCTCAATACTGGTCCAAATAATTGTGATTATGATTTTTGCCATAAGCGAGTAGCTCTATTATGATGGACTGGTGTCATATAAAAGTTTTATTTCCACTTCACGGCAAGAGTTCCTTGAATAGGCTTCAGATCTACTGTTACGCTGAACAGGATACTGCACTCACTGAAAATTATTGAATGAAATATATCTCATGAAATATACAATATGGGGGAAAATATGATACAGGTTACAATAAGTGCATTTTACAGTTTTACCCAGCAGCGCAGTGGTGCAGCATGGGTTGCTGGTTCGATCCTGGAGTTACTGTCTATATGGATTTTGTCTTACCCCTGCCCATGTAGGTTCATCTGAGTGCCCTGGTTTCTTCCCACCAGAGTGGATTGGCTATGCTAAATTGCCCCTAGCTATAAATGTATATGTTCATGGGGCCCTGTGACGCACTGGTGTAATATTCAGGGTGTATGGATGGTGCTTCATGCCCAGTGCTCTCATTACAGACTCAGCATCCACACATTATCATGCATGGGTGATAATCATGCATTTTACCCAGTTATCAATAGATCCATCTTTCTCTCTGAGATTAATAAAGTGATGTATCTATCTAAAACCATGATAAAAAAAAACTGTTAATATCCCTCTGGGATTAATGCAGTGATTTATCTATAGTGATCTATCTGTATCAATTCTGTTTGAATCTTGATGATGCCACATTCATCCAAAAGACCAGGATTACATTTTATACTAGAAGGGCACTTGGAGAGCGCAGACCTCCGCCAAGTACAATATTCAACCCTTGTATGACCTGTAAATCTTCAACTGCAGCCAACTCTTATGTTTGTATATATTTGCAAGCGACTTATCGCATTTCTACATTTTGCCACTATTGAAATTTAATGCCATCTGCTGGATTTGAAGTTTTATGGCATTGTTGAGGGCAGACTTCCACCACGACCTAATGCTATATCTCACAATATTGGAGAAAGTGTAACCCCACCCAATGAATTGTATTTGCACCAAATTTTAGAGGATTGTTCCTTGACCCATGCTACACTTCCACCAAGTTTCATGGAAAGTGGTGTGGTAGGTTTTGTGAAATACTACTAAAGACAGACAAATAAACAAACAAACAGCCAGACAGACAAACAAACCACACCAAAAACCATAACCTCCTTGGATGAGATAAAAAAAAAACCAAGCATTAAGATCATTTCTCTATGAGAAATCTCTGTGAACACTGAACCACCATATTTGTGGTTGTTCATAGTAGCAATGAACGTAGATTTTTTGTATAGGACATTTAAAGATATCTTATCAGCGCTCATCATTTTCATGAACGTTTACAAGTCCAGAGAACTATAATGATGGCAAATTTCATATTGGCCTGGTTTATGTGTATAATAAACAATGGTTTGAATTTGTCTCTTCTTTCTATATGGACCAGTGGAGGGCTCTACAGAGTGTAAGGCCAGACCTGCATGCTCGGAGAAAGACTACTTCCTGATCCACAGTGTTTGTGATGAAGAAGGCAAGGTAATGTGAGCCTACTTTACAATAATAACTTCATATCTAATGATCTTTTTGTAATGCTGAATAATTAAATATATTGAGACCTTTCTCTCTACAGACACAGGTTATGTATAAATGGATCGAGCCTAAGATCTGTCTAGAAGATGCTCCGGATGCTGTAACACTGCCCCCTTCTGGTAAACGTGAGCCGTGCCCACCCTGCAACCCCGGCTTTTATAACAACAACACTGCTACATGCTCTCCTTGCACGCAAGGAACCTACTCAGATGGCCTTAAAGGTATTCCCAGAATTCCTTCTTCTATAAATGTCTCCTAAAGTATTTTAAGGCTCTGAGTAGGTGGAGTCATTGAGGCCAGTTTATTGTGTTGTATTCATGTGAGAGCGCTTTAATAAAATATAGTAAAGAGTTGAATAAATGTAAAAATATATTTGTTGTTTCCTTTGGAATTGAAAGCTAATGCTGATGTGGTGTGTTTTTTGGATTTTCTGTATCACCATCTAGCTTGCCAGCCTTGTCCTGCAGGCACAGAGCCAGCCCTGGGCTACGAGTATAAGTGGTGGAACGTTCTGCCCTCTGGCATGAAGTCGTCCTGCTTCAATGTGGCCAACACCAAGTGTGATGGCATGAATGGTGAGAGAGAGAGATAGAAAGACAGCCATCTGTATAAAACTGTAGGAAACAGATTAAGGGCCAGTGGCATATACCGTAGATGCAAAGCCAGTCAGTGACAGACAGATGGCACTGTTCTACCACGAGCAACTGCTCTAGGATGAACGAGCCAGGGAAAGGGTTGCACTCTGTTTTTTGTTGCTTATGAGCATATGCATTTTCATGCAGTCCATACTTGACTGATTTGTGTGCTTGTCTGTGTGTGTGAGTGTGTGTTAGGTTGGGAGGTGGCAGGAGATCACATTCGTTCAGGAGCTGGCGGTTCAGATAATGATTACCTCATCTTGAACCTTAAAGTGCCTGGATTCAGGTGAGACAAACCGGCTCTCTATAATGATCAGGTAAAGGTTTCAAGTGGCAAAATCAATAGAAATCCAGTTACATTCATTGTCATGCAACATATCTACCTATACTGAAGAGGATTTTCACATATACTGTGGACTGGTATTGGATTGCATTTGACACATTTTAAGATTCGGTCTTGTATTTTATTTAATAAATGGCCATAATGTTGACGGACACCAACACGGATTGTGAATGTGAGCACAGGACACAAACTGTCGTAAAATACACCACGTCTGCAAAAAATCTTTGTATAACTTGGAAACCGAAGTGAGCATTCTGTGAGAATGGCAGTGTCCACCCAGTATCTGCCAACACACAGAGTTCTGTCCATCATGATAAGTAAGGAATAAAACAGAACGCAGCATGATGGATAAGAAACATGATCAGCACTGGGGTGGTGTGATACAAAGTGTATACTGTTACCACCCTGAAGCGTTTAAACCTATTATACCACAGCAATTTTCTAATAATTACATTTTTAATTAATAAAAGAGAAACACATGGTACATTTCAATCATTTATAGTTGACATATAGACATTTGCAAAACAAGATCCTGTTATAACTTATCTTATAACAGCTACAAACTTTAGTAACCTTTTTTCTCTCTCTTGACATCTATAAGACAAAAACACACCATGTCATTACGGAGAAACTGCAAACACCTGAACACTTTTCTGTGTTTAAACACTAAAAGTTACATCTTTACCTCTGACTTTTACAAAGCACTGACACTGTAGACTCCTTCCGTAAATGCTAAATAAATCTCCCCATAGAAAACATCACCATACCAACTATTATACATTTTTGTAATCTATTTATGTATAGCACCTGCCATGCAATTTCCCATGTAATATTTAGTTTAGCAATGAATGTATTGTAATAAGTATGTTAATATAAACATTTTAGCTGGTACTATTTTCAAGGCTGACGTTTTAGAAAATTTATCAACACAAACACATTCTGACCAATCCGATTCGAGCATTCAGCAGTGCTGTGGTGTGATTTCCTCTGTTGAGTGATTATTATAAGATTATAGATTATCTCTTGATTTCAGCTTAAAACAAACGAACAAGCAAAAAAAACCTAATGCTTATTGCTAGTTGGTCTCGGTTATGAAAGATCACATGCACATGAGAGGCTGCAGTTGTTAAAAGATTTCTGGTTATATGTCTCAGGTTACCAACATCAGTTAGTGGAACCAGTAGCACGGAGTTTGGACGCATCACATTCGTGTTTGAAACCATATGTTCAGCTGATTGTCAGCTTTACTTCATGATGGTGAGTGTGTGTGTGTGTTCCATGTGGAACTCACACTTTCACCAGCACTTCATCATCCTTGGCATGCTTTGTGTCCAACTTTAGTTTGGGTTAGTTTTCTGTCTATGGAAGCTCTTTTGCATATGTGTTGTTGTTTATGCAGGACACAGACAGACGGAGGACCAATGTGGTGGAATCGTGGGAAGGCAGTAAGGAGAAGCAGTCCTACACGCACATCATGACTAAGAATGCATCTGTGTCTTACACATGGGCTTTTCAACGCACTAACCAGGCTAAAGATGTATGTGTACACACTCAGACTCACATAACATAGATATGTAAGGATGTATTCATTTAGTTAAGGACGTGGCGAGGATTTAATACTGAACTTGTGCTCATTGGTATTCAGACCTCAGACACACAGTAGCTACAGATTTATCCTCAACAACAAAGCTGTGTTTCAGTTATGTGCGATCCTGACCTTAGACTTAAGCCCATTTTTCTTGTGTGATATCAGCTCGAGCGAGGAGCGGTATTAAGTCCAGTGCTACTGTCTGACAGTTCATCCATCATGCTAAAATGTATGCTTTGGTCTGCAAATGCCTTTTGAGGCCAACATTAAAGTAAAAAGTATGGCACAATTAATTAATTATGTCCCTGTAATGTCCATGAAAGTTTTTTTCCACAGAGGAGATCGGATCCGACAGCATTTTAAAGGGGCTGGCTCACCTTTCCCAGAAAACCAAAGGTGTTGTTTTTGTTAATGGAAGCATGTGACCACTACCTGTTAGTTCTCTATGCTTCAAAACCTCTGCAAATTCACTGTTAGCAATCCCTTCGAAACCCATGTCGAACTATTTCTTCAGCTATGTGTCTTTTCTTTCCTTCGTGGCTTCCCATGAGATGGCCGAGGCAGGTTCAAGTCCATTACATACTAAATAACCATATGTAAATGGAATAGATTGGTTTGACGGTATGTAGATAAACTGATACATTTACGAAATATCTTCAATTTCACATTACGGTTTAAGATCTGTGGCCTAGGATGTCACCAAATTGTTGCGGATTGTTTTGGGAATATCGATTGCATTAAAAATGGCAACTCGCTGCTTGGTGCAGAGGATTCTGGGAAGTGTGAGCTGGCAGATGTTAATCACAGATGTTAAACTAAATATTTATGAGTAAAAATATGAGCAACACTTAAATAAAGTCAACTGTAAATGTAGTAGATTATCCCTTAATGCATGAGCTTATGTAACAAAACATCATTTTATTAATTTCAAACACCAAATAATGAATTTAGAGCATGATACATTCGCTTGCATCCCATGCACATATTACAGATTTTTTGGTTCAAACCTGTATCTTGTGGACAGATTATATTCCCAATAAAAAAGAAAAATACATTCTTGTGGCCAGGCTAGTCATTGCTACAGCACTAAACTGTACATCTAGAGTTTTCATACCTTCATGCTTTCTTTCACTGTATGCCTAATTCATTGTGCAACAAAATAGGATCAAGTGCTGTTTTATAAGCTGCTGAATGATGCTGGTGGAAGCTGTGCTGCATTGACGTTAACGTGATAATGACATCTGGGCTTTTTATGCAACAATATATTTGAAGTATAGTTGTTGACTATACTTTATAAAGGGAGAAACCTGATAAATGAATTTTGTGTGTCTCTCTTAGGGGCACCAATATGTCAACGACATGGCGAAGATCTACTCAATTACTGTAACGAATGCTCTGGATGGTGTAGCCTGGGCATGCAGGGCTTGTGCTATTGAGTCTCAGCAGCCTGGCTCGGCTTGCGTGCCATGTCCTGCAGGCTATTATATAGACGAGGAAACCAATCAGTGCCAGGAATGCCCACCCAACACCTTCCTCTCAGGACACCACATCTACGGCCAAGACGCATGCCAGTCCTGTGGACCTGGTGGTCGCAGCAACAAGGTACTGTCAATGCTTCTAGCCATACTAGAGGGTAATCAGGTCCTTATTGATGCCCATGTTTATGACTTAACATCCTGTAGTTAGGGGCGGGGGGAATGCTGACATCCTCCATATTTGCTCCTGAGAGATCCCAGGTTCCAAGAGGCAGGATTCTGATTGGTTGAAAGACATGAGTATAAGTGGAAAGTTGGTGGTGCTTTCATTCTGAGCATATCTTGTAGTGTGGGAGGTTTAATGACTGAAGGACAACCTTCAGAGAAGAATTGTGGTCTCCCATATTTTTCACTTCATTCAGGAGTGTATAAATCTTGCAGTGCAGTCTATGTATAAGGTCTGTCTTGGCTGGGCAAGGATAGGTTACAAAAATGTTCCAAAATATATAGTAGGAAGTTTATTATCTGAGAGATCTAAACACACTGTGCCCTATTGAACCTGCTAGTTCCATCATAACCAAATATTTACCACCTGCTGTTCATTCCATGCATCTACTCTAGAAGTTAGCTTTTAAAACTTACTATCACTTACTGATTGTTTATGGCATGAATAATAGCAGTAGTATGGGCAGTGATGGTGGTTAGCATTGCCGCCTCACAGCAAGAAGGTTCTGGGTTCGAAAATGGCCGCCTTTTTTGCAGAGTTTGCATGTTCTCTCTGTACTTGCATGGATTTCCTCTGTGAGCTCCGGTTTCCTCCTACAGTCCAAAGACATGTAGATTAGGTCATGTAGCTACTCTAAATTGCCCATAAGTGAGAATGTGAGTGTGAGTTTGTCTGATTGGCCCCAGCTTCCCAGTGAACGGTATAGATAATGGATGGCTGGATAATAGCCGAATGAACGAATATTTCTTGCATAAGGGTACTTTGATATTGCATTACACTATAAATGACACATACTCAGCGTCAAGTAAAGTTTTTCAAATTTTTAGCCCATAATCCCATCCACTAGCTCCTTTCCTCCCACACTAAACATGACATCAGTCAGGTTTACCATTGTAATATTCTTTTAAGTATTCTCTTTATTTTTTTCATTTATGATATTTTCAGTTTGGGAATCACAATTAAGGGAACAGTAGAGATTATTCCTTCACAAGTGCATTTGGAGAGCTCCTGCTATTTTTATTTATCAGTGTGGTAGTATTGTAGTAGCTGATTCCAGCAGAGAGGAGTGCAGACCAAAAATAGATCAAACCAGTCCAGATGTTTCATGCTGGAGCCCTGCAGCAGAACAATGGGATCTTGTAGATGCGTATGATTTGATTGGCTCCTATTTATAAACTTCAACTGTGCTTTTATTGATTTGATTGGTAGTACCAGAATTTGAGCTGCTGGATGTGAGGCCAGCAGAGCGAAACAAGGGAAAGTCTGTTTAATGGAATTTAAATAAGGCAGTCTGTAGACAGTGATTACTCTGGTTGTGAAATTGTAACGTATTGTGTAGGATTGGGCTATGAAATGTATTCTGTTTGTATTAGGAACACAGCTTGTGCTACAGTGACTGCTCGTTTTCACACACGGCGCTCAACCGAACACTGCAGTATGATTTCAGTCCCCTGGGCTCCACCGGCTCCGTCATGAATGGCCCCAGCTTCACTTCCAAGGGCACCAAGTACTACCATCTCTTCAACATCAGCTTGTGTGGGACACAGGTATATTCTTACACCAGTGGTGGTTTTAGGAAGTTTGACCTTGGGTGACAAAAGGGTGGCATGAGCTTCCACCTGAAAGGGCAGAGGTTATCACTCTGAGACAAATTAGAATTTCAGACCTCATTTCCTGCTGATTTTTTTAATGCATGTGAATCACATAACAAGAATTCTTTGACGGCAAGTTAGTTAGCAAGCTACCTGCGTTTTATCATATATAAAAAGGGCTAGCTAGCTCCTTTCTTTCATACTTGATGTCGGGCTCGCCAGCCACTTTTTAATCATACACACATGAAAGCCGAGCTATACGGTAGCCGCTTTTAATCATAGCATACAGACTAGCGAGCTACTTTTTAGCAAGAATGGATGGGTCAGACATATGATAGGCTTGCTAGCTAGCTATCATTTATCATACCCAATTGCTAGGTTCTTTATCATACACAGTAAAGTGAGCTATATCTAGGCTATGAGCTTTGTATGAACAGTCTACCATTGGTGTTGTAGATTTCAACAGCATTTTTTAAATATTAAATGCTTACAAATAGGGTGGCAGCTGGGGTGGCAAGGCCTTTTCCCAGGGAACCGGCTATGACTTACACACAGGTTTTGCACTGGCATTATGTGACGCTTTTCAAAGTTCTTGATTGATTTCTGCTCCTTCCAGGGTCACAGGCCAGCGATCTGTACAGATAATGTTACAGACGTGTCTGATAAAGATCCTCACAGTGGTGAAGCCAGCTATGTAGAAACCTTTATTTGTCAATCAACTATCATTCCCTCTGATGGGCGGGGCTTCAGGACTGCTGTTGCGTCACAGTCAATCAGTCTAGCAGACACGTTTCTTGGTAAGTTGGTGACATGATTTAACAAATGAAAGACTTTAAAATATTAGAAAAAAAATCAGACATTACAATAATGCTAAACATTTACAAACACTGTAATAGAGACATAAACTGCAATATTCAATTCACCAATGTGTTTGTGCGGTCTCATTTTTGGTGGTCCAAAAACTACAGGAAATCTCACAAGACGTGACTGTACATTTAGTTGACTGACCATATGGATAAATGCATAGTCATGATTTTTTTTTAATCCTGTTGCATATTTTACAGAAGGGAATATTATTTAGTTAGTTAGCAATGTTATCTCAGCCAAAAAAATATTAACATAATTTCACCCAAATAATATCTAGAGTTTATATAATTAATAAACAAATCTAGACTATATATAATTTATCTGAGTAATAAAAATAGTCCTTACCAGTAAGAGTTAAAATACACCGCTGAAGTGAGTCACACAAGCAATAAATAGAAAGTGCTGTACCCAAAAGTACATATCAGATTTAAAATATTGTTCTCAAATGAAACCAAATACAGACAAGACATTTATCTCTGGTTAATGTATGAGAGAAAAGCACACTGGTGACTGCCTCAGCAGTCTACTGAGTCACGTATCCTCTAAGCAAAAATGAATAAAACTGGTGGATGCATAATCTCCTTGTTCCAGCACCACAGATAGAAATTTGTAAACATTTGTAATTTGTACAATATTCCAACACTTATGATGCGAACCATTCTTATGATGTCTGTGTAAATGTTTGAGGAACCACTCCAGAGTAGAAACAGCTCTTAAATGCATTGGTCAGGGTTTCAACACTATGGTATGTCCAGTGAAGGCCCAGTAGTGATAACAGATCGTGGACATGCTTCTAAAGTGTTCAGAGCTATAGAGAGTAGCTTGGGGCCAGTGAATTGCAGTGGAGATTAGTTGTCCCAGGAGCTTTTTATTTGTTGTTTGCCTGCCATAGTATATTATACCCAAGTCTAATTATACTAAGATAGATTAAGGCTGTGTAAAAAAAGCCTTGCTCTGATTGGCTACAAGCAGCAATAAAGAGAGACCGAATGAGACTGCCCTCGAGAGAGCTGAACACTGATAGCACATCTGAAATGAAACTTTCAGCAGTATCAAATGTTCGATACAACAAATGAAATGTCTGTGTAGTTGAAGAATTCAGCTCCAGAGATACTTATATGCTTATACCCTTTGTACTGCTGCACTGCACTATACTTTGCAATAATGACAGCATTCAAGACACAAGACACACCGTTTGTGTTTTTTCTTATTGAGAGAAAATACCGGATAAAAATGACTAGACTGAGCATGTTAGGAAGGTTACGCCATTCACAGAGTAATGTCACAAAGATTTATGTGACAAAAAAAAATACTCAGAGTTGGTAACATGGTCAGGTGACAACAGACATTAACATTTTCAAGAATCTCTGGCCCTTTAAAGAAAAATGCCACATTTCAAAAAAGTCCTCAGTATCTCAAGGATGTGAATGTTTAGAAACCTGCCATTGCTAAGAGTTTGGCTTTGTTCCCTATAGCAAAGTTATACTTTAAACTGTCAACTGTATAAAAAACTCGACAGCATATCTTGTGAAGACATTACAGGTCTAGCGCCCCTGCTGGCTGGCTGCAGTAAAGTTTTTAGCCTCTCCTATCCCCATGTGTTTTAATTACAAAGCCTGTTTTCCATGCCACTTTTCTCATCTAAACTGTCTTTTCATCTACAGTGTCTAATTCGAACAGTTAGTTCATAGTCCCTATGATTATATTTGCATTTCCCCCTAGAAATGACCATTTAAAAGATTCTTCTCCTATAAAGTAAGAAGGTGTGGCTACACTTGACTGACAGCCTTCAAGGCACAGACTGGTTAACATCCCCACACAGTATACCGTCACATACCTACTTATTTGAATGCCCAAATACAAACTGCTAGCCATTTTTGTTAACAACATTTGAAACATTGAGATGCTAGCTAGTCATATAGCCTCCATGCAGACAGCCAGCTATTAAAATGTGTGTGCAAGCCCTTTGTTAGTCAGTGAACACACACTACCACTAACATTAGGGTGGATTTTATAATTAAGTATTTTACAATATGCATAGCCAGGCATTTTTAACTCACCCTGGAAAGCTCGTTGCCGGTTTATTTTGTATTAGTCACTTCCATCTGTCAGCGAATTTCCAGTTCATGTGAAAAATGTCTTTCCTAGACGCATCTGTATTAATGAAATATCTCCAGCTGAAACTATATAAGCTCTCTGGATAGATGTAATAAAGAGAATTTAAGAATGTGACCATATTCGTCTGATCATTTCTATCGGGAATAGGCGGGCCTAGCAAATGTCTGTACTGCACAAACTTGAGAATGAGAAAGTCCCTACTGCACAGAATCTGGCTGCAAATTTGACAACACAGTGGAGGTATTTTGGCCTCATTTCTATAGAACGGGCGTGAACGGGAACATGCTGTCCATTTTTTTTATATAGTCCATGCTTTAATCCTATCAGTGTGACTCCTAAAATCCACAGCAAACGGTTTTGTTTTGTCTGTGTTACGTGTGAGGCAGTTGTTGTGGTTTTAGCTTTGCTACCTGGCTGTAGGTGGTTTCATCATTGTGGTTAATGAGACCAGATACAGTTGTGCCCAGGTCAAGCTTTACAATTCAGTGACTATGTAATCTAACCATATGGTTATACAAACACTTATTCTTTTAGTAAGCGTGCCATCTTTCAGTGTACCTCATTCCTACCGGCACGTTTGTATTTTACATGCTGCACCAATTTAATTGATAGCTTCTTTTCAAATAATATTCGGGCACTGTTTTGTGCTGGAAAATAGATATACACATTTGTCTAACTGGGAAACGCTTACATCCTGTCTTCTTTCATAATCCTTACTGTGTTTTTGTATATATTTTAAATTTAAATTTCATTTCATTTCATTGAAACTGTTTTCCAGGGGCCACAGTGGAGAAATCACTCAATGGAGTAAATGCTAGACCAGAACTCTTTGTCGCTTCATCCAAGAGAGTCCCAGACGTCAACTACTTCTATCGGTATCAGCACAAATGATAGAAGCAACTTAACTCGTCTTTTTATTAGTATCATATAAAATCCATTTGGGAGCCATTCTGTTTTTGGCCATACTGTTCTTTACCCAATGCACAAGATTTAGTGTTGTGTTAATTTCGGCAGATCTCCACAGACGACATCTTCTTGCCAGAATGGACGAAATACAGTACTAGCGCTACGCTGTAACCCTGAGAAGTCCTCTAAAGGAGAAATATCTGTACCCAGGTATACTACCTTCACATGCTCCATGTGCCGAGACTTTACAGTACAAGCTTTAAATGAACATTAATCTTGTTCTGTAGTTGAAATCACTGTGGCGAGGGAACCGCAGTGATATTTCTGCTTTGTCTGCAGCCAGCCTGCCCTCATCCTGGAACTATAGGGTTCATTCGTTCTTTAAACATTTGGCTTGTATTATGAAGTCCCAATAAGACAGTTCTTATATTGGATCATATATCATAAAGACTGGGCCACTAGAACAAAGCTTGTGTCTTGGCTCCACGAGCTTCTAAAGTTCTTGTTACTTTTAAACTTTTGTAATATACTTTGACTCTATAGTGAAAGTCACTACATTACAGAGTTTGTGGGGTTTGCATTTAAATAATGATTTGCTTTAATTTTCAAGGGTTACATGGTGGCGCAACAGGAAGCACTGCTGCCTCCCAGCTCCAGGGTTCCTGGTTTGATCCTGAGCTTGATTTATTATCTGTGAAGTGTTTGGCATGCTCGCCCCCTGTCCAATTGAGTTCCCTCCTGGTTCTCTGGTTTTCTCCAACCTCTCAAAAACATGCTTGAGGTGGATTGGCAATGCTAAATTTTCCTGTGATGGACTGGTGTCTCATCCAGGGAGTATTACCTTTTGCACCCGATATTTCCGATATTTTATATCCGGACACCGGATATAATAGTCTCCAGAACCACCTCAACCCTGACCTGAAGATCAATGAATAAATGATTAAATGACATCAAGTCACTGGCACTGAGACAGTATCTTTAGCTTATAATTTCCTAAGCAGGAAGTTTTAATAATTGTTTCTTTTTTTCATATCTTTAATGATCATCATGATTTTTACACCTTCAGTTTTCTCCAACTCCCTGGTTGAGGAACCTCTAATACATAATGTGAAATCTAACATGTTTCCACCATGCTAATGCAACATCAGGGCAGCTGAATGCATCAACTGCCCTCTTCTGTGCACATCCTCTCACAGACACTTATGATTACCTAGCCTTGCTCTGATTGACAGACGAAGGATCATTTTCTCAAGCCAGAGAGCAGGACCAATTATACTATCCTGGACGGTCAGCTACAATGCCTGTGGCATTCATTGTCGCCTCTATTAGTGCAAACACTTTCACACATGGGAGTCTTATTCTGAAAACAATACAGAATTGAATGATTTATTCAAAAGTTTAGTTAAATTCTTGATTTTTGGTGTGTATACTGTACAACATGACTTACGTAAGTCAGTTGACAGCAGTGAGCAGTCAGCTTCCGTATGATTGAGGTTGGGGTGATGGCTTTGCTGAGAGATGTTTTGCTGTGTGTGTTGATTTCCAGGGAGTGTCCTGCAGGAACCTGTGATGGCTGCACCTTCCACTTCCTATGGGAGAGTTCAAGTGCCTGCCCACACTGCACTGAGGAAGACTACCACCAGATCGAAGGAGCCTGCAAAGGAGGAGTGCAGGTGCTCTTTATTTATCTATATTTATTGTGAAAGTTTTCAGTCATTGAAGTAATGTTGAAACTCTAGTAGTAATTCTGGGCAGCTGGACTTCTCATGATGACGTTTAACCACTCATCCAGTTAGGACCCTTGATGTCAACCTGGCAAGCTACACCTTATTGGCAACAGACAATTCCTTCAGCCCAACAATACACACATTCTGGACAAGACGATGAGCCTGTGTTCACATTAGCAGTGAATTTTTTAAAGTTGCTCTACTTTAGTTGCCAGTGGGCGTTCTTAGTGCACACAAGTCTTGCTTATTTTGGCAAGTCAAGATGTATTCCAGCTAAAAATAAAAACTTCTGCAGGGAAATGCTTGTTTATAAATTGCATCCTTGCAGTGCATCAGAATGAGCCAAAAACTTTAACTTTTCAGATATTGCCATCTATGTGCAACAACAGCATTGGTACAGTTCTTCTATATAGTCTGTTATATTGAACAATTCAAGCCCAACACTTCAAGAAGCTGCGACTAAGAGAGAATAACATGAATAATATACAGTAAAAGAAGAAGTGTCTCACAGTCCCTGAACGCTTTAGTTCCCATATTGCTTCACTTTTCATTTCAGTTCATTTCAGTACACTCTGCCCATTTTTTGGCATTGCTTGTCCCGCCCACTTCTCGCTGCCAGTTGTCACTTCACCTCGTATCGCTGAAAACCACCAGCTTTCTTTGAAAATGAATGACATCTGACTTTTTTTATGTTCCTCCGTGCATGAATGAATGAGTAACGAAGACCATTTATGTCAAACGGAAACATCCGTCTTAAGCCCGAAACAACAATCCTCTACTTACAGTGCTGTCCTGGCATATTGATCCTGGTGATTTTGGGTAATACACACCTCTAGAGCCTGCTATCATAGTTCTCACATGATGTTATCGACATACAGTGTTTAAATAGTGTGGATTCCCCAGCATTCAATTGAAATAATGACGCCTCTAAGGTGAGCATTGAGGCATCATTAATACAAACCCAGTCTCTTTCTATACAAGTTCCATTTATATAAAGCATTTCTAACACACAATGTCACTTTTATTTCATTCTAAAAACAATATCCTGAAACATCAGTTTCTCAAAAGAGATTAAGTCAATCAGCCAAAACACCAAATGATACGTGGAGTAATTAAGATTGAACGTGTAAGTGTTGGCATGATTTTCTTTCCAGGACACTGTGTATGTGTGGACGGAGCCACGGCTCTGTACAGGAGGAGTATCTCTGCCAGCAAAGAGGAGCAAGTCGTGTGAGATGATCGATTTCTGGCTGAAGGTGGGAGCTGTAGTGGGTGCGTTCAGTGCCGTCCTTCTTGTCGTCCTCACATGCCACTTTTGGAAGAAGAACAAAAAGTAAGATCTTCAGCTCTGTGATCTTAATCATCCACTCAACTTTCAGAAAGCCAGGCTTGCACTGTATGGAAACATATCTTGCCATCTGATTATTCGCACTGCATAACTCGACCTTTTGATGTGATGATGAAAATCACAAAGTTGCTCACACTTTAAGATACCACAGATGAGCACACTACATGACCACCAGAAGTTCCACACCAATGATAGCACCAGTCACCTTACACCAAACATCTTTTCAAGCGATTTCAAACGGTCTTTTTCTCGTACTTAGTTTCCAATAAAATCATTTGTATTTAATGTTATCTTTAGTCTTGGCTCATGCAAATAGGGACCTTGAAAAATCTCCAGTCTGTGCAAAATCGGAGATAATCACTTGAAACGTCGTTTGCTGTAAGGCCAGAATAACTCCGTGACTAATAACACATTGTCTTTAGATGTGAGAGCGTGTCAGACTTTGGTCTTTTAAAAGTCTTTTCAGAGTCTTTTCAAAGTCTTCTAGTGTACAGTTAGCGTTAGTCTGGAAATGTTGAAAAGCAGGCAGCACTTGTCAACACTTGCACAGTTCTCTGAGCTTAACCTTCATGTGAAAATGAAAGACCAAGGAATATCATTAAGTGCTGCGACCATACCTGGCTTTTTTTCCCTCTCAGTGGTAATCTAGATTGCAGTTATATTCAAATATCTGAATATGCACACCATGCTATGATGCCAAACTGACCGTGATAACTAGGCTTCTGCACACACCTCATGATGTCCAATTCGGTTTTCAGACATGTCGGATATGTGTTGCAGTCTCTGACAGCTTGGTGGAATGTGGTTTAGCGAAAATGCAACAAATAGTCTGCGAAGGCAAAATCGTCTCTAAATCTGTCCACAGTTGTAGGCATGATTAAGGAATTGTTGAAGAAATGGATTCATCCCATTTTCCCCCACTCATTCCTTGTCTAGGCTGGAGTACAAGTATTCCAAGTTGGTGATGTCAGCCAATAAGGAGTGTGAGTTACCAGGAGCAGACAGCTGTGCCATCATGGAGGGTGAGGGAGAGGAGGTAGAGGATGATGTCGTTTACACCAAGCCTTCTTTACTGGGCAAGCTGAAAGCCATCGCTACTAAGGTACATGCTATACCACGTGATAATATTGTGCAATACTGTGTGTATTGTTCTACACCACTAATAATACAGATCTCAGTGCGGACATCATACATTAGAGAGCCTTATGCCACAGTCCTGTTGAATTCTTGATTCTGACTGGCCAGAACGTGTTGATTCATTTTCTGTACCAGCAGCTCAGTCAGTAGTTTTAGCTCTACAGAGGTTTATATCAACACATTTCGATTGTGTCTATTATTAGACTTAGATTATGTAGCGCATCCACCATACAAGTCCCTGTGAATAAGCTGTGACCACAGAAACAAGCAGGCGCATTAATATAAACCCTTAATGTGAATTACAGCCAAGGCTACTGTCAGAGCTGCTGTTATAGAAATTTATCAACACCTAATGACCAATCAGATTTGAGAATTCAGCAGCGCTGTGGTATAAAGAGGTTTAAAGGAAAGCTTAAGTTTTAATTTATCATGCTCTGTGCTAAGTCTTAAATGTGGACTATTGGGGGAGGCAAAAGTAATTTGTGAGGCAGGTGTAGTTAATGTGTATAACTGTTGCCTTAGCATTTGAAATTAATCCTTGCTTATCTGAACACAAGAAATGCATGCTTTTTGGAAAGACAGAGACCTTGGTTGAACCTGAGACAGACTTCTTCCCTCTGCGTCTCTTGATGTCTGGGTCCCTTTTAATGCTCACAGCAATAGCAAAATCAGTGTGTGTGTGTGGGTGTGTGTGTGAGTGAGAGAGAGAGAGAGAGAGAGAGAGAGTGCGGCTGTGTGAGTATGTGCCTTGATGTTTAACTGAAGCCTGCTGAAGTAATCACTGAGGGGCTTCTTTAAGATTAAAAGACTATGTTGAGCTGCAGGGAAAGATGCAGCGTGCCACGTCGTGTTTGCAGCCAATTAGCGAGAGAGAGAGAGAGAGACAGAAATACAGACAGACTGAGTGCGCGCCAGGAAGGACTTTTTTTCCCCTTTGGAAGTGGTATTGTTACTTAATGAAATACGAGAATATAGCACGCAGAATGAAGCCGAAGATGAAGAAGCCTCCCTGCGGGAACACAATTAAATCTCCTTTAGCAGACGGAGACCTTTTCAGTCCACAAAATGTTTATTAAGGTTGATGAAACAAGTAAATCAGTGGAAGCTAGTAAACTTAACTGAATTATTTCTGCTAATCATAGCTGTAAATATTCACCCTGTGATTTCCAGAGACATTTGATTGCTTAATATGCACCATATTGGTTGTCATAATTTGTAAAATAAATAAATAAATAAAATAAGTGAAGGATGTTAAAGCGGACCAAGTAATAAAAAGCCCATCTTTGAGAGCATTGGGATTTTCAGCAAACAAAAGAGCTTGGTATTGAGTAATGATGCCCTTGAGCTGTGTAGGCATGTTGCTGGGCTCTGACTCTGTTGGTGGTAGATTCCTTCCTTTCTTTTCCTGTCCGCAGCCACACACTTCATGAATACAGTTGAATGTGTGCGCTGGTTGTCTAGGTAACATGCGGCGATGCTCCCTCGTCCTTGGGCTGGATTAGGGCCGTGCTTTTGGAAGCGAGCTGACCTTATGGGCCAGGGTCCAGCTCCGTGCGCCTGGCTACATTTGTTCCACCATGTAAACTGCATGTCGCTGTTTCTAGGGCAACGAGCAGAGCTCCGAGGCTGTCCAGCTGAAATCCTCCCAGCCGGAGAAATGGGTGTGGGGATAGAGGGAGGAGGAAGAGCTAAAGAGACATGGTGGTTGGATGGACGGATGGATGGATAGAGACTTTGAAGCCGCTCTTCACTTGGGAACGCATGCAGTGGCACTAAGCCAGACAGAGGAAAAGCTTTGGAGAAAAGAGCCATGGGGATTTGGGCCAGAAGAACAGAAAAGCAGAGCCTGTAAGACGGTTCTGTTTGATGTCATTATCATGTCGCTGTGCACTGTCTGTCTGTTGGGATGTGTGGCTCCTTTTGTAATAATATTATAATACCATTTAGGATTTGGGACCTTATTAGAAGGGTTATGGTACCTTGGGCTGCACACAAATCCTGGAATTTAGGAAGAATTATAAAATATTTCAAAACAGCATCATTGTAAAATACACTTGCTGTGTTTGAATGTGATACTCTTGTCAACAATGTAGTAATAAAATCCAGACACCCCAAATCAACTGAACAAATGAAAAGCAACCCGAATAAATCCACTTTGATCGCGTCTCTCTTAATTAAATAGACAAAGTATGTTTAGGAGATATAAATTGAGGAGCTGTATGTTGGAGTAAATAACCTGCCAGCTTTGGCACCCAGCTGATGGATCTAAATCAGGATTCCCTGATACCAGTCCTGAAGAGCTACGGTTCAGCATACTTTGGAGATTTAATTTTGTAGGACTTTTCAAGTAGGAAAATAATTAATCTGTGCTTGGATCCGGCTCTTTAGGACCGAAGCGGCGCTGAACATACAGTGCAGTCCAGAAGTATGAGACCACAATGAAAATCTGGGATTTTTGTTTCCGCTTAAAACTAGTTTGAAAATGTGATCATCTTAAATATTCAAGATGAAAGATTCTGCTCCATTTCTAGGTAACTATTTAAATTGAGGCAAATGATTTTCACATTTTCACTGAGACTTATCCCTTCTGTTGAGGCACATATGTACAGACAATGCGCAGATGGATTTGCTCTAGCATTGTTTTTCACGCTGTCATTATGTGCATATTTCTAAGATTCTATGTTTCAGTTCATTTGTTGCTGATAATATAAGCTGCAATCGAAATTGTAGATGCATGCTCACTAGCGGTCTCAGACTTTTGGACCCCATTGTACTTATTAGGATTATTAGCTCCGCCCACTAATGTTTTGATATCTATATATGGGTGTTTAGGAGATAAGACCTGTTTAGACAGGGTAATCTGATTCTAGCAGAGGAGGACAGAGTGCCTTTGCTGTTCCCTTTCATTTTTCCTCTGCTTTTGATGCCAATGAAGTAATTGATAAAAAATTGTGCAAATATTCATATTATTATTTAATATTGTGCTTGGAGTGAAATGAAAGCCATATCATCGTGTTGAACTGAAATGTTAGGTTTCCTGATTTGTGTTTTGATAATAAATTACAATTTGCACTGAAACTGTGTCATTATTTTTTGCACTAGCTTTTGAACTATAACCTTTTTTCCTGGCTCTTTCCTCACTCCCAATGCCATCTTGTACACAAGTCTATGTCCAGCTCTCACAGGGCACTGAGAGTGGACTAGAATAGACTGGCTGAAAAGCTGAGAAATTGCAATCCCGCTGTTATTTCACTTATTTATTTATTTTCTATAAAATCCTTCACAAGGCCCATTAGAAAACCACAGAGAACAGAGGAAGTGCAATTCACAGGTTCCACCCCAAAACTCACACCTTTGCCCGCCACACACTAGCTCTCTGTCACACTCACTCACCTGTCCTCTTTTTTCCTCAGAAGAAGTGCCAGTTGATAAAAGGGTGGCTTTTCAAAGGTTTCAGCACTTTCACCGCATGGAAAATCCCCGGCTAAAAAAAAAAATTTACTCTACATTTTCCTTGCTCGTATTTGAAGCTCAGGTCACTTTAGAAACTCAGCTGGACATCAGCAGAATAATTCAGAACAGAAAGAAGTTTCTGGAGAAAGAGCTTGTGGCTTTTTGTCATTGCAATACGTCTTAATCTCTCGAGTTGTCGATTGGAAAGAACTCTACCGAGAGCTTATGGACTATCCTTTGCTCCTCACACTCACCCTATATACTGTCTACAAGCATGAAACGGAAAAATGGACAGAAAACAGATATACAACAACAGTAGGTTATTATTTATTATATCATCATATCCTTGTTATTGCACACACTGCACCATGGGTACTGTTCTATTGCTTTGTGTTTGACCAGAGTTCAAAAATTCAACACAGGGTTCCTTAACAATACGTTACAATGTATATAAACTGGGAGCATACAGATAGACAGAGGAAGACAAACGTCCCTCTGGAAGAGTGCTGTATCAAATCCACACCCAGCACACTGGATCCGCACATACGTAAATGTTCACATCCAAATCCAAGTCACAATAAGAAGAGCATCACTTGTGATTAAACCTTTGACATCAGCCATAAATTAAAAACGTCTGCTCATTTTCATGTAGAATATGTCGACTCTGCTAGCAACGTGACATGCAAGAAGAATCAGGGAGTTGCGAAACCCGTTGCAGATAGGCCTCAGACTGCTGAGGCTTGTGGAGCACGTGGAAAAAAAAGCTGCTTTCCATAATCCTGTACTTTTTTCTTTCTACATACACACATAGTCCACTGTATTTTCATTTCAAGGACCAACATTCTATTTTTGCTTTACATGTCTCTCTTGCTTTGTCGACACTCACCAGCTCACACTGGCACCTAGAGAATATTTTACAATACAGATTGACAGTAAAACGTACAACAGAGCGTCTAATGTGGATTCATTCGTGTGTTCTTCTATAATAAGCGCAGCTAGGATGAATCTTGTTGAGTATTCTCTGAAAAGTATATTTGTGTGCATGAATTATCTTACTGGAAGACAAAGTCCATGTTGTTGATCTGGCAAATGACCTTTTTCTCCTGGTAACTACTGTATGTATTGTAGCCAGATGCTATGTGTTGCCAGGTGAAAATTCAAATGTACTATTTGCACCATTTTTTTGGGCCAGTTTCGGCACATAGCTCTTCATATAGCCACCAGTGTGGGAGTGTAAAGACTAACACTGGCTAGCAAACAGGGCGTCAAGTTTACTCAATAATAAGACAAAAAATTTCTAATAAGCTAGCTTTTTTTTTTTTTTTTTGGTTTTAATTACATATAGGATTATAGAATGCTCGTTAGCTTCCAAGTGGCCAACAGAAAAGCATTCATATTATCATCTGGAGATTGCTAGTTTGCTGTCGGTAGCCGGAACCTCATGAGAGCTCCTTGGCCTGTGCTCTGAAGGGGGGGGGGGGTGGCGGCGAATATATCTCTCTCTCCCATGTCAATTACAGCGACGTCAGCCAGGGTGTACCCTGCCTCTTGGCTGAAATCAGCTGGGCTTGGCTCCAGCTTTACTGGTGTAGATAATCAATGGATGGATAATACTTGTTAGCACGTGCCTAGCATCTAAATTAAATAGCTGCTGCTGGAGAGGTGACATTTATTCACAAACTAGCCTAATTTAAACCACACCATCCCTGACCACCAGGCAGTTATTAAGGATTAATGAATGAATGTGGTCTCCAGTGCATACCTGTAGTCTCAGTTTGATTCAGTTACTACCCAATCTGTTAGGTATGCTCAATTATTTTGTCATTTAAAGGTGCAAATAGTTATATGTACCTGGATGCAAATAGATTCTGTTACTTTAACATTCCACATAAATACATTGTTTGTGCTTATTGTCACAGCAGTAAATCATGAACGCTTCATTTCTACATCAGTGTTGCGTCTGTTTGACCCCAAGTTATTACATTCCATTTCTAAAATTGTAAAACTTAAAATATACTTTTATACACTTGAGTAAACCGTCACGTGAGATGACTGCCTGCCAAAGCAAGACTAAACACAGACCCAAGTCCAGTGATACGACTACACATTTCAACCCGTCACATAAAATGTACCTGACTCCTTCAAAATGTAGAAATGTATAAAACACTCAGATGTAAAAAAAAATAATACACATGTAAAAAAAGTGGCTCAGCAACCCCTAAAGGTCTAGAGGAAGCTTTTATATCAAACTACTAAACACATGATAAGGCACAAAGAGCCATTAAACACCGGATCACCGTTTACACTCACTCCTGTCTCATCAAGCACTTTATACATTGCAGAAATACCATATGTTTGTAAAGGTTTAACAATCAGAAGCACTTTGTGCATGCTTTGTGAGAAGCAGTTTATGAAAAGCACTAGCGGACGATATGAAAGCTTACTAAAATGACCGTGAGACTTCCATCCTCTGGTCAGCCACTCGTTACACTCCCGACATCAACTTTACTCCTATAATACTATCACCCTGTGTGGTTAAAACCGTCAGTAAGATTATTTACAAAATTTACAACATAGAAATACATACAGAATAGATTGTTACAATGAGGCCTACAAAAGAAAACGACCAGGTTTCCCAGTATTGCAGGTGTAGCCATTCAACATTTCCCTTCAGTAACAAATTCATCATAGTCCAATGGTGAAACATTTTATCGTTTTTTTTTTTTACAACAAACATAATAAAGCTATCAAAAAAAACCCGATAGGTCTCCAAAATCACTCTAGAAATGTTTTATAGTTTTTTTGCTCCTCGGTTTCTCTACAACAATTTCGGTTAATATGTACAAGCCCTAGAAAATAATTTAATAATAATAATAATAATAGTAATAATAATAATACACACTTTCTACACACTGTGGACAGGAGGAGTTCTTGGATGGAGCACAATGTGTGCTGATTGGCTAACAGTCGCTAAAGAGCAATACGTTGACAAGGGGTCACAGAGAGGAAGTGGTGGAGTCGACGATCTCTCTGCCGTTACACACCGTCGGAACACAGTGGCCACTCACAGATGCTGCAGAGAGAGAGAGAGAAAGCAAGAGATAAAGAGACAATGAATGTCAAAGAGAGACAGAATCAGACAGACGGATCAAAGAAGAGAAAATGAAACACCACAATATTAATTCAGCAAACCAGCTAACTACAATTTAAAAAGCAAAAAAGACAGACTTTTTCTCCACTGCTCATCCACCTCGCCTTCTCTCACTCCTCCTTTTCATTGTGTCATATTATTTATGAGAAATAAAGTATAAATAAAGATGAAACTGTTTACATGTTTTTTTTCACCTATGAATTAAACATTAGAGCCAGGGCACTGGGCTCTGCTTGGGCCTGTTCATGTGCAGCAGCGGGAATTACCGTTCTCTTCTCAGCTCCAGGATATAAACGTCTTCATCAGGTAACAATACGGATACAGAAATTGTGCCTCACGTAGAGAAACCAATAATTAACAATCACCGCAAGCTGCTTATTTAACCAGTGGAAGTAGAATGTGTTCAGCCTTTTCTGATACCTGTTTTTGTTTCTTGAAATGAATCTCAAAATTCTCCTTACAAATAATCCAAGATGAAGGGACGCTTTTAATTTAGGGACACTTTAGAGTGGCGTTCCTGACAAACCTACTGTACATAAATATTTATGGTATAAAAGATTTATTACAAACAGGCATCAACGGTCATTAAGTTTTTTTTTAATCCATTTCAGCAGAGTCAAATGACAAATGTCATAGATGTTATAATAATGTGTTAGTACACTTACATTCCAGACTAGCAGCTGATTGAAGCTCAAGTATTTATGGGTTATAAAAAATATGCATATCTGTCTTTACAGTGTCCTGGCATTGTTATAATTATAAAAAAAAAAAATCATAAATATAAAACATAAAACTTTTCTCTAGTGGACATCACATTAAGGTAGGTAATTCTATGTTTTTTAATTAATTCTGTTTATTTTGTCATACACATGTACAAACCTTTGCACTCAACCATAATTCCATGTTAAAATTATAGTTTTATTAAGCCAAGGCAAAAATTTAGATCTTATATCTCTTTTGGATGACACCTGGCAGGGAAACTATTCAGCTTTCACGCTACCCAGATGAAAAATTAAGGTAATGTTTGAGGAGTCCATTAAACCACTCATTTGTAATTTGTTCAACCTCATGAGGAAGTGAAGTTGCTGAAATAGCTCTTGTATTATATTGGTTCATATACAATGTGCAATGTAATCATTCAAAAAAAAAAAATATTCAAATATGAAAAATGATGATCTGGGCTATTTTTTAGGCAAGCTCTGATAGACTGTGTTCTCTTACTGCAACAGAAGTCTTTGATGGCTCCTCACCGTGTGACGCGTAGGTAGCAGGTGGACCACTAACACTGAAGCGGTTCAGGTTGAGCCGGTGACTGGTTACGTTCTTCTGGGGCTGGAACATGATGATGTGCACTTTAGGAGCAAACATGCAGCCCAGTACCACAAAACCACTGAGACTCACCGATATACACATTGTGGTGGTCTGAACCTGGAGGACAGACAGGGACAGTTCAGTCAATACTTCAAACACCTCCACAGATACTTACAATCATGCTGATCATCAAATGCTATTAGCTGAAGTAGAATACGGGGAGTTGCATTGAAGAGTGAGAGTGATTGAGCGAACATGGGGGATAATTGCAATGGTAGTTAGAACTGTGGCTGCATAAATAGTGTTTGATTAGATGTTATTTGGACATCTTCCATTAACAGGCTAATTTTCTCCCCTGAAGGCTAAGATTTTCTCTTCTAGTGCCTCCCTGCCAATCTTTCCTGGATTACAGTTGTGACTGAGGCATTAAGCAGATGAAGAATAAATAGGAACTGAGGACACTGAAATGCTGACCTTAAAAAAATTCAGCCTATACTATTAGTAAGAAAAGGGAACATCTACAACATAGCATTTCCCCTTCCATGAAGACATCAAGTTAAACCCTGTTAGAAAGCTAAGAGCCCCTATCCATTCAAAGGATCACCGAGGAACCTTGTTTTTTATGAGCATAGAGGAACCTATTTTCTAAAAGCATTTTCTATCTTATTTTTAACCCTGGTAGAACTCCAAGAATGTTTACCTATCCAAAGAACCAAAGAGAAACGGCCTATTTTGTGGAGAAAGCCTGTTTTCTAGGAGTGTAGACGGTTTCTCCTTCAAATATGGTCTCAAGTAGGACCAAGTTAGAAATCAAAGAAACTTTACCTATCCAAAGAACCATAGAGGAACTCTATTTTCAAAGCATGTGGAGAAACCCTGTTTTCTAAGTGTGCATATGGGTTCTCCTTCAAATATCATGCCTTTTGAAAATCTAAGACTTCTTAACCAGCTAAAGAACCAGTGAGGAACGCTATTTTCTATGGCTGTGAAGGATCCCTGTATCTAAAAGTATAGAGAAAACCTGTTTTATTACATTGTGGAGGAAATCTGTTTTCTTTGAGTGCTTTCACATGAAGGTAAAACAGGGTCCTATTGAGACCACCATTGAAGGGGAAACCAGGGTTTCTCCACACTTTTAGAAAACAGGGTTCCTCAAGGGGTCTTTGGATGATTAAGAGTTCTCAGCTTTCTAACAGGGTTTTACTTGAGAACATCTTTAATGGAGAAAACCCTGTTTGTAAGACTGTGGATGTTTTCATATTGAAGGGAATAAAGGTATGGTATCATTCAGTTTATTTTTTAGTTCGAGTACTCCACTGGACACATGACATAATAGCAAGAGTGAGACATTATACTTGTCTCTGGCCCTGGTCTCAGCTCTTCATAGCGGAATTGGTATTCCTTCACCTGCTTTGTTCTGTCTTTACCTCCCTGTCTTGTCTTTTTCTCAGCCTGGCCATATCTCTAAAGTCTCGCAATGGTTCTACAGGCGTCAGCACTCGGTGTTACAACTCTGTGTCTCAGAGGACAAGACCCTCTCTTACAGAAATGCTCTTTTTCACCAGTTCATTGACTGCAGCCTTGGAAGACCCACAGAAAAGACGGAGCAGACTGAGAAGCGCCCTGCTCACGTCAGCAGCCTGTGTGTCTATACAGCACTGCGGAGTTAGAGACTGTGACTTCTGACTGTGTATGCAATCCATATGATACATGACTAATTATCTAGGAAATGCTGATGAGCTTCATTGCTGGCAATCCACTAATATTCACTTTGAAGGGCTGACTAATTTTGAGCCATGTTTATTGGGGATTTAATATCTCTCTATTTTAATTCAGCTAATTCTGTGCATCCTTTGTGCATCCTAAGATGTTCTTATTTATTGACAAGCATCTATACTTTGGAAGTACAATTCATTCATTCATTTATTTGTCTGCAGTTTCCTGTTAGTTTTAAAGCCTACCCCAGAAACTCTGAGCATGAGCAGGATGCACATTGAATAGTATGCCAGTCCATCATATTGGCAATACAATTTCCTGATGATTTCAATAACCCTGCTGATTCTCAATTCTCTATTCTAAATTTTAAACATAGAGTAACTCAGCAACATTTAAATCAATTCATCCCTTTTCAATTTACAGATAGCACATACCCTGTAGTCACTAGATGTGACATAGAAGATGGGCAGGAAGGCAAGCCAGATGATGCACGTGGTATACATGGTGAAGCCGATGAACTTGGCCTCATTGAAGTTCTCAGGGCACTTGCGGGTCTTGAAGGCATAGACTGTGCAGAGCACCACCAGAACAACATCGTAGCTGAGTGACAACAGCATGCTGGAATCCCGTACATTGCATTTGAGAATGACCGTCTGACGTTTCTCAGGCAGTGTGAAGCGCCGAGTACCAGGCACCTCTAGCAGCAGCCACATGGACACAAGCAACAGCTGGACAGAGATGAGTGCCAGGCAGATGAAGACCTGTGAGCTAGGGCTGATAAAGCGTGGCCGCTGTACACCACCGTCTTTCACACCACTGAAGATGCGGGCGATGCGGTTGGTCTTCGTCAGCAATGCAGAGTAGCAGACTGCGAATGAGGTTCCAAGGCCGAGTCGCCGCAATGCACACACGGCCGGTGAGGGCTTGGCGATGAAGACAAACGTCATGGAGTAGGACATGAGGACTCCGAGAAGTAGGATGTAGCACAACTCCCGACCAGAGGCCTTGACCAGTGGTGTTTCGTTATGGCGGATAAAAACGGCGAAGACCAGTGAAGTACAAATAAAGCCCACACAAGCAATGGAGACAGGCCCAATAGCCCAGGCATCCTCCCACATGATGTAGTCCTCAGGCAAGTCGTAGCAACCACTCAGGTCTGCCCGAGGCCACTGGCCTAGAGCACAGGGTGCGCAAGTGAATTCGTCCGGCAGATATTCATAGGGCTCGCAAGGGGTGCAGATCCAGCAGCAGTACTCGCCTGCTTGCATCTTCTTCATCTCATTTGGAGCACATGGGTCACTACATTGTGAGGTGGGAACAACTGTTCCACGTGGCCAGCCAATCAGGTACTCGTTAAGAGACAGCGTTTCTGCCCATTCACCAACATGGATGTAGCCAAACCGGTCGTTACCTGGCATTCGCTGGTAGTTGAAGATGTTATATCGGCCCAAGCCATCTCCATATTGATCAAACTTTATCATGTTTTCTGAGCCAGGAGGGGAGAATGGAGCTATGTAGAAAAAAAGAGAGAGAAAGAAATTGAGCAAGGGGAAGAATAATAGAAAGAGACATCAGGACACAGGGCTAAATTGGATACTAACCACAAACATGTAACTACAAGACTGAGTTTAGAGAAGGAGAAGAGACTGAGAGTTTAGAATTTCTGTATTGTATGCTTCTTATTCACAGCAAAATAGAAACACCGCAAAAGGCAAAATGTGTACTTCTGTGCCTAATACTGACTTCAATTATAATCAGTAAGCGTTACAACATGGCTGCAGGCACACAAAGCAATTAAACAGTAGGCTGCTAAAACCATAGGGGAGCATAATGAACCCCCATGGTTACACATTCTAAACAAAATGCCAGTATACTGAAATAGGCCTTGCTATAAAAAGCACCATCAGCCTGTGAGAGCAAAGCCATTCACTGTATAAAGGGTTTGCTATAGACTTTACATGCTCTTTCATTGTGTTTGACTTTATATACCATTTGGCTTACATGAGTTATGAGTTCTCCCCTAAGCTTGACACTCACACAATGTCACACACAAAGGTAGGAGGTAAGTGGTTTTTTGGTGTTTAGGAGTTATGGTATAATAGAGGTACAAACAACATAAAAAGCCAGTTACACAAACCGAGTAGGATACTAGGATGATCAATGAACATATCCAGGTTTGCTAGATGTTGTACAGACACAGGAGCTACATCCAAAATACAAAAAATTCATGAATTTCTACAGTTGACTGGAATAGGAATATAGGAAATGGAATATTCTGATGTGATCATGACTATGCCCTTCTCTTTCTGAAGGCAAGTTAACAAACGGACTAAGCAAAAAACATTCCCCACACTCCACCCATTTCAGAAGCTGTTCACATGCAGAGGCAAATAAATACAAATGCATAAACTCGGAGCTGTTAACCAACACTACCCAGGGGTAGAAAAGGCAGCATTGTCAGCATGGTCTTTGAATACTCTCTGACAGTTCCTCAACCTCCGCTACATCACTCATAATTGGTATAAACTAAAGATGTCCACTTGCACAATTATTCCTGCCTGTGATATTTTATAATGAATTTAGTTGGTTCTACTTTCCAAAAAATATGCAAACTAGCATCCTAATTTAAAGCAGGTTGACCCCAATCAGGTAGTCCCTCAAGCTTCATATCTGACAGCTACAGACCTCCTGTGAGATCCTGAGACACCTCTACTCCCAAGCAGATACACCATGTACCTTTCTGCAAGGTAAGCTTTCGGGAAAAAAACACCAAAAAAATAAAACCCTGTATAGGGCACTTACTATTTGTATCTGTATTTATATCCATATAGATCATCATCTGTTTAATGTAAATAATGAAGTAATGTTACGCAATAATAACTGTATTAATTTACATCACTATTGGGTATAATTTTTATTCTGTGGGCATTAACAGTTTTAAGGATTTTATCTTGTAGTTAAAATAATTCAAATTCGATATGTTCACATTATTAGTGCTATGTATAGGCAATAGTGAATGTACATACACATGGATAACTACCAAGGTCGTAGTCATGGAAACAGTTGCCATAACAAGGATTGAAAAGTGATGTATCCCCTGTCAACCCGTTCGTGCTTCTGAGCAAAATAAACAAATCAACTCTGTTAGATAGACAGTTGATATTTCAATCTCATGGAGAAAAGGGATGTGCTGGGAAAAAAAAAAAAATCACACACCATGGAAAAAAAATGTTCAAGAAATGCTGCATCTGAGCCTGTAAAGTATTTCTGTAGCATACCAAGAGGGACAAAGAAGTGTAAAACCTCAGTTCATATGATGATTATGTACAACGTGATGAAAATCTTTGTCATACGGTCTATTATGTGAGAAACATGGACATGAGTGCATTGAATGGTGCTTAACGCTGGTCTTAGGAAAGTCCTTATGTGATTTATCACTGCAAATATTATTGCTCTGAGGGGAATGATGACTCGTCAGATAGGGAAAAGAGGTTAGGCATTATGAACCCCATCCATCACGATGATAATATCAACGTGAACACACATACTGTACAAATGCACGTGCGCACACACACACACACACACACGCACTACACTGGTGTAATTTTTGGCTGGACATTGGTTAGAAAGTGTTTGTGTCGCA
>JAQQZR010000037.1:6551901-6575117 GCA_030068235.1 Notoglanidium macrostoma | reverse complement strand
CCCACACACACACACACACACACACACACACACACACACACACACACACACACACACACACACACTACATGTACTTCAAGAATGCAAGAATACAATCTCCACATTTCAGCACTTCAGCCTACTAGAACAAATTAACCTTTAGTTTATCTGTTCAGATGATTTTACATCATCAACACTTAGCATTAATCTTTACTCAGCAGACGCTCCACACGCCCTCAGATTAAGTAATCAGCGTCTGGTAACAGGATAATTACCTTTAATAAAATTACTCATGACAAACACAAATTGCAGTTAATCAGCTTGCACTGAGGCTCCGGGGGAAGTGGGGAACGTTTTGAAAAGCATCAAAAGCTTCTTAATACCGGGTGAGTTCCTATTTATCTAAATAATGTTTTACATTATTAAAGTATAATAAGCGTATTATCAGGATAGCTTTACACAAAACTTTATACACAGTTGACTGCATACCCTTGATAAAATGCAGAAGGCAATGAAACTTAAATTACACCATTTAAAGACATTTAACATGTTAGGTTTCACAGACCTTTTATTAAAGTTTCTTAATTATCACTGAGGAAAATTAGAATTTCGAATTCTAAGCCTCTGACTTTTTTTTATTAACGTTAATAATAGTTTTACAGGATCAACCAATAAATAAGAAACAGAATCACTAAACATATCACAGATACTGCCATATAAACATTAATATGCTCCATGGTGGACTTTTACTTTAAGGTACACATAGTGAAAAAAAAAAATCGAAATCAGTTCATAACTTTGCATCTCCTGTTCTAAATGTGATGTATAAAAATATATTCTCGAATAATGTGTATGCTCAACCTCTTTGGTATCTTCTGAACAGTATCTTTCAGTTGTAATATTGACCCCTCATACTTTCGTATTCTTTTCTAACTCTGCTAGAATGCTTGGCCAGTCTTTTCTCATTCTTCCTGGCATCTCTGCAACTCTGTCAGATGTCATACATTGGCTTATTTAATGCAAATGTCCACACTGCTAAGTTTTAGTTTTAAAATGCATCACTGTTGCTAAGTTTACACCTGGCGTCCATACTACTCCAGAGTCTCTGAACCCCTTAAACAAAAGGTTTTTGGAAACACTGCTGGCCCCGTTTGAAAATTCTGGGGTTGCGTTTTAGTGTAGACGAGGGAAAACGGAGGCTTTAGGAAACGATGATGCAGACACCTACATTTCATTCCTTATGTGTCTTAGTCACAACGTATCCTTCCCGGATTCGTCATACTCCTAACCTGACCCTTTTCTGGAAGAAAACAAACAGTATTGGCCTCCACTACCAGTAGTGATTGCAACATGGATAACAAATTACAAGCGTTGCTGACATTGTTGTCTTTGTTAACAGCTGTTGTGCAGTTAAATTCTGCATTTTATAATGCTGCAACTGCCTACATGCCTAGGATGCAAGATATTATTCAAGCGATCGGCAACTGAGCAACCATATGCAGAGTAGACAATCTGCTTCCTGTTTGTACCAGCATGCGTATGCCCAGTATATATGAATGGTCATGTGATATGTATTTCAGGCGTGTCAGTATGAACAGAGATTATTTCTGATACTGAGCTAAAACATTTGACTGGATGGAGATTGTTTTCCCTTTAAAACGCCATTTTAAAACTAAAACATTAATGTGGACGTAGCCTAAATAAAGTCTGGAGCTGGAGTAAGACAAAGAAAACCTTGATTTCTTTATTTTTGCAACTGCTCCAATTTTTTAGTAAGGGTAGACCATACCCTCAGGTAAATGTTATGGAGAGTAATTGTGGGACTGTAAAAGACAGGGGATCTCTGATAACTTGGACTAGCAATCTGGGTGACTTCTACTTTGCTTTAGTCAACCAGGGACTCAAGACAGCTAAAATCTTTGCTGCTGAGGACAGCAATTTTGCAAAACAGAATCGACAATCGACTCAGTATTCGGACGCCTAGTAGTACTTCCTCAGTTACTTGTTGTGTTGAAATAAATGCCACTAATATATACTACAGTAACAAAAATACTGTCAATAACACTAAAAACGTCTCATAATCGGAAGACAGAACTTCAGACACAATCTTTCTCCCGTACTTACAATTAGATTTCAGATTTATGATACTATATTGTAAAAATTGCAGTACATTTTCATTTTTTTCCACACCATGTGGTGTGCAAACTGCACTCAATTGTAGCTATTGATCTGAATGGAGCTGGAACAACAGTACAGTCTAGGTGAGAATAAACATTCCCTGTTTAAACACAGTTTGTCTAAGAAAATAATGAATTATGCATCTAGCTGACAGTGTGTTAGTGGTAAACACTGTTCGAAATAGGCATGAACTACAGTATAGCAAAGGAATGGAGCTCAAGGTATTATAACTAACAGAGAGGAAAAGAAGGTCCATAGAGTAGATAGTGTTGAGAGACTATGTGGAGATAAATAGGGATTATAGTACATACTGTATATACTAAGATATTGAGTGCACAAGCTCAAACATAGCTTAGCAGAATGTCTTGAAGGTCATCTAGTCATCGGAGAGAAAAATGAGTCAAACACTGTTCTACCTTATACAGTATTTTCCCCTCTGTGTCACACAGTCACACAAAATCAGTGCCACTTTGTCATAATTGCGCTCTCTCTCTCTCTCTCTCTCTCTCTCTCTCTCTCTCTCTCTCTCACTTTCATCTAAAGTACTGTTTGTCAGGTCACTTTAAACTCCTTAGACTCCATGGAAATATGGTGCCCTGTTGCCTGTCAATTTTGTCATGCAGAAACTGAGCTTGTGCAATCGGTGACTCAGGTTCCATAACATCTTACAAGTGGAGAGGAATAAATGACTCTCACAGCTCTTACAGCCAACTCTCACATCCTCCACATAATCTCCATTCAGACCTGTTAGTTACATACCACTGAATATATAGATGGGTGACAAATTAAAGAAGAAAATGTTGGCTCTGTTATGCTGTAGGGGGCATTTATTTTTGCTGGCATGCTTTGGGTTCACATTGCAAATCAATGCAAATTTCTTCTGACTGATCACCATTATCCTACGATGGAACAATTCTACACTAATAGGAGTGGGTTTTTCCAGGATGACCCCATCCCGATCCACAGGGCACGAGGGCTCAGTGACGGAAGATTTTGGAGCGATGGATTAGTCACATCATCAAAATACAAATTGAGGTAATATCTTTGGAAGAATGGTGCTCATGCCTGTAGTACACGAACAGACTTGAGGAATCCATACCAAAGAGAATTGTTTTGTTGGCCCAACACCTTACTAAAACACTATAGTGTTTCTTTTATTGAACTTTTTTATTGGCTTTCATTTGTCACCCATCTGTATGTGAGAAGTTTTACACCAAAATATAACTGTAAAGTGTTAAAATATACAAATGCCAAGGTTATATATCAGCCCTATTAACCTTGTTAAATCTTTGCCCCAAATTACCACATGTTTAAAGAGCTAAAACAAAAACAAAGCACAGCCCATAAGAAGGTTAACCTTTGTATTTGTTACTCATTAGGAGCACAGATTAGGCTTGAGAGCACAAAAACTACACAACTGCTTTGGTCACCAGAAGGGCTGGTTGTTTTCAAGGAATTAAGTATTTTCATGTTAAGGATCTTTGTGATAATAATCAAAACTTCCCTTAGTGGAAACATCTTGCATCACAGAAGTGGGACCTGGGAACATGTCTCACTGCTGATCCCAAATAAGCTCATCCTCTAGCAATATCCTTGTCCAGTGGGAAAAATACTAGCTTAACTAGTGCTATATGATCGGATAAAGAAAACAAAGCTCATATTAGCAACTGCGAATGATGAATTCGGTAAAGTTATATCTGACATTCCAGAGAACAAGATGCAAGAAAGTATATGCATATATGCTTAAGATGGATTATTATTATATGTACATACTTTAAAATATGGTAGATGACTGGAACGTGCTAAGAAATGGTTTATTGTGAAATTAGGTGGAACTATTACAGTGTGCAGGATGAAGGATGGCATGGTGGCGTTGCCTCTGTACAGCTCCAGGGCCCCTGGTTACATCCGGAGCTCGAATTACTGACTGAGCAGGGTTTCTACCTGCTGAGGTTCTCTGATATCTTTCCCCCCTCATAAAACTGTGCTAGTCGGTCGACTATAAATTGCCACTGTGTTCATGAGTGTGTTGCATCCCATCCAGGAAGTTTTCCTAACTCATACCCAGTGTTCCAGGAATCCACTGCAGCCCCGGTCAGGATAAAGTGGTTACTGAAAATTTATTAATGAATGTTGTAGTAACGAGAGCGTGAGATCCATTCTCTTATCTGAATTGCTTCAGTAAATACAACTATTTGGACTTGCAAAAAATGGATAAGTCTCTTTCCTGGAGAGAAAATGTCTAATAGCATTGTAGGGTGTTTTCTAAGAAAAGAAAATCACAAAATTTCTGTAGAAGCAGAACCATGTCCCGAGAAAAGTAAATAGTCTGGGCAATAAAATCCATCTCTGGCAACCCTTTATCTGCTGTGTTATTTATTAGTTTAATTTAGTTTTTGGTGAAACCTTCATACCTGGCTATATCTACCTGTCATTCCAGATTGCACAAAAATCACCCAAATAAATATTATGCAACTGGAAATGCAAATTATTCATTATACTGCTAACACACCCAGATATCCATTAATTATTCAATTAAATGAGTAAACAGGCACAGAAAAAGAGAAATGATATCTGAACGATGGTGCTCTATTTTCACATGAAGAACGATGACTAAGCAAGTGTGCGCAAGTTTATTATTACAAGTTAAATGGGCGAATTTACAACCATTATAATACAAAATAGCATTTTCCATCATGTGCATAGCTGCAGTGAACGCATTCGTACCAAACGCATTCACATCCACTATTTATGAGTTCATGGATCAATGTGTGAATGTCTAATCGTTTCTGGTGTATTTATGCATTCTGTGTAACAAAGGACCAATTTTCTTCTCTCAGCCTAGAAAGCCATATTGTTTTGCTACTGCAGCAAACTTTTACAAAAGACACAAAACTATCCTGGCATTCCAGATATGAGGCAGTATAACCATAGGTTTACAGAGCAATCAATAGACGCTCTGCCTAATTGAAACACGAGCAGAATCAGAGCAGCTGCACGGACTCATTTATGCTTTTTATCTTGTTTTTATGAGAAGAGGCCTTGCTGTATTCCGTGTGAGCACTCGTAATCTGGAACAGTCCCTGTCAAACCGCATAATGAAGCTGGATTTTAGTCAAACAGTTAGTCCAGCTCCTTAATGGCATAATGAAGTTGGATCTTATGGAGTCTCAGATTGGGTAGGAATATGCCATGGGAAAATCACAATTAACAACAGATGGTATCCGACAGCCATGTTTGTTGTCATGCAAGTCACAATGAGTCTCGTTGCCAATGACGACACCTGATCATTAAGCTGCTCGATACAGAGTTGCAGCGAAAGGCACGAACAATGTTACTTTACTGCTAGCAAAGTGACATACGCTTTACTGCCATTCTTCAAGTATCCGGATGGTTAATTTAAAAAACAAACAAATAAATGCAGCTTGTAAAATAAATGAAATAGTTTCTTATGGGCTTGTAGTTTACATACCCTACATTAATTAAGCAAATGTACTTACTATAAAATAGCACCGATTCATTACAAACAGCAATTAATTGAAAAACAACAGTAAAATCATTTAAGGTGTTTTAAAACAGATGTAGATGAATAACAGATTTGCAAGAAATGTTATTTCTGCAAGGGGTATGTGAAAAGGCATCCTAGAAAAAGCAGGTGAACTAACAGGGAATAAGATGAGTCTGATATAAGAGAGGCATTTCTTTGTAGAGTCTATATCATTTGAACAGTTGTATTTGTTCTTGATGACACTTATTTTTCTGCCAGGCAAACAATCCATAAAACTGTATTTTTGCTTTTGACAGAACGTTACTCCAGGATGTAATATGAAACGGCACAGATTCAATAAGTGACTTGTAGACAGTGGCTATAATGTCTTCATGCATGTGAAAGCCTTCCCAGATTTCTCAATATTAAAAAATCTTTTTTTGTCTTGTGAATCAGTCGTCATGCCTGGAACACCTCTTCACATGAATTCAGTGATCAGATCACAAGACAAGACCCATTTGACCCCATTTAGACCTGTACTCACAGAAGCCCTGTCCACTCGTGATGGATCTGAACAGCAGATCTGAATGGGGTTCAGATTCCCACCTACACAACTTACTATCTTTTCCACAGCATATCTGCTGGTGTGTAACAGTCTTATTTTGTCTGTAAACATTTTCTTTTTATATGGGAACATTTGCAGTATATCACGAATATATGGCAGCTCTGGAACAACGAACATGCTTACTGGTTAAAACCTGTCCACCCATCACCCTGAAACTCACTGTAGGCTGTGCCATTAGTTTTTCACCTGACCATCCTGAAGAAACTTGATAACCCGGTGGATTCTACAGTGATTACATGGAGGCAAAATGTGTCAAAAATTGCTGTGTCAACTAATAAAATGCAGGGAAGCAATACATGCTACTTGTGAGATGCCTTAAGAATGACTTTTCACTTTAATACGATTCTGCAAGATTTACACAAATTTTAAAATACTTTTCTCTAGCCATAGGAAATACATAAATAGATAATTTTGAAGTATTACTTGTTTTTATATTCAGTGCATCATTAAGCCTACGTTCACATTACCAGGTTGAAGTGACTCAAATCTGATTTTTGGACTTAAGGTGACAGATCCTTTGAGGGCTGGGTGGACACAGAAACCTGAGCTTTTCCAATCAGATTTGAAGGACTTATACGTGGTCTTAAATCCAGTATGTATCCAATTCGTGGCCATGCATCATACATGAGAACGCTCAGATCAGAATTCATGTGGTTTTTTGCCTGCATGGATGCGCTGAGCGCTGTCGTCACCGCTGCATGGTGTTCTGTCGATTTGTGCTACACATCGAGAGATGCTACTCGTGTTGCATGTTAGGTTTAAAGTTAAGGTTTTAGGGATAACTTTAAAACTCAGGGATAAGGGCAGTGGATAAGATCAGGTTTATTCTCCGCTATCGGTAGCATTTAATCATGCTACAGTATCATTTTTCAACAAGGTAGCACAACTCGTCGAACACTGCAGCAGCACAACAATGGAGAACTACAGCTGAAAATCTGCTTGCCATCTTCCAGAGCCAAATACGATCAGCTAGTAGCACACCAATTGTCAGTTATAAAACCATTAGTTGTCTCACAAATATGTTTTGTTGCTGGTGATGGAGATGATCTGTTCAAAAACATCAATGTGCACATGGGTGATGTTTTGAAGAACAGATGAATTCATATTACAGTTTAAATAAATCTCCCTTGTAATTCTGAATGTGAATCATCAAGATAGGCAAATCCAATCTGGGAAAAAAAAAAAATGGAACTAAACAAAGAGGCAACTGACTCGACACAGAAAAAGTCTCTTACTACATACTGTCACAAGGCCAATAATCTAGGTACATATTATCAATCCTAAAACCTTAACCAGGAGCAACAAACACAGAGCCCAACCCTCAGTACTACATACTGGAATGACAAAATCTCACAAAGAGCTGACTGAACTGGTATACATAAAAGGAAGTAAATGAGGGTTAACAGAAAACAGCTGAGTTCAATGGGCAGGTGAGTGAGAGTGAACTAATGTCTGGACTGGATTAAATTGTGGATTTGTGGTGGCTCTTTCATTACCAGTGTATTCAGACAACCTCTTTCAAGGCTTTCAGCACGCTGATTCCCACCCCGGGCACATTATTTTTTAGTAATATTCAGTTTCAGAGAGCTCTCATCTAGCCAGGTAGTGAGTGCTTCCACATACTGAGAATAAAAGAGTTGTCCATTAGAAATCCCACAAGTGCCATGCATATACAATTTGAAATGATTGCTGTTTTGTGTTATTTCACTGGTGTAAATTAAAAACAGTGCAGGAGATAGGAAGCAGCCTTAGGGGGGCATTTGGATTTCATAGTTGGCAAAAAAAAAACAACCATTTACCACATGCTGTGCCCTGTCACGTAAACAGTTTTGTATCATCAAGTTGCTTCAGGATGGTCTGTTCTAACTAGGGATGTAACTGAAATGCATGAAATACATAAACACATTATTCAGAATGAACAGATAATGTTTTCTAAACAGATATAAATACAGATATGAACAGCGGGCATGCTATTTATTTTTTTGAGAATACCAGGAAGGTTCAAAGTGCATCTGGGTGAGATTAGAGGTGTGCATTGGGACATGACTCCTTCAAATGGGATTTTTATTCTCATGCAGTCTTGATATGAAGCTTGTGAGACACACGTGGCCACAGTCATTAACCTGTCTGGTTAGTGTCATGGCGATTTTAGTTAGGCTACTAGTTTCTTTATACTTTTTGAAACAGATCAACCAAATTTGTTATGGGATTTGGATTTCACAAATTATGAACTGATATAGATGAGGATGAGGAACAACACTTTATTGATCCCCAGGTGGGGAAATTCAAACGCCACACTGACAGTAAAGGCATTTCTTCCACTGTGTTTCCAATGAAAACTACTTCTGGTTTACACCATGCCCACCTGGGGTTTTAATCTGAGTACAGATCCAGATTTGGATATTTGGCGCACTAAACGGACACAGATACAGATAATTGCACTGCATTAAACCCCTAGTTCTATCACTTGAGTGGGGGAGTTTAGGAGATTCACAACTTGGCATCCTCGACTCCACATTTTAGGCAAACAGCAGTGAGCCCAGGTTGTCCTCCATGTTTGCCAGGAACCATGCTTTAGCCCTACAAACTATCATATGCTGCCAGGTTATCCCTCACCTCTACAGAGGCCTGCTGGCAAACTGTTGTCTCCATGGCTCAATACAGATGTCAATGCCACTGGCCTATAGTCTCTTCCATCTTTAGCAATGACCTTCTTGGCAAGAGAGATGATTGTAGTCTATCAAATCTGGAGTCAAGCAGCAGCTGAAAAGCTGTGCCAAAACATAGTCCTAGCTGTGCCAGGCACTCTTGGAACATAGTGCATTTAAACCTAAATCAGGATTAGGACCTTTCCTGGAGTTTCCAACTTGGCCCTTGACAGGGGAATGGTGATATCAGAGCAGGAAGGTACACACTCCTTACATGGATGCACACTATAAGACAATAATAGAGCTCGGTGACAAATAGTTTTCTAATGGAGCAGCTCTAGTGCATACCATGCCTGATGAACACATAGTGGTTAGAGTTAGGGTTATTCAATTCTCTTTCACTTTCTTCCTGTATTTCTTTTTTCCCTCCAGCTTTGACCTTTTGTTTTAGTTGTTTAACCCTAACCCTTAGAGTTACACTTAGGCCGGGTACACCATGGGCATGTCGCCAGTTCACCACAGGGCCAACACCGACAAACAACCACACACGCTCGCATTCACACCTATGGGCAATTTAGAGTAGCCAATTGACCTAATCTGCATGTCTTTGGACTGTAGGAGGAAACCGGAGCACCCGGAGGAAACCCACGCATGCATGGGGAGAACATGCAAACTCCACACAGAAAGGCCCGGGGACCCTGGGTGACCCGGGGATTGAACGGGATTGAAAGTGCTAACCACTGCACCACAAACCTCTCTCATACAAAATCTAATATTAAATTTGTCAAAGCCAATTATAAGTTTTGGTTTGTGATTTGGAAGTATTGTATCTTATTTATAGAAATGGCACAAACGTCTGCACAGAAGGCTATGGATGAGGTCATTAGCCATAGCTTTTAAAAATACATGCTGGACTGTGATTTCAAATCAGCCCTTCAATGCTTCCTTACTTTGTTATATTTTGTATATTTTCCCCATTTTCTTTCATTTTAAATGCACTGTGATTGGAATGGCCAAGTGGCAAGCTCAATCTTGGAAATGTACACCAACTGTCTTCCCATAGGATCCGTCTATTGTTTTATCACAGAAGGTAGAAAATGAGATGTATTGCTCTAAGCTTGGCAGAAACACAGCCACATCATATTTATTAAAAAACACCAAGCAGGGACACAGAATGATTTCCTATCCTACTGACGACTCTATTACATTTAAATCTGTCTGACCTAGAGTCTTTGGCAATCTGTGGGGAGTCACGTCTAAAATTACAGTGACTTGGTGAAATCACAAGAATTGTTTTACTGAGACCAAGTTAGAAGGCTAACCTACTGGTTAGCCAAAGATTAATTCACCTAATTTGTCACCTAAAAATCATAGTTATGAAAAAAAAAAGGTTTATGTTAGCATAGCGTAGCTACCTGATTGGTGGATTTGTATTTTAAAAGTTCACAATTTAACCACTTTATGGAGAGTAGACATGAATGTTGTATGCTCAACCATGAATGATAATTCAGTCTGAAAGGGAAACACCTCAAAGCACTGAATAAATAGATGCCATGTTATTGTTCTATGTGATCCTCAAGGTCTTTACGCATAGTGTGATTTGTTACATTTTTTTTTTCATCCAACAATATATTTTTTGAACATCTATCCCATATATGAACACTTTCATATTAAAAAATGAATGTTTATGTGTGAAAAAGCAATGTTTATTTCACAACAGGCTTGATTGTTCTATCATTTTGTCCATGAAAAGAACACGTCCAACCCTGCACTGTTTGACAAGGGCAACAAAAATGATAAAGATGACAATTTTAAAGGCAATATCTGGAAAAAAAAAAATAAGAGAGGAACTCGCCAATGAAAACAGTTGCTGTACAGTCCATGGTCCGTATCCTACTTTGTGAGATGATGAAAGATAGATAGAGTTTATAGACTGTGAGAGATTCAACTCCTGAACGAGCAGTTTTTTTTCTATAAAAGAATAAGCACCAGTTCATGATCATTTGTCGACTCCATCGTCACGTGATTATTTCTGTGGAATGCTTGCAATTTTTCCACACTTTCGCATCTTTTTTCCGCATCGCCCTGTATGTGTAAAGATGTTTAGTCTTCAACTTGTGCCTTTGGATTTTATTTAGTCCTTGTTATAAGTGGAATGCCTGTAAGACTCGGCCCATACCATAATGCAAACTTGAATGGGCAGCTACTTTAAAATGTAGTTAGTGATTAAGTTACAAAGTCTCTAAACACTGATTCCATAGGAAACAGCTTCAATGTGCTGCCTCGAAAGACAACAACTTGGCAAACAATTTTAATACCAGATTAGCAAAAACATACACTACATGGTTGGATTGACATGTGATTCCATCAGCTCAAACACATGTCGAATATGTCAAGGAAGTAAAACAATGTAGTGTTTAAATATTCCTCACTTAATGGAACTTTTTCACCATTGAAAAGCTACTTCATTTAAAAAAGAATCTTTGGATTCATCATGCTTTAGCTCTTCCTCTGTTCAGCTAAACATATGCTGGCTTTTTGTTTTGCCTCGCTTGGAAGTTATTTTGGTTTTAAATGTCAAACGGATAACAGTAAAGGCAAGCAATGCGTATTAAAGATGCAGTTTCTTACAGCAGACTAAGACTGGAGATTATATCTAGCCCTGACTGTTCTTCTATCCTCAATGTACTGTGGAGCATTCTCAGTGAAACAACGAATGCAGAATGCTTTCATTTTGATTCAGACACCTTCATGTCGGTGTGCATTTATCTATCAAGTTGAGAAAAACTGAATATATGAGTGAGGCAAAGGATGGCAAGGATGAAAAGTATACCGTATATGTATGTGAAAATGGACTGAGTGCTTAACAGGTGTAACCACACACACTATAACATGAATAATCATAATATCCATGTAGGATAAATCATATTAAATCATATCCGATAGGGAGAGATTTAATCTTTGTGTGTAGGACTGAAAGTGCTGCATGTGGGTGGAGGGTGTCTGAGATTTATGGGAGAAAAGCAAAAACACAAATGTCCCGAATGGCCTGTGTGATTGTGTGTGTGTGTGTCTGTGACTGTGTGTGTGTTCCTTCATCACTACATGTGCATGGGCATGTGTTTACTCAGTAGGTGTAGGATCACTACAATCTGAAGGATTTCTCTCTCTCTCTCTCTCTCTCTCTCTCTCTCTCTCTCTCAGCTGTGGACATATCATCCCCCTTGCACTCTATCGGGTTACTTCACCAAATGGTGCCATGTGCAGACCCAATTACCATAGCAACGGCATGTTGCCACAGTACATTAGTCTGAGTGAAGAGCCCGGCTTTGAAAAAATGACAATCTGTGGAGCTGGGAGACGCACTCGAATACTAAAGGCGTAAGTTCTGATGCAACTTCTTACATCAAATAGAACCTCTTGACCATTATATAGGATGGAAAAAAACCCACTGGACTGTTCTCTGGAAAATGGCCCAAAATGTTTTTTCTGCCGATAACATACTTTGATATCTCTATTTAAAGAAAATATAAGTACACTTTATTTAGGTTACTGTCCAGCATAGTCTCGGCCGTCTCATGCCTGTCCCATCACACAGTGAGTCGCAAAGCAAAAAATATCTGTCAATCTGAAGAATTTCCATTCCTCGTTTACACCTTTTAAAACATTTTCTCCCTACGTAGCATCACTTGCATTCTACTGAGGGCTTGTTCTGTTTCTGCAGACCCGTTTTCTCAGATCACGCTGAGTGATAACGTAAGGAGTGTGTAGTAATTTTCTTTAATCGCAAGGCTATTGTTAGAGGATCTTTATTGTATAATCTGACATGAAGAAGACGTTATCGCACAATCTTATACAGAATTCAGCCAAGACTCAGCCAAGATCGAGATCATGTTGTACAGTGTGACGAGTAATAATCTTAAACAGTCATTGTGATCCTAGAGTGTAATCAGGCTTAAGTGTATTTTTGTCATCATTTATCATGAATAATGAATGTCATGATTTAATTAAGTCATTGGATGGTTATACACCATACTGAAACGGTCATAAGCACAAGCAATTTCTCTTGTAATCGGATACCGGCTGTCAAAATGTCCGCAATGCACCTGCACCATCATATCAACATCAAAGTAGAGAAGTGTGCTCACACTCTCTGTACAGATTTTCCATCCATCCATTATCTATACTGCTTTATCCATCTGGGTCGCGGGGAAGCTGGAGCCAATCCCAGCATCTTCGGGCGAGAGGCGGGGTACACCCTGGGCAGGTCGCCAGTCCACCACAGGGCCAACTGTACAGATTTTAATAAGGTTAATAAAGTTAATAGTTTTTTTACCTCAGATGATGAGACAGAAGCTGATGTGGATGATGCTGCTAATCAAAGTGGAAACTCATTTCCTGTTGTAAACTTAGAATTCTGCCACACTTATGTTTCAGTGCTCCACTGGCACCGGGAAATGTGAAGCACAAAGCTTATTTCATCCACATATTGTATAGAATTCACACAAAGGAAGTGAAGTAAAAGCAGCAGCAAGAGAACGTTGTGTGAAAAATCGCCTTCACCATTGATGGACAAGAATCTTTTCTGTCTCTTAATTTAGAGAAAAGATTTAGGGTGTCTCTTCTACACAATTTGTGTTATTTTTGTGTTCGTAATAAAAGCAGCAGTAGCAGGTGCGTGCAAAATAGAAGTGATATTTAAAAAATTTCGTCAAGTGATTCGTCAAATGACAATTGTGAACGGTTTGTGTTTCCATCGAGTGATGTTATGTGACTAAAGCTGGGTTTCTCCTCTCGCAATAGCTCTTACACAGTGCTCTTTTTTCCAAAAGGTTGTCCTTTCATTTGCTCTTCATGCCGTGTGACTTAAATGCGAAAAATATGTTTCCATTAAAATTTTGCAAAATATTGCTTTATTGATTCATCTGAAAAACCACCTCATGTGAATGCAGAAATTGCAGTTTGCAATTTCAAATTGTACATCAAGCAGGTTAATGGAAAAAAACCTAGTGATGTATTACCATTTTTAACAGTAATTTTGGAGACTTTTCTTTATACGCAGTCTAAAGCAATTCTTTCATAAATATGATGTTCATAGACAAAAAGTTTGATTTTGATTGTAATTGTTACTCTAGTAATGGCTGCTAAATTTGCTCTTCGTTGGTGAAACCCTTCATATCAGATTGTTCTTATTGTCGTTGTGAATGTGGTGTCTATTTCATGCTCATGCTTCTTCTGTCAAACATTTGACAGACATTTGAAAATGTTTTATTACATACACACAGTATGCGCAACCTCATATTTATTCCCTAAGGCAAAAAAATAAAAAATAATTATCCGGTAGACTGAGAGCGGTTAAAAATATAGATCTTTTCTAGGCTGTCAATTTATTTTTCATTTAAAATAAATGCAAACAAACTTATCTTTTACCCGTTACTGAGGCAGGAATCACAGGACACCATGCACCCATATTCAGTCACTCATTCTCACCTTGAGGAAATTTAGAGAAGCCAATCCACCTACTGGCATGTTTTGTGAACCCGGAGGAAACCCACGCAAACACGGGGAGAACATGAAGAACTCCACACAGACGGTAACCCAAGCTTAGGAATGAACCGAGGAACCTGGAGCTGTGAGTTATTTATTTAATTTACATTTTTGTCCATGCTCTGGAAGGGTACCAATAAATCTGCAAAGAAAACAATGTTGCATAAGATATCTGGGGCACAGGCACAGGAGAGGAACTGTCCAAAACCCCCCCCCCCAACAAAATGGATTTAAGAGCACTTTAAAATGTGGCAAATGCTGAATGGTGAGTAGTTGATGGGGATGGGGATATTTTGCATGAATTGAGGAGTAAAAGATTTAATTCACACATACAAAATAAATAAATAAATAAATAAATAAATAAATAAATGAACGTGTAGCATCCCGGACCTCAGATTTAAGGTCTTCCTCCGGACAGCCAAATCCTGCTGACTAAAAAGTTTCAGTGGAACGAAATTTCAATAAATCAGGTGAAACTACTAATTCCCCATGGCGTTTATAGCCTGGGTCTGGACTGAATAATTAATAGAGAAGCAGAAGGAGCATATCTCAGTGAAGTGGAATTTTACTGGACGCTTACAGGGACCTCACCCTTCCTTAGCTCCTTTTACTTTTCTCCCACTTCCAGTCTTTCATTCTACAACTCTCTATTCTCCATTCTAGATCAGCTTCCTGCTCCTTTCCTTGAATGTCTGCATAACATTTCTTAAAACTTCCTTTCTCCTCACCTCTCTCCTCTTTTTCCCCGTTTTCTTTCTGTAAGCTCCTGTCATTTTTCTTCTCTCCTGCATTGCTCGCTCCTTCCACCCGATTGGCCCAGACTGCAAACCCCATATGTCTTTGATTTCTTGCTTGAAAAATGAAGATGGTGAATTTCAAAGAGAATCCTCTTCTGCTGACACAAACCAACCCACTCACATCGTTTTATCTCCACAAGTCTCAGTTTCTCTCGATGGCTCTGACTGAAACACAAACGGGTGCAGATCTACACTCTTATTTCATGTACATATGCACAACCTATACACTCTTCCGTTCTCTCCTTATATCTTGACATCATACCTTCTTTGAAAGAAATGAGTATATCTTCCCCACATCCTGACATCTACATCTCTCTCCGTTGCCTTGAGGGAGTTAAGAATCCTCTGCACTCCCTCCCTGCTTTTCTTTAACTCCATTTTCATGTGTGTTTGTGTACAGTCACGGCTAAGTGTGGCATAAGCTCATCTAATATTGCCACGCCAGCCTGAGCACTTTTACATGGTTTATTTTTACCTGCTCCCTTTGCTCTCTACCTGTCAGTCAAACACAATCCTCTCAGCGGCAGTGAACGCAGCGTCTCAGCTCATGTCGCCGTCACAGCCACAGGTCTGCCAGCGCAGCTAACTCTTCTCACACTGGCTCTAATTACACTGCCACTGTGCACCTCCACACACATTAACCACAGACTGACACAGAAACGCAGCATGATTCTGTAGGCCTACACACATCCTGCTACATACCACTGCAAATAATGAGGCAAAGGCAGTATGCAGTTTGAATATGACAGGAAGATGAAATAGTGAACCTGATTTTTTCAAGTAGGACATGTTCCTGGAAGAACATTTGTTGTTTTTGGAAATACATTTCTGTTAATCAGTCACTGCCATCCGAACAGAGTCATCAGTCTGCACTTCCTAATTCTCCCGAGCCACATGCACATTCCCTCCAGACGTGGTGTTTGGCTTCCGGACAGGAAGGATTATTGCAGAGCTCTGCATTTTAGTTCATAAAATAACTTTGTCGAAAAATGAAAGCATTTATTTTATTTAAGCCCAGATTAGCACGCTAGCTACACTCCATAAAACACTCCACAGAAAGCACCGAACATTTCAGGTCATAAAAACACAAAACAGCATTTATTAAAAATAAAGGTGTTAGAGCTCTTTCCTATTTAATTTATAGGACGCAGTATTTGGATAATATATAGCTTGATAAGCTACCATTAGCTAGCTTTAGCATTAGCAGACATGCTAGTTTGCTTCTTTGAACTTAAATAGTTCACTGCAGAAAAATTTGGTCAGTGCAATTAAGACAAGATTCTCACTTTTATGAACTGTAACTAAGAGCTACAAAGCTTTCCTGTCTGGAGAATGAGTGATTATTTGTTGAAGGGAAGTAGGAGAAGTACACTTCCTGTAGAAAAATCGAGCTGGGTCTGACAAGCTACTAGCTAAAACACAGGTTGGTTTGGTCAAACTCCTAGACTTGTTTAAACAGATCAATCATTTTTTCAGATTTTCTACTTGCCTTACCGTTCTTACTTTCTTTAGAATAACTCATCTACAATGTTGCATAAGTAGCAGTAATTCAGAAACCGTTTCCGTTTACCAGCACTTTCCAGCTGGCAGGCATGTTGTTATTATCAGCTCGGTCTGTGTTTTTCAGCTGGTAGTTGGTCAAACCAAGCTGCAGGGATGATGACATCAGATGACAGTGTCTGGTTAAAAAGAATGTTGATCCAGGACATGCTGTACGTGATAAAAAAAAAAAGGTGTTTGTCTATGAGAAATACAGAATGAGGAAGAAAAACACAACTTGATTAACATTACCTTTGAAGTTGACATGAAGCAAGAAGTCCCGGTAGAGCCTCTTGCCATCGAGACTGCGCATGGCATCACACAGGCGTGTGGTGTTAGCGCACAGCGTCCTCTGCATACGGTGTAATGCGTGTGCCATAGCGTACACTGCATTTACCACAAACATGATCTTCGACTCAGGCTCAAAGTTCGAATCATCCACCGCCAGCTTTGGGTCACAGGGTGGTTTCACAGTTCCTGCCGCTGCCTGTGAGGTTGTGCTCAAAGAGCATTGGAACTTCTGTTCCCAGAAGTCTTTGTACCATGGGTTCCGGTGATTGTTAAAAGGACTGAGGCTTTGGAAGTAGCGGTTGAACTCGAGTATGGGATGTGCTGCGAGTTCTAATGTGATTGCGCCATCTGCAGTGAACTCATTTCCTTTGATGATGCTCTCCTGAGCTCCCCAGCCATCGCTGGCCACCCAGAGGAAGGAGGCATTGAGGCGGGTAGCAGCACCCAACAGCTCTCGGGCATCATCACTGCGCAGGAACAGCACGACCACACGGGCGTTGGGTTTCTGAAGAAGCTGGCGCACCACTGCTTCGTATGAGGAGCGCTTTGCATTGGAGCGACCCACCTTTTCTGATGTAGCAATGCATATGTTGCGCAAGCGTGCCTCCTGCTCGAAGGCCTCGATTCCTGTCTCGCCATAATCACCCTCAGATGCCACTGTAGAGACATAGGTCCAGTTGAAGGCACGTAGGATCTCAGCCATGGCCTTTGCTTGGTAGAAATCCGGAGGGACAGTGCGTGCAAAATAATCGTAGCGTGATTTGTCACTCAACTTGGCACTCGTAGATGCGTAGCTTATCTGAGGGATCTGGAACAGGCGCAACAAGTTTGCAACCTAGGAATAAACACACACAAATGTTGAAATCAGTAAATTCTTATGGCTTTATGAATGAATGATCAAAAACGTATCATACAGTAATATTCCTTTTAAGGTAATGATGAGATCAGATAAGGCCAATAAGATTGTACAGAGCGAGGCATAAGAGGAGAGAAAAGGTTTCTCTGTGGTCAGACTCAGCTTGGCTCAAACACACCACATCTCACACTGAGTGCGGAGGCACAACTGACACGAGCTGCCACTGCCTTATGCTACTGCAAGACTGAGCACGTATTGAGCACTTCACTGTCAGCTTGCAGAAAACCAAACTGTCGCTGTGTTGTAATTCATAATAATTTTTCCATCTCATTGCAATCAAGCTTTTTGTAACATGGACAAGTCAGGGATGAAGCGATGGATTTGAATTTAACATTAAATAATTGAACAATTGGACGTCAAGCTGTCAGGAATTTGTTGTGGAGCTGGATACAAGTAAAGGTTTATTTACAGTGACACAAAGTGAAACACAAAGACAAGGAAACATGAATGAGAAACACGTAGGCAACAAAATTAACATGGTACACATAAAGGTGGCAACAACTAAAGATCGACAACATGTGCTTGACAATACGTGACTTAAATATACAACAATGTGATTCAGGTGCTATTGGTTATGTGACATGGTGTGTGAAGTGAGCATGTGCTGTGCAAATGACTTGTGGGTACTCTAATCCAGCGTGACAGTGCCCCCTTTAACACGCAGCACTCTGAAGCATGGAATGCAGTCACGGGGTGTTCTGGACAACCAGTCTCTCTGTTTATGGGGGATCTTGGGTTAACATAGCTCATATGGAGAGCTATCCCTAGCTGAGCCGGCAGAAGACATGATGTCCTTCACAGAGCATCAAGGCTGAGCGACCTTCTCCGAAGAAAGAAATCTCCAGAGCAATGTCCACTGTGAAGCCAGAATGGGTACCAATGTTCTCCACATAGCCAGAGGGTGAAGAGCTGTCCTGTATGAGGTAAGAGGGGGGAGCAAAGTACTCTACTGAGCCCGGTGGGTTCAAGTACAACATGAAGCAAGGTGAAGGAGCAATGTCCTCACGGGAGGTTGCGTGACATCCTCATTGAATCAGGGAGACAAAGAGACAGTTCAGTTGAGCAAGGAGGCCGTGCGATGTCCTCAGCGGAGCAGGAAGGTGGCATGACATCTGAGTCATAGCTGGAGGGGCGTAACGACATCCTGGGCTGAGCAGGGAGACGGAGTGATACCAACAGTGACACCGCAAGCCATAATGGCATTCTCAGTGGGGCATGGAGGGAGGGAGATATTCCTGACCTGGTCATGAGGGCGCATTGTTTCGAGCCAGGACAGAGTGGCGCTGATCCATCCACTCTTACTCTGTCGCCTGTAAGACAGCATGCTTTGAGTCCAAGAATCCTTCTGCATCCATGGATCGATCGGTCTTTCTGTCAGGAAGTTGTAGTAGAGGCGGATGCATGTGCAAGTAAACATTTATTTAAAGAAACACAAGGACACATGAACGAGAAACAAGTAAGCTCGACAACAACAGGAACATGGTATGCATAAAAGTGGCAACAACTACTGAACAACACGTGACTTTAATACCTGTGCTAATTAGGCAACAGTGTAGTTCAGGTGCTCGTGCTCATGTGACATGGCGTGTGTAGCATGTATCGTGTAAATGGCTTGTGGGTACTGCAGTCCGTTTTTTAATATACCATTAAAAAAAGTGATAATTTACTGTGATGCAGTGCATAACAATACAGAAACAGCTTGTAAATTTCTGACACAATTTCTGCACTGCCCTGTAAATTACTCAAGTAATCATGGTGCTTTCTGCACTTTTATGGTACATAAACCTGAAGCAGGCGCTCATTTCTTAGGAGTGATAAGTAAAAGAGTGGCTTGGAATTAAGAGATGGCATGTAGGAGGCTCAACAGGCTCTCATGAGTGTCTGTCAGAAGGTGAACACAGAGAGGATGGCCAAACAGCAGCAGCGGGAAATAAATGGTGACTAATTGTTGCTGTGGAGAAGAGACTGATAAGTAACAATGCTTTTTTAACAAGAGATCATGATGAGGTCATGGCCTCACTGCCTTTCTCCAGAAACACAAAGCATTATATTTGAAGAAATCACAGAGGGAAGCGAGGAACAGGGGGACTTTGGAAGGCAGGAGAAAGGAGAGAGAGAGAGAGAGATAACAAAAACACGTATTATGGATTTTAGAACCGATAGGGAAAACTGGCTTTTGTGGAGCCTCAGATGGAGGAGGTTATGTAAAACTATGCAAATTCCCCCAGCGCTGTTCTTGGTTTCCAGTGCTGCAAGAAGGCAGCAACAGACAAAGCACACAATAGCATAGCCACAGTGCTAATCCAGGCACGTATGCATGAGGGAAGGAACTGGAGCAAGCGTGCTGTATTTAAATGGGGAGGAATGAATAAGGGGTGGTGTGTATATTTTTTCCCAAATGCTGCTCTTTAAATAATGGATCAGGTACGCCAGAGCTGTACAGGAGCAAGGTCTTTACACTCTTGTATTTTGCTCAGTTCTTAGAGGGTGGTGAAATCATTCAGTGGCCTGTAGTAATTCTGTGAGAATATATGATTATTACCTCTGCATACAAAGCGCACTACAGAATAATTCATGTCCATGGAGCTGTGCCTGCAATTCACAGACTTAAAAGAGAGACCTTTGTAGATGGTCGTGAATGTGTACAGAGTATTTTTACTCAGACTTTCATTTGATAGGTGTTATTCACCGAGATTGGATTTTTGGGTAACAAATTACTTAAGGGGTTATAGGTTTCACATAAGAACTACCTATAGAAACATTTATAAAGCCTTATTCCAAGTAGAGTCAGCTGAGAAGGCTTTTTATTCATTTTGATGTCATGTTGACATAACCATGAAATAATCACATGATATACATTTTATTCACATAATGCTGTGTTGATGTAAAAGACTGGTTTATATTTGCAGACTTGAAGCACCTCTGCATTTTAACATCAGCGTATGGTGCTATGAGTTATCAGTCAAAAATATGTCAAAAGAATATTTTTCCCCAATTAAAATGTCAGATGACCAATTGGCATATCAATCTGGAATAGCTGACAGTTGTATAGGTATTTTGATCTCGGCTATATTAACACCCTATAACCCCCGCCGACATCATGCAATATCACATTATTAAAGTTACTTTCAGTACTCTCATCATGAATCGATTTTCTGGAATTGCGGTGTTTTTCCTGTTCGCTTGAAATAAATGGTCAGTGTTTTGAGCGCATTAATGTGAAATACAATGAATCAATGTATGTATGCTTGACTTGTCTAACATTAGACTAATATATAGCTAACATCAGTTGATCATATTTATTAGAGAAGCCACTGAAAATTTTGAAAGAATGGCAAGTTTATGGATGAAAGGGAAAAAAATTCAGAAATCTTTGAAAAAACGACATGGCCAAATCTGCCATAATAGATACTGGAATGTATGTATATACAGTGTTTTATGGCAACCTCTAGGAGATAAAATGCTGTTTCTCTATTTTCAATAAGATATAGACACTACAAACGTTTCTTGAAGTTAATAGTTTTATTATTTTGTCTAGTAGGCAATTATATCGTGGCTGTGTTGATATGGTTATGGCTAATTTAAAAAGTCTTTCCTTTCATGAAGCCATTACCTGATTGGCTAAATGCAACACTGCACATCGAGACAGATTACGCTTTAAAGTGGCCAGAGTGCTCCACTGATGACTCATATGCAGAGCAGCGAACTTGCAGGTAGTCTGTATCATAAGCCAACATGATGGAATGAATCTTTGCTTTAATTAGATATTTAATGGGGCATAAAATTTTTAACTGCAGATGGACCATAATGTAAAGCATTACCAATGAATGAGCCTGAGTTGCCAAATGGGGCTTTAGTTGCATACCAAACTTGTAAAAAATCTAGGGGTCAAAAAGTACACTCAGTCACCTCTAGATCAGGTGAAGACTTGGTAGCTCAGCACTAACCTGTATGGAGACACTGCTGTAAGACCCTCCAATGACTCCAGCAATAGCCAATGGGCTGTCATCCTGAGACGCATATGAACCATCAGGACAGATAAATTCGGTGTCATCCACCTTGGTCAGCGACGCTCTGACGAACTCTAGTGCTTGCTCTAGTGCATACGTGTCCCTGGAGCACGTGTCCAGGATGTGGACACCCAGTGAGACGCCGGGCAGCAGACTAACGTCTCGGTTGATCTGGTCTATAGCAAAGAGCATGGCTTCTAAACGCTGAATGCCCCGGTCCTCATTAATGCGCCCACACTCATCCATGCCCAGGCCCTTCTCATGTATGGGAAAGAGGCCGCCCAGAACCAGGTCTCCGTCAATCTTAATTTCTCGGCGTGGAGAGTCACCACTAGACAGCAGGACTCCGGCTCCTAGCAGCACAAGCAGCAGGGCTCGAACTGCAGATGACATGGTTACACAGAGACAAAGCAAGAGCAGGCGAGCAGTTTAGTGGTTTATGACGGAGTGTCAGAGGCACGGGAGAGCCATAAACTGGACACAGGGAATGGTGTATGATCACACATGAAGTTACTCTAATGAGGAGTCAGTTTAGGACCTGGAAAAGAGAGAGAGAGAGAGAGAGAGAGAGAGAGAGAGAGAAGTATTAAAAATAGGAATGCATTTGCAGAGAGAAAGATGAAAGCTAAAAATTTTGTTGTTAAGTCTGTGCTTGGATGAATGCTTAAGCACACACACACACACACACACACACACACACACACACACACAAACAATCCAACATCCTACCCTCATTTGTGGATAGACAAGTCAGATACACTAAGATGAAGAAACACACAAACATGTAAATCGATAAGCCCACAGCTTCTGAGAGAAGGCAAGAATACGACACGAGAATGAAAAATCTTGAATGAGCACAATAAAGTGAATTTTAGAAGCAAATACAATCCATCACGGCTGGACAGGTTGGAAAACAAAACCTCACTCAATAAAACATTACACAACAAATCTATTCTATTCTTGTTGCACAATGTAAATGTATATATGGACTTCTGCTCAAAGGTAAACAGTTTGTCCTAGCTATCCCTAAAATACACTTGGGTCTCAAAACTTGCTTTTGCATTCTTTTCTAATTTAATACAACAATTTCATTGCAAATTATATTATTAACAATAACACTGGACAACAAAATTTTTGCTTCTTGAACACTGTTGGGTGTTTCTTATAGATTTTTGGGTGCTGATCACGAATATCACATC
>JAQQZR010000037.1:6528834-6542707 GCA_030068235.1 Notoglanidium macrostoma | reverse complement strand
TATCTATCTATCGATAGATAGATAGATAGATAGATAGATAGATAGATAGATAGATAGATAGATATAGATAGATATAGATATAGATATATATATATATATTTATATATATATATATATATATATATATACACACACGTATGTAGCGAGAGAGAGAGAAGGTATTATATAATATCTTATATTACCGCATGGTTCGATCTGGATAAAGACAGAATTATTACAATATGTCATCTTACAATACGAAAGGTCTTGATATGAAACATGCCCAAGGCACTCCTTTTCCACCATAATTAGAAAGAGGGTACAAGCAAGCTGATGCTCCTTCTGAGTATGTGATTAAGGCAGAATTGATAACCCAGTTCAGATAACAGATAACCCACCTTGGGGCTTCATCTGAGGCAAACATGAAGAAAGTGACAAAGGTGGGTTACCACTATTGATAACATGCACGTAGGAGGAAGAACATTTCTCAGGCTCACAGATAAATGTAAATTAGCGTATATGGCTATCCGGACTTGCAAATGCATTCAAATAACTTATATTTCTACCAATCTTTCTACATTATAGTTTTATGATTTTCTTTTTTTTTTTTTTTAAGCGATAGTGTACATTAGCGTAAACTCTTATTGTGAACTCTTCCCTGCTCTTTTAAATAGCTGATAGCGTCCGGCGGATGTGTCTGTAAAGTAAATAGTGTTTTATACTGATGGGTTTGAGGGACTTATTTATATGCACAATGCATGCTGTGCTCTTGAATAGCAAATTATTAGAACACAGTCTTTTGACTGCATCATTTTGAGCACGATCTTATTGAGTGCAGCTCTCAGTCACATCCACCTCCAAGGAATTAAATGCACGTCTGAGTGTGTAGATGGATGAGGAATGAAATACAAACCCACTTGCAAATGGGTGACAAATTAAAGGAAAAAAAAAACTGCGTACAGGCAATGTCATGCTTTTGGGGGCATTTATTTTTGCTGGCATGCTTTGGATCCACTTATCTCACTGCAAATGAAAACAAAGTGCCTCTGATTTATCATCTTTATCCCATGATGAATCATTTCTATTCTGATGGTAGTGGTCTCTTTCAAGATGACTCCGCCCCCATCCACAGGTCACAAAATTACCCGATGAATATTTAGATGATGATGGAGGAATCTCAACCCAATTAAACACCTATGGAAGACTTTGGACTGACATGTTAGACAGCATTTTTCACCACCGTCTTCAAAACATCAATTGAGTGAGTGTCTTTAGGAAGAATGGTGTTCATATCACAAGAGCAATTCAGGGACTTGTAGTGTCGATGCCAAGGTGGAAGATGTTCTGGTTGCTTGTAGTGGCCTAAAATGTTTCGAAGACACTTTAAGTTGACGTTTCCTTTATTACCTCTCTATACATGGATGCATTTATACACAACTGCTCTGTATACATGTTAAGTAGTTTTGCATTTTAAGTTGACTGTCTACTACAAATGGAGAGCGTGAACTGAGTAGGTTGGATTCACGGTTACAAGTTTGCCTGCAGCACATGTAAAATAAAAACATCCCACTTTCCAACATACACACAGAAATCTCAACAAGGGCTTCTATCTTGTCCAAGGCCACCAATTGTATGAACACACACACACACACACACACACACACACACACACACACACACACACACACACACACACACACACACACACACATTATTATGCAATTGCATAACTTACTGCTCACCTCACAACACGAGATAAACCTTCTACATTACTAATCCTGTACATCTACAAGGTTTATCCAAGCAATAAAAGCAACATGAAATGCAGTGTGTAGGTGTGCAGGCACCGCTAGGGCATTCCCTCATGTTAACCAAGCTGCACCTTTATATCTACAAGACGTACAAGAGGAAGCCAAGGTTGTGCTCATTTCACTCATGTATTCTACACTGAGTCCGTTCATGTAACGCTATAGGTGAATACTATAAATTCATCCCTGGTTTATTTCGGTGTGTTTTCCGTGCCCGGTTCCCCGCGGTGTAACGGCAGTGCTGTGTAAACAGCAGTATTAGCATTCAGCTCTGTAACACACCGCGCTTCTCCACACCGCTCCCGAATTACCCGACCTGAGGTGCTTGGATCGATTCCCTCTCCGCTCGATATTTTCAGGGTTTCTCATGCACATTAAAATCCCAAGTGATGCTTTAACATGTCATAAGCGACAGTTTTTTCGTTTTCTAGAAGTCCCGCTGGCAACACGAGGTGCTAGTTCAAAAGTCGGGATTTTTGCCGCGATGAATTTGCACACTAAAATAGCCACTTTCTGAGTAAATAAAACATCTGGATACTCAAATCAGGTTGTTTAGTCCTAGCGGGTCATTTTCTATGTCAATAAAATCGTACAGAATGAAGACAAATGGGATAAAGCAGTGCGCAAACATGCGTAAACATGCGCGCACCTGCGCGTCGGGAAGCGCAAAGCAATATGTATAAGACTATACTCTACACTCACGCACACAACGCATTTATAAGATGACAGCTGACTTAAAGTTAGACTGAAAAGTCTAATCACCAACTATTTGTCTAGCAGGAAAGCTCAGGGATAGGCTACAGCCTCACCTAACTGTCCTAAGCGCACTCCTGACTGTCATGGGCATCCACATCAGCGCTGCTCTAATTGAGTTGGAGGCGATCAGAGGAAAGTTTGCTCTCCTGACATCATGCTCGCCCACTATAAACTGCCACACAAGTCCCTCTGCAACTTCATTAACATTGCAACTATAAACCATTAGTAGCCTATATAGAGAATATTTTCTTAGAATAATAATAAAAAAAATCATATTCTCCATGCTATTCACACAGTCCGTGATTTGCAAATATTCCTTGTATAATATTTATTCTAGAGCATCGTGTTTGGAATTCTAGCACTGTAGATTATTAGCTACTACAACTAATATAAATAATAATAATAATTTTAAAACTCTTTAGAATGCTGCAGCTGTACCTGAAGCAGAGATCCCAGAGGGTCACATCCCGCATTTTGCTGTCTTTACTGAGAAGATAAACTCCAGTTCTGTGGGTGCGCACACGGGAACGCACTGTAGCCACTGAGAGAGAGAGAGAGAGAGAGAGAGAGAGAGAGAGAGAGAGAGAGAGAGCGTTGCTGTAGAGGGAAAAAAGCGAACGCGTCTGGCATTGAGGAGGCGGCCTCGCCTCAGGATGCTTCTGTCTCCTAGCAACAAAAGCTGATGTGGTGCGGATGCGCTTAGAATCGGATGAAGACAGAAGAAGTCGCTCAGACTCACCTTTGCCAGGTTACACACGGTTTCAGGTGGAAGCACGAACACAACAACTGGATCAGACTAAACTGAGGCAGGGAGAGGAAGTGATGAATGAGTGTATATAGATGTGTGGGAGGGCGAGAGACAAAAAAAAAAGTAATCCACCTGCACATTATATGTACTCAGAGTGGGCGTTTGGCTGCAAATAACTATGGACCATGGTGTAAACAGAACATTGTATCAGTTTGAATGAGGGAGGATAATGTGGTTGCATGTTGTCCAATTTTACAGCCTACGTACTGAGAAAATGTAGACTATGAACACCAACTCCACCTCCAAACTTAACCTTAACTAGTTTGAGTACAAACTGAGTCACGCAATTGGTTGTGAAGTTACAAGGGTGAGACCATGTTGTATATACAAAATGTGTCTTCTTTTTCAGTTAATGAGCAGGCTGGACAAACTGAAGAGTGATTGCTCCATGGTGAAAACAATGCCGTAGAATACCTAATAGATGATCATGATCATGATTTTGCTCTATAAGAAAGTTTTCAGGGGTAGATTTGTTTCTGTACCACCCACATCAGAACAAGCTTATTCAAAACACCATTAAAAGTGTAGTGACTGATATGCAGCCTATCTTTTCTGTATTCCCTCCTAAGCCCTTCTTCTAAAACAAATGAATGTGCACTGGCTAGGCTAGAACACCTGAATGCTAGTGCAGGAGGGGTTGCTTTATCAGCTTTAATAGCTTTAATTGTCAAATAAGAAGAGGTGGCTCATTGTGCCAATTGATTAGCTGTTGGCGGTCTTTTTTTTCTTTGCACGCATTCACAGAACCTGGGGTGTCGAGACCAGTATTTCTCCTCTGAGCAGATATTTTATTGACAGCTGTAAAATGAAATATGAAAAACTTCACAGAGTCATACAAAAAGTGTTTTGACTTAAAAATCATACATACATACATACATACATACTAGCAAAATCTGTTTGTGTACATGAGATATAAATATATTGCATATACTATGCAAACATCAAACCAAAAATAAAAACGAAAATTTCCAGAATTGTCACATTTCAAAGTATATTAAACATTTTTTTTCAAAGAATAATTGGTTTAAAGTGTGTACAGAATGGTCTACACTGACAGTTAGAGAGATAAATAAATAAATAAACAGATCCCATATACATCATATCTGGGAAAACCCCTTGTATATCACTGTGGCTGAAAATAGATGATTTTGTCCAATGATTTTGTTTACATTTTCACCTTTCCTTAGCTGTAATGTAAGTTTGATAAAGCCACAGCCAATTATGGCCAGGACTTCAAGAGAATATAATTGGTCATGCTCTCAGGGTGGGAGGGACGGCACACTCTCTCCCCGGTCAATCCCAGCTACAGGGAAACAATCTATGGATGTCTGTGATTCCGTTTATGCAGAAGTGTGTAGATAACGCTATCCTCCGAGAGTGTTCAGTTGCAGGTGGGTATAGCAGAAGCAGCGGTTTGGAAAGATGTGGGTGGCTGGCTTCATGTGTCCAGAAGGAAGTAGGTAGGCTACTAGGTTTCACTGTCCTGTCCACCCAGCTGTCATGTGATTGTGGAAAGCTAGCTAGTGGGTGGTAATTTGCAAATAACCAAATTCTGAGAAAATGTAGACAAACTTTGCAGTAAAAACAGTCTGTCTGCCTACTGCCTATATACACTCTATATCTAAAGTCTTGAAAGCCTCATATGATTTCCATGCACAGTGAATGTCAGGATTTGATCAAGGTGTCGGATAGCAATGTTATGTTGCAGTGAAATTGATATCATCCTAATCAATTCAGTTTAAAATCAGATACTGGCTTCATGCTCCCACACTGTGGTTGAAATGGAATCTTTAAAGGCAAAATTCACACTACAACTTTACTTGTGGTTAAGACACATGCAAAAGAGAAGTACAGTTTAGAAAAACCTGGTAGTTGAAAATAAATATTTTATCATGTTTGAAGTATTTTCCCACAACACCACAGACGTCAAGTATCGGCTCATACTGAAAACGATTGGAAATGATACGCCCTAAAATATCTATCCAAATGACATCATCAGTAACCTCCGTCTCACCCTGTGCATTAGTGTAACACGGCCCAGACGTGACCCGCACAGAGAGAGGAAATGTCATCTGGCTAATTTGGCTGGAGTTCTGTGAATGAATTTCACAGTTAGTCAGGGGCTGGATGTTCTTAAATTCCCTCTCCAATCTTTCGCTTCCATCTCACCTCATCCCTCTTTCCTGCTGTGGACACAGGTCTTGGGTGTGAAAGCAGAACTGTTTAGCATGTGTCTTTAAAATGCACGTATTTAAGCCTGTGCTTCCTCTTGAATGGGCCGCGATTGGACGAGGGAAGAACGCATGCATGGCTGAACAGGAGCTCGCTCCCTCCCTCCCACTTTTGTCCATGTTCAACCAAGTGAAAAATACAAAATGTTCATTTCAGGAAAAAAGTGTAATAATTCACTCCGTATTAATGATTTAGCACTTTGTGAAGTTGCTGAGGTGTGGAGGGGAATTAGAAATTAGCATGCCTTTTAATTTCTTTTCCATGTGAAATTAAAAAGGTTGCGTGTGTGTGAGTGTGTGTGTGTTTGTGTGTTTCATTAGCTGCTTCACATGCATGGAGTGTTGTTAGTGCACTTGTGCTCAGCACCAACGACTTGAACACGCTGTGAGCATCAAATGCATGCGAGAGGAGAAAATCTCTCTCAAATTCACTGCGATGTGGAAGGGAATCTGACAAAATCGGATTTTTAATTTTGTTACCATATCAAACAAAGATTCATCAGCAAAACTCATGTCAAAAGCATGCGAGAGGAGAGAAATATCATGCACACTCATGAAAGTAAGGATAGTCTTCATGTACAAGCTTTTCTTCTATGCAGCCTGTGTTAATATTCCTGATGAAAAGTAGAATGAAAAATATTTATTCATGGCTTTTTTTTTTATTGAAGAAAGCGAAGCAAGAATTAGATTAAAACGTATTACAGAAAGAGCTGGTTGGACAGAAGAGAAAATCTTTTCCTGAATTTTTCCCAACTTTATGCACTCACTTTTCCAACAAAATTAATCAATTACGCTCATTCACCTTCAGTAAACACTTTATTCATGGGTTCGGTGGATCCAGAGTTGGGAACACTGAGTGCAAGGTGGGAATACACCCAGGCATGTAGCACCTTGGTCCTGGAGGAACGTTGTCTCGTTTCACTAAGTACTGTATCATCTGTATATGGTTGAAATGACAATAAAAGCCTCTTGACTTGACACTTGACTTGAGAATGGGATGTCATATAAGAGGAAACTAAAAGCTGTGGAGGAAACTCATGTAGGAAACATGCAAAACTTCACACGGACAGTAACCCGAGCCCAGGATGCAGCACGATCGAGAAATCATTGACATTCCTGAGACAGCATGCATGCATGAAGCAGCTGTACATAAAAACATGGACTCCCCATGCCAGGGCTTGTTGTAATCTGTGTCAGTGTGCTGGTGACCCAGTATAGCAATGCCTGCTTTAGATGAGTAATGTACAATGAGGCAGGAGTGACAGGAAGCGCTTATTAAACCTGTCCTTCGCCTGCATCTAAAACAATGAAGCTGGAAAGGCAACGTATCAGTAAGGACCCCCTGAGGGATACGATCTCTCTTTCTCTCTCTCTCTCTTTTTCTCATCTAGAGATGATAGATAATCCTATACACCATTTTTAGCTACACGTGACATGTACAAATGTTCCTGTGTTATTGCATATGGATATATGTTGTTATGAATGGATGCTGACTTCCTGATAAAGGGCATTTATGAGGAGCTTCCTAATATGAATTATTTAATCCTTTTGTCACCGTTGAAAATGTCTACTGAGCAATATGAAGCACCTCTTTCATGTGTTATTGCAGAGGTTTTCAGAATAGCAGAAAGCAAAAAGCACAAAATCCTCTGTCATATGAAGACTTTCCTGTGGTGGAAAACTTACTGACCATTACAACCCCCGACACTGGAGACTCCTGTAATAATCATCTTCGCTTCGCTATATTACAGCACATTTTAATCAGTTTATTATGTTGAACATGCATCAAACAACAACCTCTTAATTAGCTGCTACTATCCAGTAACATACTCACTGAGTGTATTAATATAAACTTGTGATTGCTCTGTGATGTTTCATTAGCAGCATGTTAGCTTTCACTGTCCTGGCAGTGCAGAATGAAAAAAAAAAAAAAAATGGGTTTAAAATGTCAACTTGAATTCCAGGGAAAAAATGTATCAAAGTAAAAATAATATGAATCCTAATCACATCCCAACCCCAAACGTACACTTTGTTTCCCTATTTTTTCTTATTGTTTTATTCTAATGATACCAAAATGTATTAAATACTACGCTTTACTTTTTTTCCTTAACTATGAGTAAATGCTCTGATCTGCTTGTCACTTGGAGCCGCTTCCAGTCCCCTTTCTCAGAGCCCTGCTGTTGGTTTGGATCTTTGACGGCTCAGTCTTAAGCTATCCTCTGCTATGCACGCTGGGACTGTGAAGAATGGCAGCTTTGTGTGTTTGCATGCATGTATGCTGGACAGAAGTGCTTTGTTTGGTCAGAAGCCTCTCTCACAGTGAAGCAGGCGCTTTTGTGATGGTGACTCTCCACAGGATCCAACTGAGCTGTCAGTAAAGGAAAGGACAGCAAAAAGAAATGCAAAAAGGGTGTCTATGAAAAAAAAGAAGGAGAGGATACCGGACAGGAGAAAAGGCGAATGAGGAGAGAGACAGGAGAATTAGAAGTAAAGTAGAAAATATCAGTCTGTAGACAGGATTGTGCGTGTTTGTGTGTGTGTGTGTGTGTGTGTGTGTGTGTGTGTGTGTGTGTGTGTGTGTTGGGGTTGCAGTGAGAGATAGAGTTGAACACTTCCTCCTCATAGGGTGAGTCCATCTGCTGTTCCCTCTGTAGACAAGTGCAGCCCAAATGTTTAACTAAGCGACCGAATCCGAGTATTAACACAATTATCAATGCCTCATTTATCATCAGTGCAATGGCAGCCATGACCCACTGCTTGACTATATTATTCAGAGAATGCTTGCGCACATATACTCCTTTTCTCTTTCTCTCTTCCTAAACAAAGTCAAAATAAAATATTCATCATAAACTGCAACCAGACACAAAGCGCACTTTACTTTTATATTCTCTAAAGTGTCATTTATTTTGTTGTTTGTCAGCATATTTAAAAAAAAAAAAGGGCCTTACTCAGTATTAAAGGCATCTTTGATTTCTTTACTGTGCACATTAGTAATTATTGGCTTTCAGTGCTCACCCTTCATAATAATCCATATTGTTCATGTTGATTACCGACTTTCCAGACGGACTAGTGTTATTCAGGAAGCAAGTAACCCGGGTGGTTAAATTCATGAAACAATTTATAATGGAAGTCAGACAAAAAGCCTGGCTATCATGACTGTCTGCTTTTATTGAAGACAATGTTTTCTGATTTGCTTTGGAGAACAACAACAACAAAAAAATAAATTCATGAGGTATGTGTTCTGAAGCATGGAAATGCACTCTGCGTTCAACGGCTGGTCCAGAACCATCAAAACTTTCAGATTTGACTATGTTCAGCTTCACCAGAGAAATAGATAGCAAACTGCATGATTTATGACTTTGCATGGATGGCTGAGAGTGGTTGGCTGATCGGAAGTATCCATTTCAGTGGAATAATTAGTGCTTCTTTCTGGATTTGCCCTCAAGTTCTATTGTGGTGCAATGATGCTCCAAATAGCAAAATATGAATGTATTCAAAAAATTAATTCTGGAAAAAAAATATGTAATTTACGTTATATCACAGTGCTTTCTAAAATCTGATTGGTCGGAAGGCATTGGTTGATTATCTTTAACTGCGGTTCAAGGTTATATATTAATATGCTCAGTCGTGCATATTACTATAGTACATTACATTATTATAGTAACAACTTACACAGAGATTTTACAGCAGATGCTCTACATGATCAGGTAAAAAAAAAGTTTTCTGAAGACGTTTTCACACAGGAAAGTCTACAAGCTGCATTCAGTAGGTGAGCAAACTTAACTTAATTCGTGGGTATTGACAATACAGGGATTGTACAATTGAGTTTCTGTGTCATATTTGGAGCCTCATCATAAGAATATGATTAAACTTAAATAAACCAAACGAGAGTTAAAATTTAACTAAAGTGCAAACTAAGTGTGCATACTTAAAAATTAAGTATGCAAAATAACAGTAGTGTGTATTATATACACAAGGAGGTGCACTGGACAGGACAGTTTATGACGACTGTCAATTTAGGCTAATTTAAAAATGATTAAAGACTGCGAAGATTTTGGTTTGTAGCGAATAATGAATCAAATCTCTTACATGCATACAGCGATGTACAGAACTTAAAATTTATATTTTAAGAATAATTGGGAGAGGAATTATGCCCATACATCATCTATGCTTCCCATGCAAATGCTGAGAAAAAGATGTTTGAATTGTGTCATTATAATACAGTCTTTCTCCACCAAAATCAATGGTCACCAGGTGCTCGGCAAAACAAATACCTGTACTTATACCCCTCTCTGTGCCCAAGCGTCCAAAACATACATGATGACATAATCATTAACCTTCAGCACAAGATACTCCGGTACCAAGTATACTTATTATATTATTGGCTTGCACAGAAATCTGATAATATTTCATCACTCGGGTTTAGATCCTCCCAGTCACACCCCTCCAAGTATCGTCTTCATTCCCAGCATGAACACTGACGTCCCACAGGAGCTCTGTGGAGGCAGAATAGTCCGGACTTCTATTTGGTGCACAGGCAACAGTTAGAATTTTCTTTCCTGAGATTCAAAATCTCATGGTGGTAACTCTCTTGTCCCCTGGGAATAACTCCTACTGCGAGTCCGTCAGCCTGGGACTGAGCTCTAGCTCTCTAAGGGACTAGCTCTCCTGTGGGGACTCCAGAGTAGTTCTGATTAAAACACTGGGTACAGGAGCCCTTACTGTGTGTATGGATGTAAGGCTAGTTATATCTGGACCATACCTTTCCAATTCAGGCTTTTTCATCACCAGTGAATCTACATTCAGGATTCTACATTCCTTAAAACAGTTTGCATTCCAAGGGTCTTCGACTGTCCACCACATGTCACCTGCAGTCCAACTGGCCAACACTTAAAAATATGTAGAATAAAAAGTAAGTGTGAATAAAAGTATGGATGCAAATTCCAGAGTTTCCAGGAAAGTCAGCTGGGATTGGCTCCAGCTTCCCCGCAACCTATGACGGATAAGTGGTATAAGGTAATGGATGGGTTATTATCATTATCACTATTATTCTCTGAAATTGAAAGTACATAATAATAAGAGTATACCTATTTCATTTAAATTTAGCATGGATACCAAAAATTAAGTATGTATAATATGTTTTCATATCAAAAATCAAGTGTACAAAAGGTAAAAAGCATGTAAAAAAGCTTCAATATGCTTCTATATCAATAGTTTTGATACACGTCAGTGTAAGACCAAGGGTTCAAATGGTATTTAGGAGACAGAGCTCTTGTATTTTAGAGCTCTTATTCTTTTTTAGCTTTGAATGTGCAAATATCTACAATATTTAAAATAGCTCTGTTGAGCTTCACCTCAATTTAACCCCCGGTCATACCCGGTTTTAAGATGTCCGAATTAGCTTGTGAAGTCATTCGTCTTCCTGTTTGAAAATGGCCTACAGAGTGATAGAACGACTTTTAGATGCTGCTGCAGCATAAAGGAGGGAGAGATATATTGTGCATCTGCCTTATGGTGACTGTTCTTTTTTTAAAGCAGCACTTAAAATAACCAGTTCAGTACGCAAGCATCTGTTTGACTACAGTTAACCGTGAGTTGGTGGTAGATGGGAAAAGAATTTGCGTGAGGCATCTTTTTTTTCCTCTCTGACTCCGTGTGCTGTTGAGCGCTGGTCTATTTTTATCTATGTACCTGGTTTACATCACCATGGAAATATTTCAAATGATGTTTACAACACATATTTCAATAAATCTGCCACACCACACCCAAATCACAGAATCTGCACAAATTATTATTGTTAATAAAACACTAGATATTGGATCTGTTTTTTTAAAGAATGCTTTTGAATTCTTGAATTTTATTGGTCAGAAGATATTAATTAATTTTTTATAACAGAAGCTGTAATCAAATGACAAGTGTACATTAATGCAGTCGTTTGAATATGTTGCTGTTTCTATAGTAACAACTTACACATGCAGACACTTGGCATAAACAGATTAATTCTTGTTGCTATGAGGTTTTCCTCGAGGTGGCATTTAAAATAAAAGAAGAATCCAGTACCACAAGCTGGGATTCCATCGCAGTTTTCCTCTTCCAAACAGGAATTAGAATGTTCGGTGGCCGTAAGGCACCTGTCGCATACTGTACTTCTATTACTTACATTCACACTCCCTTGCCTTTTCTGTGCTAAATAATAAGTATGATCCTCCATTTTTCAAAATTTGGGTTCTCAAACTTGTTATAAAACACTGATTCCTCTTCTTTCTTCTTCTATGTCGTCCTCCCGGTGCTTCCTTCCGGATTCATGCTTTCATACAAACTGCTGTAAAAACATCAGCTCTCTAGAGGTTTGTCCGTTCTTGGCTAGCAGCGCAACATGGCTGCTCCATGGAAGAGGACCCGCACCCTATGTAGATATAAAGGGCTCATTCTAAGCTTACGGAAACAGAAGATTGATTATACAGTAATAAAAACAAATTGATGAATACTATTCCATATATATTCCATTTCTGCTAATAGAGCCCCCTAAATCCTACATAGTAGACCTGTAATGGTCATATAACACATATTTATATCTCTTTATTAGCTATATTCAGAAGTAAAACTGCCTAAACTTAAATAGTGCACATAAATATGCACAAATGTAGCTATTGCTGATTATGTTTTTCTCTTAGTATAGGACAAGTGAAGGAGAGGAGGCATATGTTAGCTGCTTATGTAGATAGATTGTATGGCTGCAGGGCTGGACAGTAATTAATCCTGGTAACACAAGCACGGGTGCCAGATTGAGGCAGTAAAAGTCCTTTGCAGGACGCATATGACCTCAATCAGAGTGCTGCAAAAATAAAGGTGCAGGCTGAATTTTACTACTACGCTTTAAAAAAAAGACTTACTTATGCTGATGGTTCTAGGTTTCTATACAGCTTCTACTTAGAGGCTTTTCTGAAAGGAAAACTGATATATAGTCTTACATAGAACCTTAAGGTTTTCTCAAAGACCAATTTAGGGTCGTTGTTTTTATTGTAAGTCTTGTAGTTTTTTTGAGAATAATTTTTCAACTGTATTATTTTTAAAGAAACCATGAAATGTACGGAAAGTTTATTTTCATCCTCTTGGAAATACCATCAGGGAGAAAAGAATGTTTTTCTTTTCTTTTTCCACAGTCCCATTGTTTTTCTGAACTCTGAATCACCAGTGACCCATAACCTCACGACAGAACTGGAAAACCTTTTTGCAATTTCTTTTAAATTAGACAATTAGTTCTGTAATGTTTAACTTAATATGGTGTTGACACAGCCTACTGCCTGGCAAATCAACTGTGCACAAGCAGTAATGAACTACATTCATACATACATATTACATTAAGGTTCATAAATACACATGCACTAATACTTAACTAATAATAATTAAATTCATGCACTAATCATAAGTGTTAACTAATCACTAATCATGGAGTAATTTATCATTATGCAAGCATTACTATTTATATATTCTTATTTGTGGAACTTACATTAAAGTGTTACCATTATTTGTAACCATTTGTAGTAGATTATTATTCTAGATGTAATTACCAGATCATTAGTAACCCATTGCATAGACAAATTGTTACTGAAACACAAAGCACAATCTATAGACAGCCATTTACGAATGCATTAAATTAGTCAGAGACCCCTTTCTATTAGAGAAATAGATTACTTAAGGAATCTTTAAGAATAAAGCTGATTCTGCTGTGAAAATCCCAATTTTAACAACAGAACCGTATGTTACGATATATAACTCACTTCCTATGTTAAAGCTTAAAACAAAAGAGAGCTTTACTTATAAAACACGTAGCATGTAGCAGCCCTGTGTAAAACTACACAAGAGCACAGCTCACAGCACACGACTGGAAGAGAAGAAAGAACTGAACTGAAGAGCAGATCAGATTATTGCTTACAAATTTTATCAGACATTCTTAATGTTTTTTATGTATCTGTACTTTACTTCAGTTTTTCTTTCTCTTATTACCTTTGACTTTTACTTACTGCTTTCAAAAGAATGTCTCAAGTTTCTACTCCAAAGCTACACGACCAGTCAAAAGTTTGGACGCACCTTCTAATTCAATGTTTTTCTTAATTTTTATGACTTTAAAAGAGACTGGATAATGATGGAATGTTGTTTCTCTTTACTTAGTTGAGAGGTTGTTGACATAAAAGGTTATTAGTGGAATTTATCTCCTTCTTAATGCATTTGAGAGCAACAGTAAATAGTAAATGATAAAAATACAGTAAACAGCCCTATAGAACAACTAT
>JAQQZR010000037.1:6492509-6509430 GCA_030068235.1 Notoglanidium macrostoma | reverse complement strand
GTTGGCCCTGTGGTGGACTGGCGACCTACCCAGGGTGTACCCCGCCTCTCGCCCGAAGATGCCGGGATTGGCTCCAGCTTCCCCGCGACCCAGACGCAGATAATGGATGGATGGATAGTATGTAGTACATAGTATATGTATTCTTGTGACAAATACACATGTTTTCTCTTGTTATGAAGCAAGAGAAATAAGAGGCTGTTTATAACTAATGACTAACTAAAAATTTAAATACAAAGTGTCATTACTTAATACTAAAATTGTAATTCTGGTGAACTACTGAAATATAACAGCAATAAAACATTTAAGGATGTGCTGTTAGAGAAAAAATAAGACAATGGATTACTGGATCACATGACTGTGTTGTGGATTATTTTCCTACAACAGCATGCCCCATGTTTAACTATCAAAATGCACTTTACTAAAATAAAAAGAAATCTAAATCAAATCTAAGAAAACTGCATCCACAAGTGTACCTTTCACTACTATGGATTTATACACATGATTAAGATGAATAGCATGTAGTGTACATGATATACTAATTCAGTTTGCAAGCATGCTATTTTAACACAGTTGGTGTGAAAACCCAAAAATGTGTAGGACAGAGTTACTCCAGCACTGGAGCTGGGAAGCATTGAGTTAGTGAGTCAGAAAAGAGAAATCAATATTCCAATGTATGTCTCCTTTCACCTAAGCTTGTGTATGTGAGTCTGTGTGTGAATGTGGAATCAGATTTAAAAGTTCACCGTGTATGTCCTTTTCTGCTATTTTTCACATGTTCTCAAATAAACAAGGGCACCTACACACAAAAAGAGCCAACTGTATCCTCAGGGGTGCACATCATGCAGCTTTATTGTGCTACATGTGCTAAAAGCAAAGAGGTTTCACCTGAGAGAGGGTCATGAGTGGCTGGAGATCTGAGGTCTAACACTAACACACTGAGGATATGGCTGTGAACATGAATGTGCCTGTTAACTCCCCAAGGGGACAATCGGAGTGAGGACATTATGAACAGAGGGCACTGTGTGCACCCACTAACACAAAAGGTAACAGAGAAAGAAGAGAGAGAGAGAGAGGAAGAGAGAGTGAGAGAGAGCGAGAGAGAGAGCGAGAGAGAGCACTGCCTTGAGAAGCCTGGTACAGTGATACTGCCATCATTCTTTTGTAAGATTTCCTTGTGGCCCAAACAAAGTGGAAATGCAAAGACAAGATTAACTCTGTCCTCAGAAAATTGAATAATTTGAGTAGAAAAATAATAATGATTGACCTATATAATATAATTGTATGCACTGTAATTGAATTGTATGTAATGTAATGTAATTTACACAATGCCATGTATGTATGCATGTGAATATAATGTAATTGATTTCCTGTGTGATTTTGCCTAACAGGATGGATTGGGTAGTAATGGAACATGTTGAGGGAACTGTCGTAATGTAAAAAATATTTTTGATTCTTAATTTATTCAGCTTCAAAATGGCTTGTTTTCTTCCATAGACAGCCCTCTGGTCTTTATGTTGGTTTATCCAATTTAACAAAAAATGCAGACTTAACAGGTAAAACCCAGGGCTGAAACCCGGAGTAGACATTCAGAGCTGTTAAGTCTTTAAACAGTCAATCTATCAGCACATACCTGGGCAACAAGAAACACCAGTCAGTCACATGTTCCAATATATTTGATCACTTGAAGGATGAGTGGGTTCAAACAAAATGTGTGATGTTCTAAGTTGTTTAACACATCTAGCTGTACATTAAATATCAGGAAATGAAAACTGAAATTCTGATCTATTGTCTCATATTCGTCTTTTGATCTCAAACCCAAATGTCGTCAGTGTATACCAAAAAAAAAAATGAATTAGCTTTGCCATTCTGGACAATTATATCAATATACTTGTTTTATATATTTTTTAAAAACATTCTGAAACTATGCTTTATAGTTAATATAAAACAGAATATAATAATAATATAACATAATATAATATTCTTCAGGAAATCAAAAGGTACCATATGTAAGGAATGACCCAAATATAAATATGAGCATTGGATGAAATTGTCATGCCAAGATGTTATAACTTGACCCATTCATCATGGCTGAAAAAACCCAACGTTTAACCACTGGTTTTATTATTTATATTTTTAATGTATGAGGAATGTAGGATAAAGTATTAGGAAAATATCTTTCAAGTCGGCAACAGAAAAGCACAACCATGCTGTATGGGGTGGGAAGGATGGCATTACTCTCTCTCCCCTGTCAATCACAGTGTCATTAACTAATCATGGGTGTCTGTGAGGAAAAGTACAGATAGCTCTGAGTGTGTTACACTGCCCTGTGATGCAGCATGAGAATCAGTTTTGAAAAGATGCTGAGGCTGGATTCACACCTCTCAGAGGAAGCACACATGGCCCAGCCTTCCCTGTTGGTAGTTGACGTGTGATAGAGGAGAGTTCATAGTGTGTGGGAATTGGTAAATGATCGAACAGGGGAGAAAATGGGGGAAAAAAAGACAGTGCACTGAACTTTATAATTGCAACTTTGCGCAGTGAGCATACAGAGGCAGCACCTTCTTCTATCATCCATTCTTTTGTAAGAACATACTATATTCATTATAATATATACTGTACATCCTGTCTGACCTTAAAATTCCTGCTAATCAAGGTCTTCAGGAATAGCCTTCTTTACTAGTAGAGACTGATAAATTGGGCTGACCTGAAGAGTAGCAGCAGATGATTAAGATTCTACGGTACAGTGATGTGTGTGTGTCTCAGACAGAGAGAGTACCTGCAGGGTATGTGATATTGGATGCACTGGTCTGACTGTGTGATCCTCAGTCCTCAATGCCAACAAGATATCAGATACTCAGCAGCCAAAATGCTGACTAGCACCAAACTCTTATCACTTCAAGTGTTTGGATGCTCTCAGTTAGGTACCAAGCTGTTAAATGATAAACAAAGAGGAGATAATTGAGTCTTGTCAGCCTTCCAAAGTTTTCTGTGCTATTTTGTTTGTCAGAAGGAAGAAAACGCTTTTCTATGTGGCTTATACTGTTCTACACAGTATAGTTCAATCAGGATATCATCACTGTTATAACTCATACTTTACAGCACATACATTATAACAAATTATAATTGAATCACTATTACAACCTAGTCTAATTCACCCATTATAACTCACTCTTTATAGCTCAAGTATCAGTTAAATATAACCATCATAACCCATACATTATACCCCATACAATATAGAGCAATCTGAGCATCATCGTTGTCATAACTCACACTTTAAAATGTTTTATCTATGCGCTCGCTAGATGTCCTTCCAGGAAGGAGCACACTAAGGATTGTCTGAGGATGAGAGAGGCAGAGAGCATCTCAGTGCATCGTCATATTATCCTAGGTTTTTGGGCTTTTCTTTATGAGCTCTGTGCCTAATGTTATAATGACAGAAGTGACTGCACATAATGGCACTCATTCTCATCATCTCTGTGTCCCTATTAACAATTTACACTCAGCTAATCATTAATCAGGCCAGCTGCTTATTAAGTCTAATATTTATAAGGCTCAGTGTGGAAATTCATATTTCAAATGTGACTCACTCTCATCTCTTTGATTGTATTTTAAATATTCATGTTATTACATATATGTGACAGTCTGAATTACATCAGTGAGACCCTTTCTGGAGGAGACTTTCTACTGTAAAACTTTTGAAGAGCTTCCTTCTTCGTTCATTGTGGTCAATATTCAAGATCTCGTGTTTAAATAAAACATGAAAAGGCATGGTGTTATAAGAAAATACTCAGTGATAGCATGATGCACTGTAAGAAACAGGGGTACAGTAAGAGGCCATTTCTGTCCCCCAAGGTACAGTCCAGACTAATGTACCCTCTAGGGCTTATCATTGGACCTCAAGGTAACTATCTGTACCGTTTTGAGGGCCATAGAAGTACATAAATGTTCCCAAAGCCGTAAAGGGTACATATAAAAGGTACAAATAAGTACCTTTAAGGGTACTACCCCAGTGACAATCCGTTGTACCCCTAAAGGTTCAATAATGTACTTTATTTGCAGCCCAACATTAATATATTCCTCTTTTACCAGAGTAATATGCTAACAATGAAACTGTTTATATTGATTAACAAATGGCACACCATACTTTTTATCCACTTATAGTTACTTTTAATAGTACTGGATGTCCACCAAGCAAGTTCTTGATATTACTTACAGTACATTATAACAGCTACAGTATAAACATTTGTTCCCTCACAGGCCTCTCCCATTTTTGGCAGCTTTCTGTGTAAACAAGCAACAGTAAAGTCCTCTGTTTTGAAGACTTTCCCATGGCAGAAAACTTAAAGTTACAGCTTTATCTCTGACTAACAAAGTGCTGACACCGGAGACTTTAAATGCTAAATAAATAAACAACGTTATAATAACAGAGATTCCACATTTTTTTAAAAAATATATAGTGTAGTGTCTGCCATACAAGTCTCTGTGTAATTTGGTAATATAGAAATGACAATGTGTTGGAACAAGTGCGTTTCTATAGATTTCGCAGCCAAACAATTGTCAGTCACACTGTTATGAAAAATTTATCTGACCAATCAGAATCAAGCATTCAACAGTGCTGTGATGTAAATACATGAGCAAGTAAAATCTGGGCATTTATGTCTGACCCCCAACTACATGATAAGACAGAGCTTGACTTGTATATGGATTGTATTTGTGGAAAATATCATGGTTTCATCTCAGCATAACAAATCCCTGAAAGCAAACAGCCTTAAAGCGAAAGAGAAGGAAAGGCAGAGAAACAGAAAGAGGATTTTGTGGGTAATTGGGAGTTTGGAGTGCTTCTGTCAGGCCTGTAACTACAGGCCACACAGACTGTAGTGTTGCACAGAGAACCGGAGCATGGGAACCGCTCCTTTGTGTATAGTTCCTCAGAGAAGCCCACCTTTACAGGCCAGTATCACTTCAGCACACAATGTTCCTGGCCTCTCACAGAGCCCTTCTACTCCTGCCTGTCTTCAAATCCCACCACACAATCAGCGCAAACGCCGACGGCAACGAATACCAATGTCCAGATTAGAGAGTGCGGGTCCTCACCCAAAGTGGAGGAATTCATTCAGTCTGCACTTTAAAAGCACATTTAAAGGACCTGTGACAAACTTTCCCAACTGCTTGAATGTTGGCACTATTGCGACTTGGGAGAATGTTTTTCTCAAGGTTTTTTTGTTTTGTTTGTTTTATTTTGCTGACTGGATGATTCATTCCTGGTTGCTTTTTAGAACATTGTGGGACCTCAGGATTTTTATTTCATGATCCGCAACTTTTTCAGAGTTTTGAATAGAGGAGTTATGAATAAGAGTAGAATAGCTCTTACATAACGCCTGAGGTTTGAAAAAGTGTCAGTTTGAGCCAGGCAGAGCTGATATGCTTAGCTACTGTAAAAAACATCAGAACAAAAGCTTAAGTACATGTCCAAAAGAACAAAACGCTTCAGGTAAAATTTGGAGCGCATCTCTTCATATTTTCAGAGCTACTGTAAAAAAACAAACATCAGGACTACCTATACTATAATAACGTACACATGGACTTTGCTTTGGCTGTATCTTTCAGGCACATTCGGGTGCATCCTTTGCTACTAACAAGAGTGTGGTGATAGAACATGAATATATAACTACTGATTGAGATTTTCTATGATGATAGACTGATTCACATGTACTGCTTGACTTATAAGTAGGAAATAAAGCACAATGGTGTTGTTATAGGAGAATAATCAATAACAGGTTAGTGTGATTTTTTTCCCCCAATAACAGCACATCCTGAAATGTTTTATTCATCTTATACCACATCAATTCTCAGCAATTACATTTTTAAAATTATTAGAGAGCAAAACATTAACTGATTATAGTTATATTTCATATTATCAGCAAGATAAATTGTTATCCATTAGATCATAGCAGCTTTAAATGGTTTTCTTTTTTCTCTTCATTTAAGAGAATAAACCAAAGAACGCAGCTTGTCATAGTTTTTGCGAAACCAAAGAGTGCAAAATCCCCACTGTCTTGAAGACTGTCCTGTGCTGGAAGATTTACTGATTGTTACACTGGAGCTGGAGACCCCTGTCATGAATTTTAAATAAACATCTCCTCACATATCAATGCTAAAAATAAGAATAATAATAATGTAAAAAAAAAAACAAACAAACTTGTTTTTAAATCCATTCGTTATTAGTCTAAAGGTGCAAAATGATATGTACTATGGTCATCCATTTGCTGTTATATTATTTTCTTGTGGTACAAACACTCAAGCAGTGAAAAAATGGCACTTTTTGGATGCATGACATGCCATCGTGCACCCACAAACAAGGAGCCAATCTTGTATAAGAAGACTTTCAGCAATGCAGACTGGCATGAGGTGTGCTTTTTTGTGATATTCTCTGTGCAAGCACTTTCCCAACAGTGGGGAGCTAATTACAGTGCTCCTATGAAAGTCTGGCTTTATATATCAATAAGGCATTCCTTCTCATGCGCTGACCATTACAAGTCTTTGTCTGCCATCCATAAATTTGAGACATGAAGTAACTTGACATGTTGAAACAATCAAGCTACTTGGAATTGAAGCACTGAGAGTGGATAGCTTCAATGCCTGATCCAATTCTCAAAAATAGTGTTCATCACGTCACCAAAATTATCCAACTCTGGGCACAGAAAACAATCCAGAGTCCAGAAAAGAAAAAAGAAAAACCTAAAATGTGAACAGGACTTTAGATTACGTGGAGCTTCCACTGTCCAAATCCCTGTCAATGAGTTGTAGAAATGACAACATAGAACAAATTGTGATTTGAATTATAGCCAGCACTACGTTCAGAATTGCTGTAGAAAATTAATCAAACTTGGGACCAATCAGAATCAAGAATTCAACAGTGCAGTGGAATAATGGTAATAAAACTAAAATTCAGTTACAATATTCAAGTTGTACTGTTGAAAATACACTGACTGAATCTAAGGTATGATGGTGATTAAATCCTTATTGACCAAAACATAGGACTTATAATGGGTACAATGCCATCATTGAGTTAGAATGTGAGTTATCATGGTGCTGCTACTCTGACTGACCTGTAATAGGTTACCATTTTAATCCTGATTGTCTTAATATATTAGTAATCATAGAAATTGACTGAGATGTAAGGTTCAAGTTGTATTGGTGTTAATATGCGGAGTGTTCATCTTATATACATGGTCATGTACACTCATATACCTTCCAGACACAGATTGATTTCCACTATCATACACTAACCCACACTGTAGTGTACAACTTACCACCTTCTTTGAGAGAGAGAGGGTGGGAGTCGGGGCAGGGAAGGCGGACGGGAGAGAGTTAAAAAGCTTGATCTAATCACTCAAGATAAACGATTATGATGTCAGACAATGTAAACCATTTCGGCATACAATAAATCACTGCAAAATATTGCCAGATTCTGCCGCCTACAGCCAGGATACATTATGACCTTCATATACCCACTTAAACGGTAGTCTCCACCTGCACTCATTGTGTGTTTACCTTTATAGCCTTTCACGTTATCTCACAATAGTACAGTTCAACAAGGCACTTCATTTTATAAACTGGATCATAGTATGTAAAGCGATGAGGAAGTTTTGAATATAATATTACAGCAGGAAAGGACTTGATGACCATACATTGTGGAAAGGTCAAAGTTCATTGCTTCCCATTAGACAAATACATGAAATTTTGAAATATCAAATGATTCGTTTTAGGGTTAGTTATTAAAAGATTTTTAGAGTGAAATTCAAGACGCTTGAAAAATTCGAAATACACTTCATACTAATTCACATTATTGCAAAAAGTACTTGAAAAGATGAGCTGCGCTATTAAGATAAGCTTCAGTCTCACACCATACGCTTGGTTTAACGACTTTCTCTGCAGTATTATTAAGAGCGTAGTCGACTCCAGCAGTCTGTGTAGGGAGACACGTCCCAGTAGGTCATCATCCAAAGCCACCGCAGCACAGGTGCTCCGTCTGTCGCTCAGTGCGTTTGAACAGAGATGAAAAAGACAGATCAATCCCTCTCTTTTCTTTGCTCTTCAACTTTTTTCTATTAAACAAAGGATGCACATTCTAGTACTGAGAAACAAAATAGAGACAATAGAGATAGTTTGTGTATATGGTTTTGTGTGTGTGTGTATGTGTGTATGATGCAACACTTACCCTGGATTGATTCCCAGTCATTTTCTAACCTGAATTCATTTTTCTTTGCACCTTATAAATCTGTTATCTTTAGTCATCAGCTCCCATAACTATGGAGAAGCTTTCATGGCAGATAGACCAGCAATAACACCAGGAGGAAAACATGAAATGCAATACACAGGTGGTATTGCTTTTCATTTGTGACATGAGGACAATTTATTATTAAAGCATCCACATTTATAGCATAAACAAATGCCTTCTTTATGATGTCAGAAGATTTATGATGTCTGAAGAAATTTGCAACCTAGAAGCTACAGAAATTATCATACTGTAGCTCGTAAGCTTCGCAGTGAAACATAAGCATTTTTAGCCAAATTAACACTTTGTCATGCTTGAGAAGCTGAAAAGCTTGATGATTAAAGGTTCAGTACAGTATGAATGAAGACACGATAAGCATGTAAAGGGCATTTCTTTATATTGACAGCCATACCTCCTGGAAAACGATGCTTTCAGGCCTTTCTACTCTTTTTCCTATTAAAACACGCTCCTGAGTGTGACTTAGGGCTGCGATAGGACAGTGATTGCAGTTCAGTGTGACACTGCTGCAACACAGTGATGAAACTGAAATGCAATGCAAGACAGATTTACTACATTTACTTCTGATGCAACGTCAGTGTTTAATTCTTTAAAAAAAGTAGTTTGTCACAGAACAGATTAAGTGGCGTGACTTGTGACAGCTTTTGCTTTTCAGTGTTGCAAGTTGTCTTCATGTAACAAATGAAAACGAATGAATTGCATTACACATTCTTCCCCTCTGCATGATTGATTTTCTAGCTGGCACAGAATCTTCTCTATAAATAATTTTCCTTCTTATCAATTCTCAACTATCTCAACTGCTTACTTACATCTAATATATCATTTCTTATATAGACATATAGCTAGTTTTTTCGTACAGTCCCAAGGCTTCAGACAATACAGGTTTGCTGAGGATAAATGACTATGTGATGCATTACCTCTTCTTATCCACTCCCTTCTTGCCAGCATGCCATCCATTTAGGCAATATGCAAATAGGCCTGTTTGTTTGGAAATGTGAGGAGGAATAGCCTGTAATTGCCTGGGATTTATATTCCATTGACTTAATGAGGCTGCACATTAGAAGCTATGTGAAGTTTGGGGTTAGGGCTGGATACCAGAAAGCTGCTCATTAGTATGTTGCTCTGTAAGAGCCAATATGACAGGGTCATGTCTTAAAACAATGTTAAGTTCATCCAGAAGCATGCTATTTAAAAGCTGGGAAAGCAAAACTCTCAGTGTTTTAAAGAAAAAAAGTTGAATTTTATTATAATCTTTCACTGTTCGCAGTTTTTTTTGTGAAAATGATGAGCCTCTAGTCTGAAATTTGAGCACAAATGACTAGAAATCGAATATGAAATTTGAAATTTGCTTGGTTTTAGGAAGCAGTTATTATCAAATGGGTAGCTATTAATCCTCTGATCAAAATACACCTTATCCCAGACCCTCGCTATTTATTAAAACTATTTATTTTCATGGCTGTTTAATTCACTTCTGCATGGTGTTCACCTCTTCTAAACACGCCACGTCTGCAATCTGTTAAAACATGAATCAGCTTGCAGGAGTGAAGTGATGATAATGTGATTCTCATTGCAATGAAGTAATGAAGTGAAAAGCTCGATTTCAACCTCAGATCACTATCCCATCACCGTGACTAAAAGGCCAGAGATGGAAAGTGGACACGCAGCTAAAGCAATACAAAACATGGCAGGACAACATTACAGCGTGAGTTCATTTTGATCATCACAGCATGTCAAAGCAGGACATCTCAACATGTGCCGTGATACAGTATGCTATGGGGTGGATGTGAAAATGATCTCATTGATGCTATCTGACACTGTTCTTAATGTGGTTTTGATGACAAGTGGCCCGGACCAAACCTTATCACAACACACTTTCTCCCTTATCATAACACACTCTTTCTTTCCTAAAAATAAAAAAGACCCAGCTGCAACATTGAAGAAAACCCCCCAACATATTTTTACTTGCTAATACGGTGGCACTGCATCAGTCAAAAACGGCTTCATTATGAATTCTCTCTGACCCTGCGTTCATTGTGTTTGCACATTAGGGCTGACCTGGCCAGTCCTACCCATTTAAAGTGGACTCTGATTTCACATAAATGCTAATTAAGACTAGGCTAATTAAAGCCAAGCCTATGATATGCTAAGGCTGGAGCAATCTGGAGATGGACATTAATTAACAATTACTGGGTGTAAATGAACTCATATTCCCGAAATATTGTTTTGTTTCAATTCAAACAGAACCAATCCAAAAGGGTCATGTTGAGATGCTAATATACCTCAGTTGATATTTATTGTGAGTGTTGTGTCCAGTTGAGTGTCCTATCGTGCCTGTATAAATCTCAGGACAACAAGAGAAAGAATGCAGCAGGTGTGGTGCTCTAGAGCTCCTCAATAGGCCCTATTGTTATAAAATTAGCATCACATTGTGCTGTTTTTGTGTTCTGTGTTTCTCCAGATCTGTATCATCCAAACGAATCCAAATCTGTTCAAACGTTTCCATATTCATCGTTTTGGTCTTCCAAAGCTGAATTGTATGAACTGGGAATTAATTTGATGTGAAGGAAGAAAGCAATATAAATCTAACATGAAATTATAAATGGTAAAAGCATTTTAATGTATAGTGATCTTTATTGAAATAACTGGACTTCCATCCATGGCAGAACATCAAACTCTCCGACTCTCCGACAGGAATACTGAACTTTAAGATTTGACATTTTCATAGACTTGGTGTCAATGGTTCAAAATTCAGAGCAATTTTCTGCCTTGCCTGTCCTGTAGCTATGCATTTCCTTGTATGTTTAATCTATGTTTTATCACTATGTTTAGTGCTGTGGAAAGTCTTTGAAGCCAGCCATTTCCTGTTATCGCTTATACTATAACAGCTATATACAGCAATTCCCTCACCAGTGTCTCTTTTTTCTCTCGAGAAACCAAAACCGGGAAACTGAAAAAGCCCTCTAGAATACTTCGGAAAACTTTACATTTGACTGTTACACAGTGCTGACACTGAAGACTCTTTCCAAAACAAAGGCCTGTTTGGCACTCAGGCTGCATTGAAACAGTGTCTATTCTTAAAAAGAAATGCAGGATAAATTATTATGCATGATATGACTATGAGTTTTTATTTATAGCACATTGCTTATTCTTGTAACAACCATAGTGCGGCAGTTTTTCCACAGGCAATAAATAAGTCCTTGTCCCCATGTCCCCTTTTCTAAACTAATCTAAATTGGATCAGCAGGGCTTGGTCCTGATGGTCTAATACCCTACATGTACTCCTAATCGATTGATAATGCCCGTTGAATGTTTATGAGCTGCGCCTCACCTGAGAAGAGAGTAGATAGGAGGCTATATAGTTTGTTCAAATAACGGGGATGTAGATCAAATCTGATTATTACCTTGTGTAGTGTATGCAGGCAGTAGATTTCAATTTTAATATATTTGGTACATTTTTATCATCGTTTCATGCTGTAAGAAAGTTTGTGCAGGAAAGCTGTGGTGGAAAATTTAATCAATGGGTGAAAGGATACATTCAGACTTTCAATCTGGATGCCAGCAACACTCCTGGGAATCACTGCAGCACCATCTGAGGAAGCGTTAACACAGTATGTTTCATGATTTCCCACTGCTCGAGAAGGATGGTCAAGAATGACTCTGACTCCCTATGTCCACGAGACTGAGATTCACTTAGGCACTTGGTTTAATACATACAAATTAAAGGGTTGATTTATTTCAGCTAGTATTTACGATATCAGATTTTTAGTGAGACAAATGTTTACATGCACTTGGTATTTGGTGGAATCCATCCAGTCGCCTATCCATTATTTGTACCGCAGGGGTCGCTGGGAAGCTGGAGCCAATCCCAAGTGACTTCGGGCGAGAGATGGGGTACATCCTGGGCAGGTCGTCAATCTATCGCAGGGCTAACACAGAGGGACAAACAACCATTCACACTCCCATTCATACCGATGGGCAATTTAGAGCAGCCAGGTGACCAAATCTGCATGTCTTTGTGCTGGGGGAGAAAACTGGAGCACCCAGAGTAGACCCACACAGGCTTGAGGAGAACATGCAAACTCCACATGGGAAGGCTCCAATCAGCCCAGAGGCGATGGGGCTAACTACTGCACCACTGTGTCGCCCCTATTTGGTGGTATTAATTGCTTAACATGAATCAAACCCTTGGGGTAGTCTTCCAGAATCTTCTCACAATACTGTGCCTACGTTTTTGCCCATTGCCATTGAATTACTGGTGTAACTCAGTCAGCTTTGTGGGCCTCCTTGTTCAGATAGATTTTTTCAGTTCAGTAAAAATTTTTTCTCTGGGATTCAGGTTGGAGCACTGTGATGGCCATTCCAATAATTTAAGTTTTTTTTTCTTTAAGCCATTTTGTTACTAACTTTGGAGGTACACTTATGATCACTGTCCTGCTGGAAGACCCGGTTGTGAGCAAGTTTTAACTTTCTGGCTGATGTCTTGAGGTATTGCTTCAGTATTTCTACATAATCCTCCTTCCTCTTATTCCATCCATTTTCTGAAGCGCATCAATCCCTTTCTCAGTAAAACTCCCTCACAACATGATGCTGACACCCCCATGCGTCACACAAAGCAACGCCCCTTTTCCTTCATACACAATGCTGATGGTTTTGCCAAAAAGTTCAATTTTTGTTTTTTGTTTGATGACAGAACACTCCTCCAAATGGCCAGGTCTTCATCCTGTTGATCACCTGCAAACTTTAGTTTCACAGTCTTTCAGGCCAAAGTGATGTAAGACTCTCTAAATTGCAGATGTACCTACTTCAGTACCTGAAGCCTTCAACACCTTCACCGGTTCCTTTGTTATTGTCCTGGGGTTCAGTTGAACCTCTCAGACCAAACTTTCCTCACCCCTGGGAGTTAATTTGTGCCTGCTTCCTGAATGATGCAGTGTCAGTGTGGTCCCAATTCCCAGTGTGGTCCCAGACTTACTTCTTCTTCTGCAAGTCCAAAAACAGCCTCGATGATGTTTTTGACAGAAATATGGTTTATTGCGTAATGTCTATTTTTCTTTAAGTTCTGTACTTTCATTTGTTTTCAGTAATCATGTTATCCTGGTCAGGGTTGCTGTGAATATTGGAGATATAAAATAGTGCTGTAGTCGCTGTCTGATCCTTTCACCCTCCTGATCTGATGATGTTCATGGACAATTGATTAATTTACCCTGACAGACAAATGACAAAAAGATATATCATCTTAACATTTCTTGAAGTACCTTTCGGGTAAAAGTTGATCATTGGCTACTTGAGATGAAAGCTGAGATGAATTGCCGCACCTCAGCCCCTTCCATGCCACACTACCTGTTTCCATTACACACTCCATTGCTCTGTGCACAACCTCTGTTTACCTGGGCTATGTCCTATAACATGGATCTGAGTAACGGAGGCCAGGCCATAGGAGACTGGAAGAAAAGATTACACTCCCAACAAATTTCTGAACATAAAAAAATTAATAAATAGCATATTACCTTAGATGTCTTGGCTACATATTTCTGTTTATCACAGTGAGCTGTGCTTTATTCTTTTGTAAAGGCAGCATTAACCATAGAATAGCATTCATAGATAAAAAACCTTGCTTTACTTACAAATGCTTTACTCTTGTGTATAATTTGTTATTCCGGTACTGACAAATTCAGACGTTCAATCCCCAACCATTTATTCTGGCTCACTGAGCTCTTAAACTATTTCAGTCTGAATTTTGATTACTGCACAGCTTTGCAGAATTTCATTAAAGCCACTGTCTAGTAGAGGATTTCAGCAATATGCAGCTAACAAGCCAAAAGACGTTAGACTGTTTTGTTATGCAACTTCATTGTTTCTATTTTTAACAATATATTTTGGATTACAGTTCTCTCTGAGTGCACTGTAGACCTATAGCATCATTATATTTTTTCCATTTAACAGATCCAGAAAATTCATGTCGATCAATGTCATGTATGGGTTAATAATATGGATCAGCAAAATATCAATAAAACAGAAAATTCAGATAGCCGATACATTTGTCATGGAATTGGTGATCTGTTGTTTTTTGTGATGTACTGTTAAGTTTGATGTAAAAAAAAAAATAAAAAATTCACAGTTGAATGTACAACAGCTACACCTAGTGTTAGAAAGGACATTTTTATAAGCGTTTGTACAATACACTATAAATCATTGCTGTTACTCTGTATTGATTGAAACACAGATCTTTATTCAGTGAATTAACCCCTTAAACTCCAAGGGTTCAGGTTCATCACTCTTGTAATTACATACATAATGTATACTCTTTTATAGTTTTTCTATAGTTTTTCTGAATAAAATGCTCTGCAGTATAGCTAAATAATAAGCTAGGCAGTTAAAAATACCATTGAATAAGATTTAAGTGAATAAATCCAGTGCATAAAAATAGAAAATTATTATTCATTTATATATTTATGCTTATATTTATATTAAATATTAATATATTATTTATTATTGTTATTATTATTATTATACTCAAATGCAGTAGACATCAAGAAATATCCCATTCGACAATTTTATTGATATCCTTTCATAAACAAAAATAAACATAAAAGAAACATAACCATAAAGAAATACATTTTTGTTATGAGGTGCTACCCTGAAGTACCTTTAGTATGTATGCAGTGCATGCAGTGTATCTGAAAAAGCTTTACTCTAAAACCCAATTACCATCTTGATTAAATATTAAAGGGACACTTAATTCACATTTACAGATAAAAGATATATATCAAAGATGCAAAAGAGTACCATTAAGGATACCATTCAAGCAACAAGGAACAGTTTAGTAACAATTTAGCACTGTGTTTTTCTGAGAGTGTACATTTGAGGTCATGTACACCAATAACATTAAAACCACCTATCTAATTTTGTGTAGGTCTCCCTTGTGCCATCAAAACAGCTCTGAGCCATCAAAGCATGGACTCTACAAGACCTCTGAAGGTGTGCTCTGGTATCTGGCATCAAGATGTTAGCAGCAGATCTTTTAAGTTCTGTAAGTTGTGAGGTTGGGCCTCCATGGATCAGACTTTGTTTGTCCAGCACATCCCACAGATTTGAGTTGTCAAAAGTATAATTGTGTAACAAGGAATGCATTATAGTTTTCAACATTAACTGCCATCCAAAGCCATCTTCACAGTTTTTAAGTTTATCTTTATGTGGCCTGTATGGGCCATCCTCAGCGGAAGTGAGTGGTGTTCAAGTGATGGGAACAACCAGATGTAGGGCATCAGGATGGATCAGGCAGGACTAGTATCGCAGGAGTAGCATGTGTAGCTCAAGAGAGAGAGAGAGAAACAAATACTGTTAAGTAAGATGCTCTCTCGGATTGAGATCTGGGGAATCTGGAGACCAAGTCAACACCTTGAACTCTTTATTATGTTCCTCAATCCATTCCTGGAGAATGTTTGTATTGTGGCCTACTGAAAGAGGCCACTGCCATTAGGAAATACTGTTGCTATGAAGGAGTTTACTTGGTCTGCAACATGAGCCTGGGGCACCCATGACACTGTCACCAGTTTATTGGTTGTCCTTGCTTGGACCACTTTTTGTAGATACTAACCACTGCATACCAGGAAATCCCCACAAGCCCTACCATTTTGGAGATGTTCTGACTGTTCACTTTCTGCCTAATATATCCCACCCCATGACAGGTGCCATTGTAACAAGATACTCAATGTTATTCACTTCACCTGTCAGTGGTTTTTAATGTTATGGCTGTGTAAATGTATCCCATGTTTCTTTTTTTCTTTTCCACCATTCAGATTTTCTTTAGATTCGAACATTTACAATATCATTAATTTGGTTTATATCGATCAGTTCTGACCAGATTAATGTAAGTGCGACTTTAACCATCTTAAAGCCAAAATATTGCATATCAGAGTTTAGCACTAGGGGGCAGCCTTGGTGTGTTTTTAGAGCCAAGCAAGATGGAAATCTCAATTATAACTTCTCAGTAGACTATCCTGCCACCACATTAATGATGTCTTCATATATGGACAGGAGGAACAACAGGAATAAAAGGACAGGAGATGGTAATGTTTCTAAAGCTTTACATTTTTACTTGACATACACACTGGCTTCATAATTCTAATGGTGAAAACAACATCAAGATACAATTCCTATATCATTATCTAATAATGTTGAAACCAAGTAAACAGAATTTGATTTATGGGTAATTCTTAAACATGAAATAAATAAATAGTAATATCAATTGGATATTTGTGGTTTGTTACACTTGTAGCTGATCCCTATAGTTAAAAGTGAAGTTACAATGCATATTATAATGTCATGTCATCATCATCATCATCACTAACCGCTTTATTCTGATCAGAGTGGTTGTTGTTGACTGTCCATGGAAATAAGGACTGCAAGCAGGAGATAGGATAAAGGGAATCCCATGCCATATAGTTGCATTATAGTATATTGTATATTTTTCCTTTTTCCTACATTTTTTTTTAGATTGTAGTCTTTTAAAATAACTCGTAAAATTTCTGTTGAATATATATATATATATCCATCCATTATCTATACCGCTTTATCCATCTGGGTCGCGGGGAAGCTGGAGCCAATCCCAGCATCTTCGGGCGA
>JAQQZR010000037.1:6476978-6492409 GCA_030068235.1 Notoglanidium macrostoma | reverse complement strand
CTATGGGCAATTTAGAGTAGCCAGTTGACCTAATCTGCATGTCTTTGGACTCTGGGAGGAAACCGGAGCACCCGGAGAAAACCCATGCATGGGTGGCCCGGAGATCGAACACAGGACCTTCTTGCTGTGAGGCGACAGTGCTAACCACTGCGCCCATTACAATTTCCATTGATCCAAAATATGCATGTTCATACCTACATATCTTGTCCAGTTTTTTTCTTCTAAATTATAGTCTTAAGCTCTGTCTGGTGAATAACCTTATAAGTAACTACGTGTTGGTGTCTGTATTTCGGCACAGTAAAACCCTTGTCCCACAGGCAATCACTGTACAGTCAGAACACACCTAGATGAGTATTGAAAGCTGCTCTTGTTCTTTGCCTCTTCAATGTGGAATTAGTATTCCAGGCATGAGTTGTTCTCTCGACTCTTATGACTGTGGTTTCAAGTACTCTGGCTGTGCTTTTACATTAGCTGGTTCAGCTTTGCTCTTTCTCTGCAGTACATCTGCTGCCTGTGTGTGTGTCTGGGAGTGTGTGTGTATATGAATCTCTCATCCTGACGGTGAACTTGACGCCCCAGTGTCTCTACTCTCTCTAGGCTAAAAGAGATATGAGTTATCTGGGGCCAGGGGACTGAAGGCTGCAGCAGGCCTGGTGTCATCAGTTTAAGAGGAAGAGACACACTGATGGTTGCACTATATAAATGGCTAAGCAACTGCTGACAGTCTGTGTGTCTCTGCTGGCCTTGTCTGCTGCTCTCATTAGAAACACATTTCACAAACACAGACACAGACACAGACACAGACACACACACACACACACACACACACACACACACACACACAGGTTTGTGTGTCTGAAAAACTCCCATAGACCTAATGATTACTAGGTCTAATTAATGCTGATTAACACTACCATTAATAGATTTCATCAATAGAAAAAAGTGTTACATCACTGCATTGAGGACCAGGTGATTATGAACACATTTGACACTATTCTATTGCTGGACCTCATTTATGAGTCATTTCGTAAAGTTGTGTGAAAATATTTGCACAGGCCAGATCTCCCAGATGTCCCTTGCATATACTATTGAATGCCAATCCCACATAAAAGTTCAAGTGCATTCACAGCACAGCTGATTAACACTCAGCAACACCCGAAAAACTCCATAAAAAGCAAAGCTTTTTATACAGCTGAAAATGACAACATGATGACAAAATGGTGAATCAATGGTTCCTAAGTGCAGCAAATTCTGAACTAACTAAAGTTTTATGAACTCCAAATTTCTTGTGTCCATTCTCCTGCAAACGGTTTACAAATAAATCTGTTTATATTCGGCTTGATAAATGCGGCTTATTGTGAGGACATTTGGTCCTCACAAAGAGCTAAAAATATGTAGTACAAATATGGGTATTTCCATTGACTGATTGTGCTAATGTAGGTAAATGTCCTACCTCTATCATTACCCTCTAAATCTATCCAACGAGCAATTTAGAGTAGCCAGTTGCATGTCTGCATGTCTTTGGGCTGTGAGAGGAAACCGAAGCACCCAGAAGAAACCTACGCAAGCACGAAGAGAACATGCAAACTCCTCACAGACAGGCCCCAGTCAGCTGGCAGGTTCAAACCCTTAACCTTATTGCTGTGAGGTGACAGTGCTGACCACTGCATCACAGTGCTGCCCTATCCTCTGAGTCTGTAAGTTAAAAAAAATCTTTTTGCTCTTTCACTTTTTATAATTATAAAGAAAAGCTACAATTTTTGACAAAGAACAAAGCAAAAAACAGGCAGTTTTCCATTAAGAGAATCCCCCTCCCCACAATCGTATTTCCCCACGTGCGGATGTAGTAAAATGGTGATGATATAGCTTCCTATAGAAGTGTGTCACAGATTCATGGTCTTTCTCTGGACCCCTGCTGTTTGCAGTACTTTACTCATTCAGATGAGTGACGAGATTTTAGACGAACTCACCCTGTACCCTCTGAGCATTCGCTTCCGCTGTACCCTAAGTTTAAATGATTAATTCTCTCAAGTTATTCTCTATCAAGTGTATTTTTATTATTATTATTATTATTATTCTTATTATGTATTTGTTATGTATAGGCTACACTTATTTCGAGCCTCTGAAACCTATTCCTCAGATACTTTAATCCTTTATAAGCAGTGTTGGAGAGTGGAAGTTTTGCTTATCTGGGATAATATGACTAGTTAGATTAGAAGATAGTAAGGAATTTTGTTTTGCCCAAACGTCTTCTATATAAGGACATTTCTATCAGCATTGCATGAACTCACATGGAGTTTATAAAAGTTGCAAACTGCAATCAACCTCACTTGCACACGTGTGGAGCTGCAGGCGTTTTCATTAAGAATATCCCCTCTCCTCACTCTAACTTTATGCCAAATTAATATCAGGCTCAGCTTGTATTCAAACTATAATGTTTTTAGTAATTACTGCTTTCACTCTTCGCAAATACCACCTGTTTATAGTTATAAGAAAAACAGGCCAACATGTTCAAGTCTAGATGTTCTCTTTCCTTATGGTGTCTTTAAAAAGTCTTTTTTTTTTTCTTTGAAAGAATTTAAACCTTTATATTGGCAATGGTGCATAGTTTCAGTGAATAAATATCTATAATATCCCCAGTATATGTGCGGACAGCCTGGGAAAATCCTTTATATGAACTAAAGGTTTTTCTTTTTTTGCATATATCTGACCACAAGTAAAGTCCAAGCATTTTAAAATCTGTTTACTGACAAAAGTAAAAAAAAAAAAGAAAAAGAAAAAAGAACATTGGATTAAAAGAAAAACATAATACTGATTGACAAAATTCACTTCACTTCACTTCACTTCAGTTCAATTCAATTTTATTTATATAGTGCTTTTAACAATGAACATTGCCACACAGTAGGTTTACAGATATCTGGATATAAAACATAATTTTAGATGGTCCATAATGAGAAAGCCAGTGGTAAAGGTGGTGTTGCAAATAATTTAAAGGTGGCTTAAAAACCAAGGCAAAACTCCCATTGATAACTTTAGGATGAATTCCTGAGAGGAACCATACTCAAAAGGGAATTCATCCTTTTCTGGATGTCACTGGACATGACAAGACATTACAAATCATTAATCTTTGACAACTGTATACTATAGAGTCAAGCGTAGTATAGATCTTAAAAAGGCTAAGTGAGACCTGTCCAAGTGAGACCATCCAGAGTCATCCGTAGGGTATCCATGTGGTATCATCCACAGCAACCTCAAAGCAAACTGTAGGCAAGCAGTCAGCAGGAGTAACATGTAACTTGACAGAGACAGAGAGAAAAGCAAAGAGAAAGAGAGAGAGAAAGAGAGAGAGAACACAGAGTATAAGGTATGCTCTTATACTGTAGTGGTTTAAGTGGATATACATTGTGTGCAGAGTGCATGCAGGGACTAGCTATGACAGCACAATTTAAAGGCAGTGCCAGAAGGTAACACAGGCATGAAAGCACCCTGGGACATAAATCAGCCAGGCATGGCACCGTTGTGTTAGCATACATGTAAGAGTTGGGGGTGGAGTGGGGTTGAGCGGGGTAAAGCATCCAAACATCCCAGTTTTTACCTTAACACTCTATACCTATGAACCCACCAAATCTGCATCATTACTTAAAAGAAAGCCATTAACAAAAAGCATGACTAAACAAACGAGTCTGGTACACTAATTTGAAGGCTGTTCCATAATTGTGGGGCTTTGTAAGAAAAGGCTCTCCACCAGCAAACAGCCTGCAACTGCTGATCAAATCAGGTGTGACAGATCATTAAAGACCAAATGTTCACTCAGGTACTGAAGTGCAAGACTATTTAGTGGTCATTAGTAGTATTTTATAATTGTTGAAATGTTTTACTGGGAGCCAATGCAGCATGGCTAATATAGATCTAATGTGCTTAAAGCTTCAGGTTCTTGTAAGGCTGCTGTGTTCTGGACTAACTGGAGCTTGTTTATGCACTTACTGGAACATCCAATCTTGCAGTGACATTATATTTCTTATCTTAGAATTATTACAGATTCTGATGAAAAGTTATCCTAGTAATATTATCTACATGAGATTCAAATGATTGACTGAAGACCAAGGTCTTTTACAGCTGTGATCTAACTGAAAGGCCATCCAGAGTTAATTAGCTTAATTGTAGCTGCCTCTGGTCCTTGTGGAAGTACTTCCGCTTTTTCAGAATTAAGTAAGCGGAAATTACAAAGCATTCAGTGTCTAATGTCTTCCTCAACATTCCTCAACTTGTTAACTTTTAATATGCTGCCTGTTATCTGGTTTTGCTGAAACTGTGTACTGTTTGCATAACAGTGGAAGCTAATACCATGTTTATGATAATTTTACCAAGAGGTAGCATATATAGGAATAGAAGGGCCTAAAGTGCATTGGACCTAATATTAGTGGACCTAATAGAAGGTGCATTTATCTCACCATTTACATCTACAAACTACTGATCAGTCAAATAATACCTAGGCCAGAAAAAGAGCCATTGCATTAACTTCCACAACATTGCCATAATTCCAACAACTGCATTCTAGCATCAAGCTCTAGTAACACATGCAGGAACAAACAACCCTGATCAGAGGTAAGTAGTATTTCATTTACCACTTTAACCAGCGCTGTCTCAGTACTGCGATGAGGCCTAAATCCTGACTGAAAGATTTCATGAATGTTATTCATAGCAAGTACGAGCATAATTGCTGAGCTATTCTAGGATCTTGGAGATAAAGAGAATGTTTGACATTGGCCAATGGTTAGACAGTTGACTAGGGTTGAGGTCAGATTTTTAAATCAGGTCTTTGATAACTGCTAGTTTAAAGGATTTAAGCACATAGGGAGAAATTGATTATTTTTAACTCAGGTTCGATTGCTTCTGGTAGAATCTGTTTGAAGAAATATGTTGGAAATGGAGAAATTGATTACTTTTAATTGAGGTTTGATTGCTTCTGGTAGAATCTCTTGATCCATCCATCCATTTTCTATGCCACTTATCGATTACAGGTCATGTGGAAAGCTGGAGCCAATCCCACCTGACTTCGGGCGAGAGAGGTGGTACACCCTGGACAGGTCGGAATTCTATCACAAGGTTATGTTGTTGTCTGCATAGTTATCAAGTCTGAGTTTAAATTAATACTCTGAATTTTTGTGCCTAATATTTTTACATTTTGTCACTGAAAAAATTCATAAAGTCATCACTACTATATATTGTTGATGGATGTGATTCTGTGATGGTTTCGTGCCTATTTAACCTTCCTAATGTATTAAATAACAGCACCAAGAGCATTTCTATAGCTAATAAAAAGGCTTTTTGAGAAAAAAAAAGGACATTTTTGTAACAAGTTATTTTACTTGATTAAATTGACTAACGTAGAATTACTGCAAGTACAAATAATCCAAAACAGTAGTTAAGTACAGTGACAAAATAGAATTACTCAAATATTTTCCATCCCTGAACTGTGGTATTATATACTCTTAGATGCTATATCTAATGATGTGTTGAATGTTAAGTGTGTGTTGTGAGCTATGTGCTGTGTGCTGACCTGGATAACTTACATATTTGATTTTAGCCTGTTGGGATGGTATGGGCCAGTTCCATGTGTAGGTGCAATTATGACACTGCTGTGTTACTGGTAAAATCCCTGCTGTGTTACTGTTAGAAAACCTTTCTTTTTTATAGGCACAGTGCCTAAACTAGTCTGCAAGCTGTTTCTCTCTCTGTGAATCTCTTCAGGTTTATTTTTATCAGCCCCTAAACTCCAGTCTTTGTCTTTTATCATAATGAGCAGAGTAGGGCAATGAACTCTTAGAAGTCCAGACGGAGATGTGAACTGTGCAGCGGGGAGGCAAGGAGTGAGTTAACTTCTGCCATCGTCTGAAAACTCATTTAATGATGTGTGAATGGGATTGGTCAAGGGTGTAGAAACTAATGAAGTGCTAATTAGTTCAGTGGGCAAGTCCTAAGGGTCTGAAGTATTATGCAGCTCGGGATGACCCTTGCTGTGGTAGTTCTTTGCCTGATAATTAACCATCAGCTGAAGTATAGCTTAATTATCCATAGAATTAAATCCTTCCAAGGTAACGCTGGACAATCCTTGGTGTATAGTCAGAGTAGATCATCATGATCAAGTGGAGATAGAAGTAAAACTACTAAAAGTTTTTAAAATGATAATTGTAGCTAGTTAATAAAAATATATAGACTTGTAAAAGTGTGTAAAGTAGCACATTTTTGAAAAGTGTATAACTTCTAAACAGATAAAACCAACTGGCTTGATGAGGTGGAATAAGTAGTGACCTGCACTAAAGCAAAACCTAAAAGACTTTGATACTGCATTTAGAGTTGATGGCCTGTGTGAGTTTCCAGCCTTGTAAAAATAACTGAAATTAACTGAAAACTGAATAATTAAAAGGTTAGCCTCTGACCTTTGCACAGTATTATATATACCATCGATTTTACATTGCAGCATGGTTTAATTTCAGTACAGATCTAATGCAATGGGGACATTGTATGACTAGCACTTTGCAAATTATATAAGCAAAAAGGTTACAATTCATTTTGTCACTAGCTAATAAAAGTATGTGGTCTTAATTACTGCTGCATTATTTCTAGTAGATCAGTCATTGGTACAAATAGACCATCACACATGGTCCCATGTGTAATTTAATAATGTAGTTGGTGTGGCCTTTTTGAGGGTGGAATATTGGAAAAAAAATAGTATATTCTGTGTATCATTACATCCTTCTTTTGTTGATAATGTTTAAGAATACTTTACGTACCATACAGGCTAAAGAGAATGTCTTTTATTACATGTGCTTGACTGATTCACTTAATGTTTCTGACTGGATCAATTTTATGATGTATGTATAGTTATAGTTAGTGTTAGAGTTTAATGTTAAGTTAATCAGGCATTATGGTGAAATAAATCAAGCTTAGTTTTGGCAAAACATTTATAGTAATCTCCACCTAAGTTTAATTAACATGTAATTACTAAGACAAGTAAAAAGATATTAACTGAACTGTAAAACTGTGGTTAGTCAAAACAGCATAAAAGATTAATTAACCTAACCTTAAAACCTGAAAAATATCTTCTGCTCATACGATAACAAACTAACAAAGAAACAAAAAAACAATGCAACACAGCTGCACAAATTTTAAGTTAATATAAAAAAAGTCCAATATTGACCAAAAACCAATTTTTTTTACAGTGCAAATACTTCCATTTTAGTAGCTGACCAGTTTTCTTCATGAATCATTCTTTATTAGGTAAATAAATTGGGTAGACTTTTACTGGAGTATGTTTCAAGTGCTGTAACTGTACTTTTACTCCACTAGTTTTCCTTCAGGTCTGCTTGCTACTTCCTTCTTCTGATTTCATATGTTTATTCTTTATTTTCCAAATCTTTTGACTCCACCAACGGTGATTGGAATGTTTTATTCTTCTTACCCAATTATATGAAATTACACAGAGTTGGTGGTTAATTTGACCACACCAGAACATCCATGGCTGCACCTACAAGACCTTTTTTAATTCAAGACCAAGAAAAAGTGTTCACACGTCATGTCAGCGTTACCTTCCAAAGCCCATCGAGCTCGGCATTCAGTAATTCAGCCTCTAATCTGATGAAACAAATAGTGGTAAGGTTACCTTTTTATAATAACTAGGTTAGCTAACTATATGCCATAGACATATATAGTTTATTTACATTCAGTGCTTACTTTGTGTATGAAACTTTATACTTGAAGGTCCTGTGCATTGTAAACATTTGTAGTCAAAACATCCCTCATTTTTTCTGACAAAAATGGATGCATTTGTAAACTTCTTACTCTTTCCTAAGTAGGTTTTAGGACAGGCAGTTTTACTCTAGTCACAGTGTATTTTTGGGAAATAACATACTTTATTAATATAAAGTGTTACAGCAATAATAATATACAATGCACCATGGGTCTTCAGTTTTGTCTACAAGGGCCAGTGTGGCTGCTGGTTTTCATTCTAGCCATGTAAGAGTCACATCTAAAGTCTGTTTTATGCTGTATGTTCACAGTGGGCTTTTAGGATTATTACTTGCCATGCTCTACATGATCCCAATAAAATCTTGGCCAAATTCTATAACAGACTGTATGATAACATAAGTTCTCCATTTCAGATTATCTGATGAAGATTAAAGGAAATTACTACCTTCTGCTTACATCATCTGGGGTTATGCAGAAAACAGGCTTGCATAAACAGAAACATTTTTCCTCAAGTGAGCTAGAGGAACGTAGGACATATTTTTCTGCCCATTACCATGTTTTGTTTACATTTTTGCTATTGGTAGTATTGTAGAGGTCATGGAGGTCTAGTAGTAGTTTTGCATCATCTTATGCTGCCCTGCTATTGGCCAGTTTTAGATAAGCATCACAGCAGCACTCACACTCCGATTTTAATTTGAATTAAAACAATTTCTAACATTGCCAGAACTTTGCTGTTGGTTGTGTTTGTTTGCAATGGCATTAAATCAGCTGCTGCTGATGCATTTAAATGTCTATTACAATGTCCAGCTGACAACAAAATCAGGCCAAAAGTCCTACAGTGTAACTGCAACTTGATTGTATACCAAGATTTATTGGAACAAGAGCCTACAATTAAACCAGACATTTCTGGAAAATGTTTTGGAGAACAATTTTTTTTTAACAATCCTACATAAAACGACATTAAGTAGATGGAGCTACTAGCATCATGGCGATATTGCATGTTTTTTTTATAGGATTTTTATATGAATATTTATTTTTTAACTTAACCTAAGTGTTTATTTTTTATAAGAAACATTTAAGTGGTCACCTCCTTCAAGATCCTTATCCTTCATCAAAGCTTAGAGGAAGATATTTTCCTATTTTCCTTTAAGATAACTCAAGTTAATGGTGTGGAGTGGATCATATGCTTTTTCCAGACATAAACTGAGCCAAGTCGTTGACCTTGACCTTATAAATCAGGATTCATTAACTTCAAACTTCTCATGCTCAATACATTACTAGCAAATATTTTTGCTTTATTATTGGATAGGTTCATATCATCCACTTCTTCCAATCGGTCACTGGTATGACTAGATGATGATAACCATTACTGGCTTTGTATTTCATTTCTAAATGTAATGTTAAATTACTGAGAGTTAGCATCATCTGTTAGATCAGAAAATGCAGATCAGGTCAAACAGCAAAACTGATATTACTGTATCTTTAAGTAGCCTATAATAAATATGCTTTACAAGTTTGAATTTAATTGAAGTCAAATACTGCACCCAGTCTGTCTGAAAATCCACATCCAGTCTATCCCATTAACCAAAGTTATAGCATATTAAATTCTTAAGTTAATAAATGCCATGTGGGACAGTTTTTAGAGGTAGAGGCTATAATAAACATGTAACTAATGTCATTCTCTTAGTGCTGAAGCACCAGTAATGTGTGTGCTTTCAGAACCAATTAGATATCAATGAGAGTTCACTGTGTGGGTGGTTTACTTCTAGCTGAACCAGTGTATCAGTATTCTGTATTGTTGGTTTATGTAGTGAGATGTGAAGGAAGATGTTTTGGTGGAAAAAAGCTGTCGAGCAAAATTGAATGCAACTTGGCATTACTGTTATGAGACCATTATGGTTAAGCCTTACAGCACTGGGTCTCATCGTGAGGCATAAAATGTACAATTAATTTGTGTATTTCACACTTTAATCTGACAATGTTTGCTTTTACTTCTAGCTCATCTCCCAAAGACATTATAGAAAATTGGCAATTGGTGATTTGAGAAAGTAAATCATTTTGTTCATGTTTATTACCCAATATTGTATTTCATGTATGTTTCTTAATCACTGCTGATGATGTGCTATGGCTGTCTCAGAGAAGATGGCTTAAATAAATTAGTCCACAAAGTACAGGAGGCAATTCAGCCTGTAATCGCTTGACATGACTGCCAAGAAATAAGCTGTGTGAATCTACAGTCTAGGCAAGAATGAAATAAGACCCAGCCTCTACTTAATATTACTCTCTGATTTTTACTTATAACTTGTTGGTGCTGCTGTTGTTGGTTCCCTGAAAGTAAAAAAATAAAAATAAAAGCCTAATTTCTAATTTGTTGACAGCAAATATGATGCCAAGTGTCAAGAACTGAGCCTTAGTTTTTATGTATTGTTTCCTACAGGGTTGGCCATTTATACTAACCCTGTTATGAAGGCCTCACAGCCCAAATTCCTGCACCTACATTGCCTTAGTTTAGATCCAACAAGTTACAGGGTTCTATCATATCAGAATATTAGAGGAAAATGAATGTGCTTGGTGCCCTGGGGCTCATATTATCTTTGGTCCAAGCTTTATTGTTTATAAATGATGTGTCAGCATTCGATTTCCTCTCTGCAATATTTTATCAATGTGTCAGCGCTCACTAATGAAAACATGAATGTTATGAAGAACCTGTAAGAGACCTTTTTACCTTTACTTGCATTACATCATAAATGACGTGGTTTCTCCTTGACAGTCCTGACAGCGGGGGTGTGTGTGTGTACAGTATGTGTGTGTAAGAAAAGGAGAGACTAGCAGAACACAACATCAATAAAAAAACCTCTGTGCATAAAAGTCCAAACACATTCCCTGTTTGGGCTGGCGACAGATCCAACCTGATCAAAATGGCTTCAATATGTCATGTTAATGAACCATGCCATTCACCAGTACACTACGACACACTAACAGGGCAGAAATATGAGAATGCACCAACTGTGTGTGTGTGTAGGTTGGTGACTGAATGGAGAGGAGAACAGCACCCAGCAGACAGGAAACAGACTGAAAGTGAACCCATGGCCCATTGAACTTTGACCTTTCTGCAACACACCCATCCCCATGTCACTGAGAGGACAACAGTGACACACGCTTTTTGTGATTGTGAATTTGCACACACCCAGCATGCCTGATGCATTTCTACAATACATTTTCCCAATTTTACATTACATTTTCAACAGACCTATTAAACAATAGGTCCCTTTGTATAATTAAAGGTTCTAGCTTTAAAGGGCTCTTTGGATGGCCAATTGTTCTAGCTTTCATAACTGGTCCTACTTGTAATCATGTTCAAATTGAAAACACATATAAAAAAGGGTTTCCTCAAGAGCTGTTAGGATAGTTCATGTTCTAGCTTTCAAAAGTATTGTTTCAATAACTAATGTTTCTAGATTTTACAAAGTGTTCATCTTTTGACTGCATTCTAGCTTTCAAAAAAAGTTCCTCAAGTTCTCTTTGTATAGGCAGTGATTCAGCGATTTAAAAAAGGGTTCCTCAAGAGTTCTTTAGATAGCTAATCTAGTGTTCAAAAGATGGTTCCTTTTGGCTAATGGTTGTTGTATTCAAAAATGGTTCCTACAGTGCTTTTGGGAATGTTAAGGATTATAGCTTTCAAAAAATGTTCCTCAGTGCGCTTTGCAAAATTTAGGGTTCTAGCTTTCAAAAAGGCTTCTTAAGGGCTGTTTGAATAGGAAACATATCCTGCTTTAAAAAGGGATTTACAAGGTTCTTTTGAAAAGTTAATAGTTCTAGCATTCAAAAAGGGTTCCTCAATGGATCTTTGGATGAATAATCATCCTAGCAGTTCAAAAAGGGTTCCTCATTAGTTTTAATGGTTCTAGCTTTCAAAAGTTCAAGAGTTCTACTTGGAATTTTTTAAGGGAACAACTCGGTGTAATGGAATGTACACAGAAATTTTAAGGGTTACTGAAGGTACAGACCAAAAAACTTTTTATTGTGCAATTTCTTTTCCAATAATGCTAATAACAAGCAAACTGTTCAAATGAAAAACATAGTTAATTAAAATAGTTAAATAATTAAAATATTTTATTGTATTTTTTAATTATATTGTAGCTTTACAACTTTGCTCAATTGTAAAAATAGATTTTTCATGATTTGTAATGATTTCAAAGGGTAATACTTGGTTATACCTTTTTCAATAACAAAGGCAAACCCTTTGTTATTGGGTTCTACATAGATCCTTTAAGGGTTCGTCCAGATAGACGAAACAAAGAACCTTTAAGCTTATTTTTCTCTGATTGCATGCAACATAATTTAAATAATGTAAATCTTCTACCAGTTTCTACTGAAGACATGCAGTAAATTGGCGTGTAAATGGTGAAAAAATACTCAACCCTTCCAAAAATTTATCCAACTGTGAGCAAAATCTTTGCAGGTGTGTTTATCTGTCAAATGATCCAGTCAATCCCTGTGAGACCACCAGAGCTGGACCCACTACATCAGCACTTCAAAAGCCAAGGCCGCTTTATTTCTGCCAGACGCCTCATGTCTCCTCCGTGGATAAAGTTTAAAACACAATCAGAACAAACATCATGGAGGACCGTTTAGCAGAGTACACACAGACACACACCAGTGTGAACTCTTACTCTCTACCCTCTTGAGTACATATGTCCATGTTACACATGTTCTGTTTACACCCATATTTCCTAAGGATCTCAGTGAAACCTCATGAGTTCAGGCTGTTTTTGGAGAAAGAGTTGCTTTAGTCTGACCAGCAATACTGTCACTGATATAAAACAGTTTGTGTAGATGATTCAAAAGAAGTGTGTTTGTAGATCGGATTTGCGTTTGTTGTTACAGGATATTTAGCTGGCATGAGTTAACAAATCTCCACACGGACACCTACAGAAATCAGTTCAATAAGAATTTTAATGGGTATGGAGGTGAGAATCAGGTTTCTTCCTGTGATGGTTCGCTCCACAGCTGGTTTTGACCAGATTATGTGATCGCCAGCATTACCAAAAAAATGAGGAAACCAAAACAATCAGTCCTCTGAACTTAATCTTCAGTCTTCTGTAGAAAACACATCAAAGCCATTTAGGACAGGTGAGTCATATCACACTATATAGACTTATGCATATTCCCAATCACAGCATTCCCAGACCTCTCCACTTTCACCAAGAAAAATGCAAAGATCTCAGGAATATGACTGATTAAAGGGACTTGCTTTAAAGTGTTAGACCTCTGGTGATGGAGAAGAAAGTTCATATGGTTTAGTGAATGACTTGTCAGAGGGATGAATCTGGAAACATTTCTCCTGGTGGACAGTGACACTTTATTTCCTCCTGATGTCTGTTGGGAGTTATAGGCCAAGCCCTGTCCCCGGAGGAAGATGGATGGAGGTGTTGGATATCCTTGCCCCGGAGTGAAATATCTGATGCTGTGACTGCAAACAGAGGCACAGACATTAGGTCATGCAGTGCTCCTGAGCCCCGCAGTGATAGAGTGATAGAGGAGAAAAGGTAGCCAGGGCTCACACTGAGTGAGATATGCTAACACAGAGTTAGCGCTGAGCTGTCAGCATTTAGACACTGAGAATCTGGACAAATCGGATGTACAGGGTACAGTCATGTATTAACACAATAAAGCTGCACACATATTTCCTTTGCATTGAGATCATCGATTTAGTCAGTGTTTTCTAGTACAGAGTGGACTTGTTCTCGGGGGATGTTAGGGAGTGGTGGTGTATTGCTATAATATCTGATTCATAAGATGTGAAGAAATACACTATGTGATCATTAGTTTGAGAAATAAACAGCAACAAAATAACAAACTTACTAATTCTGGGTTAAGGCCCTGTCTTTGGAAAGTGAGCCCGTTCCGGCCACACATAGTCAAGCACGGAGTCTAGTTTTCAGCTTGGGTGTGATCTAGTGAGCTGATCGCTGATTCATTAGAAAATGGTGGCCTTTTGGTGAAAATTCATCATTTGTGATTCTAGGACCAGGAATAAAAAAACAAAGCATGTTGTGGTTTGCAATGCCTTCAGAAATGCCTTTGATATTTGAAACATAGAAAGCAAACACGAGTAAGCGCATTGAATTATTTTTGGATTAAAAACAAGCCGCTTTTACTGAAAGGCTTCACCCAAATTTTTGACCAGTGGTAAGCAAACGTCTTTAGTAAATAAGACAGATTCATTAAACATTAATAAAACCAATAAAGGGTTTATTTTCCTGAAGCGTTCTTTCTTAAACCTTTCCTGAATGGGAAAACTTCATAAAGCCTACAAGAATTCTCAACCTACCCTCTGAAAGTGTATTATCTCATATTTTGCAAAGATTTCAAGCACAGAAAAAGTTGTGATTTGGAAGAAATGAATTTACTGTATGGAAAAAAGAACCTGTGCTGATTATGTTCACCGAAACAACTGATAATGAGTGCAGACTTGAGGACAGCATGAACATTGTTGCTCAACATGACGCTGTTCTCTTATCTATTATTAAAATCTGAGACCAATCTAGTAATGGTCACTAGTTAGACAGAAGAATTTTACGATATGTTCTCGTATCAGTGTGCAATCGCTTGTATTTCATCTTTCTATATCTCACAAAAGCAGAAACTTTCAGAGAGGTATCACTCTCATGCCCTTACATACTGACAGTGGGCCTCCCTGAATGTCGTTCACATCAGCTCCTTATCTGAAAGTGCCTAAGGGACACTACAAGCTCTCTGGTCCTCTTGTGTTTAAGCCCTGGTTTTAACGATGCGTGGAAGAGTTATTGATCTATTAGAATGCCATGCTGACAGATATTGCCTAGGAGGTAATTGGTGGATGTCTTGGTAACACAAAGGTAAAATGAGGTCAACTCACAAAAAGGCTTTTTTACAGAAACACTGCATTGCTGCTAAAGGTCACACACATGTTCTCAACTGTCCTCACATGTGTGCAAAGTCCTTTCAAATGCCCTACTAAAGAAGAATATTATACTATTATAGCACAGCAGTGTTGAATTCTCAATTCTGATTGGTTAATTTTCTCTAACAGCAGCTCTCACTGTAGTGTAGCTGTAATTCAAATCACAGGTTTATATTAATACACTCTTTCTTAATCAGAACTTTATCATTTCCATAGTAAAAGTGGAAACAAGGACTTGTTTGGTGGACACTCCACATAAAATGTGCATAATTACTGATAAGATAAAGTTTTCTGTAATGATTTATGGAAAAAATGAGCATCTATGGAAGGAGTCTGTAGTGTAGTTGTTTCATAAAAGTCAGAGGTTAAGCTGAAATTAAGTTTTCTTCCACAAGGCAGAGGGCTTTGCTGTTTTCTGGTAACATAACAAGCTGCAAAAAAGGAAGAGGCCAATGAGAGGGAAAACTGTTTGTAGCTGTAATAATGTAAATGATGGCTTGCTTAGTGGATATTATATTACATTAAAACTAACAATTAATGGATAAAATATTTATAATATAGGGCGGTACAGTGGTGCAATGGTTAGCCTCACAGCAAGAAGGTCCTGGGTTCGATCCCCGCGTCACCCAGGGTGCCTTTCTGTGCGGAGTTTGCATGCGCTCCCCGTGCATGCGTGGGTTTCCTCCGGGTGCTCCGGTTTCCTCCCACAGTCCAAAGACATGCAGATAAGGTCAAC
>JAQQZR010000037.1:6455812-6476081 GCA_030068235.1 Notoglanidium macrostoma | reverse complement strand
CCCGAAGATGCTGGGATTGGCTCCAGCTTCCCCGCGACCCAGATAGATAAAGCGGTATAGATAATGGATGGATGGATATTTATAATATGTCATTTGGTAATTAATAGAAAGTATTTTATTGCTAGCACGTTAAAGACGTGTAGATTATGTCAATTAGCTACTCTAAATTGCCCATATATGTGAATCCTAGTGTCAACGGTTGTTCGTTTCTGTGACCTGCCCAGAGTGTACCCCAGCTTTTGCCCAAAGTCAGCTGGGATTGGCTCCAGCTTCCCCTGACAGATAAGCGATATAGAAAATGGATGGATGGAAGAATGTTTGACAATCTTATTAACTTCATTAGAGAAAAACAGCGACTGTTGAGAGAACAACTGTTTACAGTGATAATGTAAGTGATAACTGGAAGTAACTGGTAACGCAACTATAAATGAATAAGGAATATGAAGTATCGTTCTTTAATTTAAAAATATTGGCTGAAATAGCAAGGTGTAAGGTTATTAGAAAATAATCACCTTCAGGGTGCTAACAGTAAATCTGTTTCACATCAGGCTTCATCATATCACCCAGTTGTTGATTCCATTGTTGAGCAGCATTGCCCATCATGTTTTATTCCTTACTAAAATGGCACTTTCAGGAAATGGACTTCCTGTCAATTATCTAGCAGCTTCTAAAACAATTACACCAATATGTAAAGTACAAGAAACACTATGTCTGGGATCTTATGCTATACCATAGGCTGGAAAGGTCACACATTAATATTGTCAGCAAGATTATTTAGTGTGCATGCTGAGGAAGAACAGGACATATGGAAATGTGTGTAGTGTGAATGGCGTATTTGAAGCCAAGCCCACAGGCCATTGCAGCACACTAACCCCTGGGTGCTACTATGCAGGTGCACTGAGTCTAATACAGACTGAGCCTCTAAACTGCTTTAGGGCTTCCTTTGACCTTTCACCCTTCATTTTAACCTCATATCCATGCACACACACACACACACGGACACACACACACACACATACAGGTCATGAACATGATGAGCCTTCAGGATACAATGGCTTAAGCTCAGCACAACAGGAAGTGCTTCATCATACTTAAGAGCCTGATATTCCCAGGGTGAGTATACATTCATATAATTATACATTCAAATAAAAACAAAATGAGTGAACTCAACACCACATACACAGAAATATTAACACTCATTGAAATCCTGACTTGTAAAATAAGTGCCTGATCACGAGTATTTTCAGAGAATTCCTTTGACTAACTGTATATTTGTATTATTTTTCAAATAGTGGTGTCAGTTATAGCCAGCGGTTAAATTGTGTTTCAGAAGGTGTGGAAGTCAAATTTGTTTCATGAGTTTCAGCAAATATAGAAACAATATTGTAAAATTTCTGTGGGTTATTATTTTTAACACTAATGTCATGGAAACGGGATTATTAAGATTAGCAGACAGTGTTAGCTAGCCAAGTAGTTGTAAGTGTTCCTGTTACATGTATTTGGCAGTACGGATTATAATTTCACAAGTTGGATATAAGTTATACTTGCTTTGAATTATTCAGTAATGACAGAGAAATCAAGAGGAAAAGTATGCAGCTTTGAGAGTGAGAAATGTCTAGACCCACATCTGGATCTTTGGTCTTCGAGGGTTTAATAAAAATACATTTTACTCAAAATACTACTAATAATACCATTAATACCTGTTTATACCTGTTTCGTCATCTATTTTGGTCATGATGATTTTTTCCCGAGAAAGTTATGCAAGCGAATGCTTTTAAATTACTTTGAATGGAATGCTAGAGAAAGAAACATTTTATATAAAAAAGTTCAATCTAGAATACTTAAATCCTGATGACAGAACAAATCCATGCAATAATCTGTAACAAAATCAACTAGCATGCTATTGAGAGGATTTAAAAAAAAAAAGAAATCATGGTCATAATCAAACCTGAACAGAATTTCAGAAAGAATTTTACTTTTCATAAACGCTCTTTCAATATGGCCAAGGCTAGCTATTGGCTAACAAAAGCTAACTTGACGCTTTAATTAAATGCATTGTCATATTCATAAATCTTCATTGTCTTCAGTATTAATATTAAGCAGCAATGAAACCAAACCTGACAGGATTTCTGAGAAGATTATTAAGTTCAAAAACATTTATAAACCTCACTGCTCATTCTGTTCAGCTAACTAACACAAGCTAACTTGTTAGGATTTCCTCGAGTCTTTTAAAGACATATAATGATTGATTATTTTCACTCAATCCTGAGCTCAGGTTGCTATCTGTGTAGAGATTCACAACACGAGTTTTTGCTCTGTGTTCTTTGGTTTCCTCCCACCTCCTAAAAACCTGCCTAAAAACAATTGTGTAACTCTGTGCCTAGAATGCTGTCTAATGATTGATGTCCAATCCAGGATGTATTCCTGCCTCAAATGTCGTGCCTCTGGGATCGGCTCCAGATCCACAGCATCCCTGACCAGGATAACGCCGAATAAACATTATCTCTCAAATCAGAGGCTATATTAGAGGAATACAGAGAAATATTAGAGGCATGAATCACAGAACGACAGCCCAGAAAGCTGTCATGAAGTACACTGAAATATGAGTAATGATGAAGTGAATTCAGAGAGGTTAGTATTCTCCTGCACAGTAGTAACTGTAACCTCAGCAGAATTAATAATGCTTCAGTTAACCTTACATCAAACAGTGATACTTCTCTGAAGCTGTGCCTAGATTCTGTAAAACAGAGAGAGGCAGAAAGAAATATAAGTATGGCTACACTGAAACGGAAAATTGTTCGTAAACAAATATCCAAATCATACAGACAACCATAGCACAGTTTAAATAAGAAAGGAACCTAGATCAGTTCATTGTTTTTGGGTTAACCAACATATGGCTTTAATTAAATTCAGTTTATTAAATCTAATCAGCACACACATCATCAGTGGTACATTCCATTCAGAAACTGAATCTGGCTTTGTTAAGTATTATGGTCCATCTGGCTTTTACCGCTAGTCTGGCAGTAAAGTTATTGGTGTCAATGAGTCAAATGGCCAAATGGCCCTACCCTTCCCAGGGTGCCCAAGCTTGGTCCTCCTTAATGAGGCTGGATACAGAAGTGTTTTTGAACTTTCATACACAAGTTTTAAGCAAACACACAAACACATTTGTGCCAGAGTGTTCAGATGTTGTTAATGACAGGTCAGGGAGGGCAAGGGTGAGGTCAAGTATGGGTATGAAAATATTATAGAGGGACAAAATAACAGGATTGGATTCCTTTAATGAATGACATTAACACTGTGTGCTTGTGTGCTGGCACACTACCATACTATTTGGATACCTTAATTGGCCATTTTGGCTGTTCTATATGTTTTTATAATTCGGAGAGGTTTTTTTTGGAAGTACTACTTTGTTATAACAAAACCGAGCTAGCTTGTTTTGTATGAAACCTGCCTTATAGAAGCCAAACGACTGTACACGTCATTCAGAGCTGATTCACTGTTCATGACTTGTTCATGATTAGTTTCAAAATAATGAAGTAGTGAGATGGAATCATGTACGTTTAATATGTTTTCCAAAGGGACCTTTTATTACACTTACTAAACTATATTACACCTACCAGAAAGGAAACTACATTAAAAACAGAGCCACCAAGGCGCCAGTTCATTCATAACGATCCACTAACCATCAGCCACTGGCAGCACACCTGGATGGAGAAAGCAGAAATGACAGAAATGAAAAGTGAAAGGTACAATTTGTGATTATGAGACTCTGACATATGGCGTGGAAGCTGTAACAGTCCTAATCTAACGACCCTGATCACAATGCTGTAGTTGTATACCATTCCTACCTTCACCCTTTTGTTAATGAGAACCAGCAATCTGGACCACATTGAATCAAGCCATTCCAGTTCATTTCGCCTTCACACAGAATGCCATTGTGGCAACACATGTTTTATTTCACACTGTTGCTTGGCTCTTACTACAGTGGCAGCATTATATCTTAATTGCAGGGAAAAGCTTTTTTACTGCACCATTGGCCAAAGTCAGAGTCAGGAGCTGCTACACGGCTGTAGACAGCCTGTTGTTGTATCAGCTTTGTCACTATATAACACACACATGTACATATGCACAAACCCACAAACATGCCTCCTCTAAACTGGTCCTAATCACCTCAGAGAAAATAAACACCAGTAATTACATACAAGTGATACCATTAGTGTTAGCCTGCTACTGTAACTAAAGTTGTAGTTTTAATTAAAGCTAAAAGTGCTACATGAGTTTTGCTGCAGCACATGGATTTGACTGCGAGTGCCAGGTAATAGACATTCAATGAGAATTCAAGGCTGTATTCCTAACAGCATACTTCACATTAAATCATATATTTAAGTACTGAAGACACCAAAGCTGTACTGCCATACTGTGCTAGTATGCGGTTTGAGGCATGGTTCAAGTACAGTGAGGTCCTTAAGTATTTGGACAGTGACACAATTTTCATATTTTTGCTTCACGACAATGGATTTCAAACAAAGCCATCAAGATGCCATTGAAGTGTAGATTTTCAGCTTTATTTCAATGGGTTCAACAAAAATACCGCATTCACCATTGAGAAATTACAGCCATTTTTTACATAGCCCCTCCATTTTCACAGGCTCAAAAGTAATCGGACAATTGGACGCAGTTTCATGGACAGGCACGACCTGCTTCCTCATTATTTCATGACAAATTAAGGAGTTAAAAAGTCTGGAGATGATTATAAGTGTACAGAAGCAAAAATATGAAAATTATGTCACTCTCCAAATACTTGTGGGCCTAACCGTATTTGTGATTCAGTAGAAATAAAAAACCCACTGCCGTTAATGGTTTTTATTAGACTAAAACGTTATTATGCATATCAGTGAGATAGTTGCACTTACCAAGCATTAAATTAAAGAGCAGAACTTCTTACTTTCAACAAGAGCTTATCTTTAAGATAACATCAGCCAGTTACCCATGCATCATCAATCTGGCATGGTATAAATGTGATCATATAAACAACACATTTCCTATGAAGTAAACTAGTCACCTGGCATTAGATAATTAGATAATTAGCTAAAATATATGCTTTTTTTTAAGGGTTGCTCCAGTGTAATCTCACAGCATGCTGCTGCCTCTAGACTGAGGATAGAAAGTGGCTTTCCCTGAAGCTAAACACATCTCTGAGGCAATTGATATTAACTCTAGCAGCCTAGCTAAAATACAGCATCAATAACAAGACACAAAAAAATGCATAGAGTACACAACCGCTGTTGGAAACCTGATGTACACAGAAACGCACCCAGTTACACGTACACATATCGTAATTTCTTTAGATAAATCAACTTTGCGACTGACTAATGATTCCACAACAAGGCTATATCATACGACTATCGCTCAGTAGTTTCCTGCCAAATTAGAGGACAAATAAGTGTCTTACCTGTTAAATGACTCTCATTGTCTGTCATGCCTGATTGGCTGCAGCTCATGTTTGTCACTGAGTACTTCTATAAAGCCCGAATTGGGGGCACTTCTGCACCAATTCTGACGCTATTACACTGTGGCTCATCAGACTTTACACTTTTTTGTCCTTTGACTCAATATTCTAAATTTTTTAAAAACTAAAAATCATATGCACTGTAGCTTTAAATGGCACAAAAGCACCTAAGCCCCGTTTACACTTGGTATTAAAATGCGTCTTGGGCAATCTGATCACAACTGGATAGCGCTAAATACAAGCGTAAACCTCCAAGATGCATTCAAGACGCATTCGCTCAAACCACTTGCCGAGGTGGTCTGGGACGCATTTGACCACAGTGCAAGAAAATAATGAAGGTATGGTGCAGGTTTTACGTTTTAATATCATTTTGCGCAGGGACCTTTGAACATCTAGGGTGTGTGTAGGCAGTAACGAAATTTGAACAAAAGTGGTCAGCTGGACACCTTACAGACGCATAAACACAGGTGTAAATGGCAATGTGTCTCGCCACTCCATTTGTGACCTGAATGCTCATGACACATTTTAAAACCAAGTGTAAACCGGGCCTAAGATCATATCTGATCTCTGCTCAGTAGTCACTTTAGTTCTTTAAGCGTAATTTGCGAATGGAACCATAATAAGTTCCACACGGACACAACAAATTCCTTCCAAGTTTATAAAAGTGGAACAAAAGTTTTTATAAGCTTTGACGGAGTTTGTTGTGTTTGTACGGTACTTGCTAAGGTTATATTTGCAAATTAACATGAAAGAATCCGCACAAAGACAAATCGAGTTGGAATGCTTCTCTTCTGCATTTATTTGATGTCTTTGCTATGATTAAGTAACCACATTTTTCACATATATGTACCATGGCATCTTATGACCATAGTACAGTAGAGCAGAGTCCTTTTCATGTTATGGTATTACCCCTAATTAGATCAGGAAAGCTAAACTTAACCATGTGTTTTACATGCTCTGCTTATGTAAAAAGACAAAACCCTTTTGTAAGCTGATATTTGTCTACTCGTTTTCCCATGTTGCACGTCTACACTGACAGACTCAGTGACTGCACTTTTGACACAGTGGCTCTTGTATATAATGCTTTTCTTTATTTTTCCTTCTTAGTGCCAATTTCTCATTATGAATGCAATTCAAATATGGTAATTACTATTTAATTTGGCCAGAGCTTGAAACATGTCATCAGACTGAGAGTGGTGATAAGTGGCGGCAATCTAAGAACATCATATCACTCTACTCTTGTAATTAAGCTTTATGTTACATTTACTGTATATGCAATGTGTGAGGTCGGACTACAGGTTAGGTTTCTGAGCAATTTGAAAATAAACATCCTTGGGTTGTCATTGCTGAAAACTATAGAGAGAAAGATTGAGAGAGAAATTGGCAGAAAAAGCATTTTTTTCAAAACATTTATAGGTTAGACAGAATAAAACGGGCCATCTCCTTGCCCGCTCCCCTCTGACCGGCTGAGTTTACTTAACCAGGGACAGACAGCTTATCGCTGGCCTACACTTTCCACTCCAGTGAGCGCAATTACAAACAGCGGTCATTAGAGCCTCTCACAGGATACAGCCGCAGCTCGAACTGATTCATATGAGGAATGTAGAACACACACACTCAAACCACGTCCAGCATATGCACGTACATCCGGATGCAGAGAAGAACACATGTGAAGATGAGAGCGTTGATTATTTTTCTTCATTACAAAAACTTAGTACCAAAACTTTAGAAGCTCGTCAGTCTGAATGCAGAATCACAGTTTCGAATGCTTATACATATAAATGCTTGGCTTTTACTGTGGGTCACTGACATTTTGACAATCAGCATTATAGTCCAAAACACACAAATGTGGTTATCGATGCATGCCTATAGATCTGGTTACGTTTGCACTCATCTCACAGTCTTGCAGAAACCTGAGTGTGCTTATATTTTCAAAGGCACCTCTATCAAAGGCAGGCAGCGTTATGGACAGGAAGTGAGGTCTTCTTGACTAAAAATTACTATTAGAACAAAAGATGCCTGATAAGAGGAGCAAAGTTTGCAGCATTCAGACTGAACTAGACCACAGGCGTTGGGAATGTCGCACTGCATCCTGCTCTCTCTCTCTCTCTCTCTCTCTCTCTCTCTCTCTCTCTCTCTCTCTCTCTTTCTCTACAGTGGCATGAATCGGAGACACATATTCAGTGCAGTGATTTTATCTTCCTGAGTTATTTGTAGACTTGACCCTTAATGAGTCCTGGATGCTGAGATCATGGTATAGCTTCCTGTTAAGGCCATTCCGCATTAAAGAAGGGGAGTTGGTTGAAGGAAATAATGTGGCTGCATTCCAAGCTCACAGTGACGAGAAAAAAACCCACTTTTGGAAAAGTCATACTTGTAATACTAATATGAAGTAATTGGCAGAAAATGTCTGGCACCAGTATGAAAAGCATGTAGGATAATGCTTTGAATAGGTACTACTGGTGCTAAAAAAAAGAAAAAAAAAATCTGCACAAATTAAAACATTTTATCATGGAAATAAAAGGTCCATTATAATACGGCCATTCCTATAATAATCAAGCCAATCCAATACACTAATACAATAAAATTACTAATTCACATAAATGGTAAAATCAGTTATTACTGTGAGAAAATTGAGTGAGACGGTAATTTTGTGAAAATAATTTCTTGCCTGCATAAATACTTTCAAATTTGTCAAAAACTTAGCTAGTCTTAATTCCCAAACCAATCATGATGCTAATGTTAATGATAGTATTATTATAGATGTTTCATCCGATTCATTAAGCTGAGTAAATTCCTGATCTAGATATTATAAATTTCCTCTTCAGCCCTTATTCCTCGATTCTTGATTACAGAAAATCAACACTTCATTTTGTTATCAGTTCAAGCACGGACAGTGATGTCAAATTCAATTGTAGAGTTTCTTCTCATTTTATGTCACTTCACTCAACGATACACTCATGCCAACCTGATCGCATCCCAAAATCATGCAAATGACCGTATAAGAAAAGCTAAAGACACAACTGCTTCCTCCACCCATTAATATTACTTTTAGGGATCTGCAAAGCATAGCTGGGGGTCTGTGTTCTTTTAATTTTATAATCGCAAACCTCCAATATCACAAAAATTTTATTTATTACTGAGTTTTTAAGGTTATTAATCTGTTTGATTCGACATTTGAATTGTGGTTTGATCCAAACCTAAATAACTCAAAAACACAACTCAGAAAACATATAATCCTATAAATAATGTTCATTTGGATCTATATGGTAGAAAATTCCAAAACAAAAAGATGTATGGCTGCAAAAAAATAGCTCAAATATTATAGTACGCTTTTAAATAATGAGCCAATTAGTTGAATAGTTGGAATATGCCCATAAAGTTTATTTCTACTGAGGAGGGACTGCAAAAAGAACAGTGTGTTAAGAAGAGTGTATTAAAGTTTTCCACTCGAGCTTCCTCTTCCTCTCTGTGCTAAAAGGAAGTGGTTATCAGCCAGTCAGACAGATATCAGGCCACAGAGGACCCAGTGGACTGAATGCAAGAGACAGCTAAAGCCCAACAGTGACTATCAGTCTCAGACTGAACAGGAAGCGTTTCGAGGATATTTCTCACCACCACTTCCTCTTTCACAGCTCTCTTCTCTCCACCTTTCCCAGACTGGGGTTCTCCATAAAATGACAAATGAACAGAAGGAATGAGACATGGTTACGAGCTCTGACACCTGTCATGATGCTGTTCAACACGCTGTGCGTGTTCATACTGGTAAAGCTGAGTTAAGATCTTTAACAGACGTGCAAAAACACATACTTTTGACTGACACATGCATGCTGATAAAATTTGGTTGGAGGCTCTGATTTTAAAGCTATATATATCATGCTCACTATTTGACAGTCGACTGAATATTTTTTTGTATTGAAATTTTTTTATTTAAATTTGAGTATGCAAATGAGGCTTGGCTAATTAAGTATGTACACATTTGCATACTTAATTAAACCCTAGTCATTTATTTAATGAAAATACCATGCAATAATTTTAAGCCATGTTTCAGTGTACAGTGTAACATAAATCCAAATCAAACCAAGTCATGAGTGGACAGCTAAATAAACATTTCTTTCGGTTCAGATTTGACACTTGTTTTATTATGACAGTTTAAGAAAAGGCATGTTATAGATTTTAGATGTTGTAGAAATTGTCAGTTCCACCTGTAGTGTCTTGCCTTAATACATTTTCATGGTTCACATTAAATGTATGCCTTTTTACCTTAAATAAATACCAAATTACTCCAAGTCAGGAAAAAATAAACCTAGAAAGGTAACGCGAACCTTCCTGAGAACACAATCACGTTCCTCAGAACACCACACTTAGTTCCAAGGTCTTCCTGGTGAAACATGTGACCTCAGTCAATTAGATAATCAAGTCACAGCACAGATGCCTTTTATATGATTCTGGAGAGAATCATATCGGTATCGGATGCCAACACAGACAATGAGGTCAAAAACATTGTGAGGAAAGAGTTAGAGGAATTGTAACATAAAAAAGAGACAGAGAGAAAGAGATTGAGTAGAAGGGAAGGATGGGAGGAGGAGAAAACACCCAGCTAATGGGCATATTCAACCCTCTCATCTGGATTCCAGCAGCGAGAGATGGGCACTTTGCTCTGATGCCAGGAAGATCCCACAGAAGAATAAAGGTCAGGAATGGCGACAGATTCATAGCTCTGTCATTTCCTCTACTCACGCATTACACTGGATGGCTTTGAGGAGGACGCAGCACACAATAGTAGTATTTAAATAAAAGAAAAGATATCTTACTAGGCAGTCACACAAGTTAATACACTCCATGGGACAACTACTTAAATAATATGTATCTGATAGTATACTGTACATACTTATGTACCTGTATTTAAAGAACTTAAATAGACATAAGCTGTAGGATATTTTTCCTCCTACTGTCCAAAAACATGCATGTAGGGGAGGTGGGGGTGAATTCTCCTGTCTCGCACCCAGTGTTACCAAGACAGGCTTCAGATCCACCACAACTCTATCCAGGATAAAGTGGTCACTGAATGAATGAATTGTTTACTCCCATGCTCTAATTGTAAATACACTTGTTTGGTGATGCAGTTAGTGTAAGAATGTAAGTTGCTGTAATGATATATTTGTCTTACTGTTGTCTTATAATATTATGGACAGCACGACAGCTATATATTGTGGATGATAAGTGCTTAGTTGAAGTACTCCAGATTAGAGTTTACATCTAAAATTTTTTTTCTCAGTTAATGACTTGGATTTTCTAATTCTAGAGTATTCAACTTAAACCCATTTTTGAGGTTTATCCCAAAATATTTAACACAGGGTGTTCACAAAAATGTTGGGCAGGGTTCAGGAAATATATAATAATATACACTATAATAAACTCTGATGCATTTACTCTTTATTATAAACAGTAGGCTCACCAAACCTGTATAAGTAAAGACTGGAAGAACCTTGTGTGGTCTTTTTCCAGTCTTCAGCTGTCCGGTTTTGATGAGTCTGTGCCCACTGTAGCCTCACATAGCTGTTCTTGGCTGACATGAGGGGAATCCAATGGAGTCTTCTGCTGCTGAAACCCATCTGCCTCAAGATTTAATGTGTTGTGCATTCTGAGATACTTTTCTGCTCACCACAGTTGTAAGAAGTGGTTATTTGAGTTACTGCAGCCTTCCTGTCAACTTGAACTAGTCTGAACGACTCTCTTCTGATCTTTCTCATCAGCAAGGTGTTTCCACCCACAGAACCGCTACTCACCGGATGGTTTAATTTTTTCACACCAGTCTGTGTAAACTCTAGAGACTGCTGTGCTTTTAAAATCTCAGGAGATCAGCAGTTTCTGAAATACTCAAACCAGCCTGTCTGACACCAACAACCATGTCATGGTCAAAGTCAGTGAGATCACAATTATATTTTTCCTCATTCTGATATTTGACATGAATATTAACTAAAGATATTGACCTCTTTCCACCTGATTTTATGCATTGCACTCTTGTCCCATGGCTGGCTGAGTGGATAATTACATAAATGTGCAAGTGTACAGGTGTCCCTAATAAAGTGGACTATAAGGAATGAACTTTTGTGATGTGTGACTTATTCCACTACCAGTTTTCCCATAACATTCCAGTCATAGTCCTAATCCCAAACAGGGCTGAAGGGCAGGCAAATATGTTTAAGAGGGACATATATGAAGTCATGGTCCACACATGGGCACGTTAAGGTTTAAACCAGAAAACATTAGAACTCTAGGAAAGCAAGGCAAAACCAAGGGAACTTAGAACCAGAGATTAGTAATGAAAAACACATGCATGACTTCAAAGAAATATTAACACTAGAGGCACTGTACGTATATAGACTGGTGTAACAAGATGTAAGTGAGACAAATGAGATACAGGTGAGATCACTGATCATGGGGTGCAGCCTGGAGGAACCACTGAAGGAGTAAGCCTAACAGAAGCGGAAGGAAGGAAGAGCTCAAGACCATTCTGAAGTGCTCGCAACTGCACTCTACTCTCTGATAAGGCTAAAACCTCATCAGAGATATTTCTAAAGGTCCCTCCTCTGTAGGAGTTGAAGGTCTCAGTTATATAGAGTGAATGTTTTGTAAAGTTGAAGCTGTTGTCCTGATGTCTTACAATGGCTGACAATTATGTAATCCACAAAAGAACAGTGGACAAGCCATGAAAATATCCATACACTTCTACCAGTTTTATTTTGTTCAGATTTTGTGACGTTTGATCATTTACAAAAAGAAAAGTTGAAAAAAGACTCAACAAACACACTAAATAAAGTGTGCTCAATAATAGTTTTGCAGGAGTTGCAGTAGATTAGCTCTATGTATTCCCAGACATTGCATACAAATATATAGTGGGCTGTAAGGACAATAGACAAATCAAAACACAACAGTAAATTCGGAAACATGACCGCAAAAGCAAAAACATGACACAAAAATCAAAAAGACACCAGTAAAAATTCAAAACGGGAAAAGATAAAAAACTTTTATTAGCCTGTTATCTTGTTAGCCAAGCAAAAATGATTAACTGTGAAGTTATTTATCTTATAATAGTGAGGAGTAAATGTTTCTTCTGAATAACTTGGCTTCCTTCAGGCAAGGTTTCAGCATTTGCAAAATCATATTAATCCTGAATCATTGTCATCATATCTAAATTAACATCATATGAATGCACTTCCATTTCCAACTCTTCATTTTCCACGCTCACTCAGACTGGTGCACGCTGTAGCCAATCAGTGATGAGCGTGGCCCTTTCCATTTTTGAGAAAATGCTGTTGTACTTCTGAATTTGCTTTTTTCTCTTTGATTTTACTGCTGTGTTTCTGAATTTGTGTTTGTGAGTTTTTAATGTGTTTTGCACTTATGGGCCATTATACTAATGTGTGTGTAGGTAGCAATAAAGACAAGGAACCTTTAAGTGAATGAATGCAGTGGCATGTGGTGCATTGGTTAGCGCAATCACCTCACAGCAAGAAAGTTCTCAGTTCGGACCTGATGGTCAACTGCGAACTTTCTGTGTGAAGTTTGCTTGTTCTCCTTGTGTGGGTTTCCTCTGGTTCCTTCCCATAGTCCAAACACATGCAGATTAGGTCAGCTGGCTACTCTAAATTGCTCATAGAAGTGAATGGCTGTTCATCTCTGTGTTAGTCCTGTGATAGACTGGTGACCTTCTCAGGGTCAGCTGGGATTGGCTCCAGCTTCCCCCCTGACCCTTAACAGATAAGTGGTATAGTAGATAATATATGGATGGCCATTAATGGACTCCTAAACAGAATAGATTGTTGAAAGATCTATGACCTAGGATTGTTGCAGATTGTTTTTGGAATATCAATCGCATCAAAACTGGTGTCTTACTACTTGATCATTTGCAGTACTTGTAGATCATTTGCACTACCTGCAGAGCTTTCTGAGAAGGGCGAGCTGGCCGTTTTAAAGGCCCCTTTTAACCAAAAAATACGGTACTTTTATAAATGAACTTGCACATACTAATTATTTTATTAATCCTGATAAACAGCCCTTAGGGACCTCAAGAAGTTAATGGACTGTTAGGCAGTACTATGTCTACACCTATGTTCTATGCTATTATTTAGTTTTGGGCTTAGGTACATAAAACTTACTGCACAACATTCCTACATGCACACCTTTTCCCTTAAACTCATGCACACACTGTCCATCTATTATTATAGAAACACAATCAGCAGTGCAGCTGGCTGGCATTACCCTCTGAGCAGATTTTCTCCTAAATGATTCCCTAAACATCGCCTGTAGCTCAAAGCCACATAATCACATTTCATTCGTCCCAGCTTTCTAAATGTCTCGCTCCACAGATCTCTCTCTCTCTCTACTCCCTCTTTTGTTCCTTTTATTCTGCCCCTCATGCACTGCTATACCGTCTGAATAATCCTATTGATATTGGCAGGCGATTCTAAAAGCTGCAAGCCTGCATAGACGCTCAGTCACTGAGGGCATGTCTGATTATTTCGGCAGTAATTGTGGGTAATTGTGGAGCAGTAGGGCTGCGCTCGGCCCATTTAATCTCTGCTGGGTGCTTTACTGGTAGAGAAAAACAACTTTGCTCTACGATGTAGGACTAGATGTTTTTTAGTTTTTGCTTCACTTTTTTGAATTCACACTGAGGGCACTGTTGAACTGAAAATGTGCAATTCTGCAACTTCAATAACTACATTTTAATACCAGATTAAATTTGAAACACTCTTTAACAATTCAGTTTTATCAGCCTGATGCTCACCAACTTTTCCTAGCCATGTGGAAAGAACATAATTGTAAGCTGATGACAGGTGTCCAATAAATTCTCCAATAAATATCACACATTCTGTTCACATTCTACATTTGCATATTTCTTTCTGTGTAGCTCATAGACACCTTGGTGCAGTAATCATTTTGATCAGTGATCACGGAAAAATTAGTCAAGACTTAAAAAAAAATTATGTGAAATTAGTTTGAAATATATTCTTCTGCTTCTTTCATTCTTTATTATTATTAATTATTTTTTTAAAATGTTTATAATCCATGGTGCAACTGGGGCCTGTGTGAACCGTGTTTGTGTGTGTTTCCTCTGGGTTCTCTGATTTCCTCAAATAAGTGGATTATCTGCTCTAAATTGCCCCTGGGTATGAATGAGTGTGTGACCATGTGCATGCATGGTGCCCTGTGATATACTGGGGTCCCATCCAGTGCGTATTCCCACCTCACGCTCAGTGTTCCTGGGCTAGGCTCGAGATCCACCATGACCCTGACCAGGATAAAGTGCTTATTAAAGATGACTGAGTGAAGAATGAAAATGAATTCAGTTTACTTGATTTATCTACAGTATTTGAGTCAGAAGGGAGAAATTTCATGTTAATAATGGCGCTATTTGTATTTTTTGTTTTATGCAGATATTTGTACTTAGCCATTTCAAAATTTAGGACTGCATTTAATGGCAGAGACAAAAATAATCCTGTTTCCATTTCACAATTTACACAGCAGCTATACAGCACATCCAATTCTACTTATGTGTGCTGATCATAAAACATTATGATAAAATAACATTCTCTTGTACTTCAAAACCTTTACAAGTGATCATGAATCAGATCAAAGAAATATAGTGGTTGTTTTCTGGCCAGAGAATAGGAATGAAAAATGCAGATGTTAGTAAAAGGGCTGACTGGATATATCCTATAAAAATGTCCCTAGACAGCATGATAAATGGCATGAAAAACCCCAGAACTGTCTATTTAAATAAAGATGATGCCACCTCACAGCTCCAAGTTTAACCCTGAGTGAGCTCTGGTTACTGTCTGTCTGTGCAGAGTTTCACATGTGTGTGTGTGTGTGTGTGTGTGTGTGTTTCCTCTGGAAATTCCTTCCCACTTGTCAAAAACATGCCAATACTTGGATTGATCCTAGGTGTACATGAGCCTCATGCCCAGTGTTCCCAGGATAGGCTTCAGATCCACCACGACCCTGACCAGGATATAGTCATTACTCAAGATGAACGAATGAATGATGTGTATAAAAAACATGATTACAGGAGCATATTCAGATCACATTCTTTTACTTAGTGTCTAACCCCACATGCACACCACAAGAATGCTGGTATACTCATCATCATGGCCTTAGATTCAGTTACCAAAAGAAAATCTTTTGGCACATTTAATTTTTCAAAAAAGCATCATTTTGAGTAAAATTGCCATTTGCATGGCTATCGTTAAAGAGACATCTGGTACGCACAAAGGGATAAAAACCTACACACACCCATGTTAGTCACTGCTATTTTGAGTTGTTTATCAAACAAGTGAAGCAACATCCACATATGTCTGTGTGACAGTGTGCTCCTCTTTTACACTGTGTGTGTATGTGTGTGTATGCCTATGCATGCATGCTTGAGCTCGTATGTTTTTTAATCCCTATCACTCAGGTCCACAAATACTTCAACAACACTAAAGAGTCCAGCTGTGAAGACTTTGGCAGAAACAAACAAATAATCCTATGCACAGATGCTTGCCAATGGCGAACAAACTGTTGGTGTAAATAAAGCCTGGATAAACTGGGGCAAATCTTTATTTTCCCTGGTTTTGTGTGTTCAGTGCAATTGCGACTTAATGGTTCTTTCCTGGTGTGTGTTTATTTACGGTAGAATAAGACTTGTAGACTGTTTATCTGCTGGTCATTTACTCGTGGGTTCAGACTGTACGCATTGAAGAATGACCAAAAAGGATCTGCGAATGCAAACAGTGGATTTTAAATGGATTGGTCCTAGATACATGCTATCCAAACATGACTTGTTTTGGATAAAAGAATACAGCCAAGGGGAAAACCAGAGCAGAGCATGAACTTTGATTTGATGCTTTGATCAAAATGCTAAGTTATACTGACATATTTGAAAAATATGTGTGTGGGCATCATATTTAACATTTTAAAAAGCTTTCAGGATTTTCACCAAAGACATCAAAGGATTTCTGAAAGATAGACAGAGAGGATGGGAGACAGAGACAGGAGGGATATCACTACTACTACATCATTACTGACATTACGGCAATTTGTTATGTACCCCGTCCATATTGTGAGATGACCCTGTACTCACACACACAGGGTCACACACACACCCACACTGGCACACGCACCGTAATCTTCCTTAAACACATTCCAAAAACGACACGTCCTAAAACACACATGCTTTGTATACACATTCTCATATTTCTAGAGCAACTTATCCTTAGTGTTAATGTTTTATTTTTTTCCTTATAATATGCTATTTGTTCTCGTCTTCTAGCTATGAATGTGATTTAATGCTCATCTCTGACAGCACTTCCACACTACATTAATTATAGCCATCATAAACCTAGTACTGTGTTAAAACGAATAAGTTTTAAGTTTCTGTTTTCCTGCTGGAAAAAGCACAATTTGCCAGTATAGCTACAGTGCACTGTTAATTTTTTGGGCCCCTTTCAGGTTTTTTTCTGTTTGTGCTGATTTTTCTTATAAGAAATGGACCTAGACTCCATAATTGTAAGTCAGCAGCATACAATAACATCATATACACTTGTGTGCTTTCAAATTTTGGATAGAGTTTGGGAAAGGCCGACATATGGGTGTGATGGTCATTACAGAGAGATAGTAAAGAGCTGGCTGGTGGGCGCCAATTGGCAGGTGACCAAACTGGGAGAAATGGGGGATAAAAAGAAATGAATGGACCCGCTGAACAACATAATGGTATGAAATTCAAAATCTGCTGGCAGTGGTATAATGAACCCACTTGGATCGAGGACTGACATTTACATTACAGCCTCTTTTGAGACCCCAAAACAAGGGCAAATCTGTGTCCTCCTGACTCCAAGTGCAGACTTTAAAGACGTGTCTTGTTTCATATGACATGTTTTTGTGGAAGTGTATTATTTATGTTACCTCAGTAGAGAACTGATTGGATGATTTTATCCATAACACATAAAAACAACTTAGCTGTGGATACTATATGTCTGGGAAAACCAATTGTTGCTGAATCCTGGCAAACAGCAACGACAGATTTTGGCCAAAATCTGTTTTTCCTGCCTATAAAATTCCCTGATACATAGAATCCATTAACATTCATCCATCCATTATCTATACTGCTTGTCTGTTAGGGTCATGGGGGAAGCTGGAGCCAATCCCACTGGACTTTGGACAAGAGGCGGGGTACACCCTGGGCAGGTGAGAAACCTATCACAGAGCTAACACCGAGACAAAAACCATTCACACAGATGGGCAATGTAAACTAGCCAGTTAACCTAATCTGGATGTCTTTGAACTAAAGGAGGAAACTGACGCAGGGATGAGGAGAACATTCAAACTCCACACAGAAAAGCCAGAGTCGACCAACAGGTTAAAACCTTCTTTCTGTGAGGTGACAGTGCTACCCACTGCACCACCATGCCAACCTAAACATATTTCACCAAAACTATGAGGAAATCTTTAAAAATTTTGCTTAAGCTATTGCGTATTGCTATTGACCATATTTAAAATCTGCTGTAACTTTACTTCTGGTATAGATACATGCTAAAGAGCCCATCTAGGGTGGGCTACAACATGGACGAGACTGTGAAGTCGCCTCCAGCACAAAGCCCACCACCAGACCAAATCGCCTAAATAAATGTGGTTTTACTGATATTGTTATATTCCTTACTTCGGCTGAACCTATTGGTAGTCCATATGTATTTCAGAAGCAAGCAAACTGTATGCCAAAATAGCAAACTTAAATTATAAGGACAATTTTGGGCAACTAACTAATCTAAAGCAAAATGAACAGAAAATGCAATATTCTACCCAGCCTCTCCATGAATCAGAGTGAAGGGAATCGATTTGGTCTGGTCAGGTGGCACTTCTGGTAACTCTGGTAGAGGAGGGAGTTAACGTTGTTAAAGTGTTAAGACGTCATAAAAATATCAAGAATTTATAACACTTCAATCTCATGTTTTATTTTGCACATACCCCGTGATCAGTAAATTAGGGGCCTGAGACTCTTCAAAGCTCAGTGGTTGTTTAGGAAATAGCTCAGATGCTCTTCACGTTGAGCTTAAATTAAAATGAAACCTTGCAATCTGTGAGAAAGTTGAATCATATGTTGAAATATGTTTCTTGTTTATAGCACTGTATCATAAGCATTCTTTTGTTGTATCATAACACGGAATGGTTTTATGAGTGAGTAAATGTTTCCAGTGTGTTTGTGTGACTGTTTCTGGGTGGCATATTGCCTCATACATACCCAAACTCCCCGTGAACCATCAAGCCTGATATAACTATAAGCTCCAAAAAGTGATCTGAGTGGGTACAACCTTATCATTGATTTTATCCTAATTATTGGTAATGGTAATGCGGCATGCTGCAATTTGGGAGTGCTTAAAAAAAGCCCTGGCTCTTATGGTGCACTAATAGTATGATTGTCTAATCAGGCCCTCTCCCTTAGTGCTAATATGTTTTTCTGTAAGAGAAGTAGGGGTGTAAGTAGTCCCTTGGTGTTGTTTTTTGGCTAAAGGCACTCCATGAGAGATCTCCTCTTGATAATGCAGAAATTACTCACAGATTCCTACCAAAGGGCAACACAACTGCAGACAAAAACATGCAACATGCTTGCACATTCTGTCAGCCGATACCAAATTGTAATGAACACTGAAACGAGCTGCAGATACGTTCAATTTCCACAGAAAAAGGCTTAATGTTCAAGGCCGACTTTACCGACTTGAATAAAAGCAGTGCTACTCTAGTAGTAATTTACTTAGATTATACAATAAGTTACTCAAGTAAGAGTAAATAAGTCATGTTGAAAAATTACTAAAAAAGTACTTTTTTTTTTGTACAAATTACTTTTGCCTGCAATTGAAACAACTAATCTGTAAATGTTCTATATCTGAGGACTGAACAATTATGTTGACATACCAAGTGGGCTATGCTAACGTGAATATCACCTCCATTATCAACAGTATAGAAACATTACAAAGAAACATTTTCTAGCTAGTTATCTTAGTCAAATTCTGTTAGTTTAGCTCGCTAGGTTCATTAGCTCACCAGCAAATGTTAATTCATACATGTTTCTAGCTACATACTTAGCTAATTAGCAAAGATGACCGTTATACATTATCCTGAGCATTATTTACAGGCTGATTCAGCTATATTTAACACAACACACAATTGCAAGAGAACATTGAAGAGATTCATCTTAAGTTTAATACGGAGCACAATGTTACTAGAGCTGGCTAGTCTTGTTCACTCAGAATGCTAAAGGCTTACTGATACATCTTTCTGCAGGTTGGATGTTGAGCTGGGCAATGCTGATATCGCCATGGGATTTGGGTTGATAATAAGAAAATCATTATTAAGCTGTTTTTGTTTGAAGTACTGACAGCTGATAAATTGTACCAGGGACGTTTCGGGAAGAAACTGCTTTATTTTAATGAATGAATTTTAATTATTTGAAATTTACACTTACTGCCTTATCATTTAAAGGTGCAGTCATTGAGTTTGGTGAAAGATGGCTGATATTTGAACTCAGCAGCCAAACAAATACACATCTTCCTTCAGTGGTTCACTTTCACAATTATTACTTCCTGTATTCCTACATTTCATATATATATATGACCTTGACCTATATGATAACATCTTCGATATCACTGCACAACAAAGTTTTTGCTTCTTGAACACTGTTGGGTGTTTCTTATAGATTTTTGGGTGCTGATCACG
>JAQQZR010000037.1:6440446-6455176 GCA_030068235.1 Notoglanidium macrostoma | reverse complement strand
CTCAGAGTTCCTACGTGATGCAGTAAAACCAAAACTATATTTGTGCAACCCAGTAGGTACCTGTCACAATCAGCAAACACTTTTCAGGAAGCAAGACTTTAAAAAAAAAATTGTTGTGCAGTGTATTCAGTTTAACTTGACTTTAACTCTGTCCAAACTATTACAAAGAAGAAGTCACCAAAAAGTGATGCATTGAGCCCAAATAGGAATGTCAGGATCTGTGAATGGGCTTATGTGACATAATCGAAGAACAGCGATGCAAAATCTGGGACGCCCCATGACACCCTGACAAAAGAAAAAAAAAAGGGTTAGCATGTAAGAATTTTTTGTATGTTCTTGCCTAGTTTGACAACAATGTGTTCCTTGACGCTCCTTCTGTAACCATGATTGATAACTTCTTGACACTCCTCAACAATGACACGCAAGAATGTGAACGATGATGGTCAAACTTATAGTGTTGTCAGTCTCCTGACCAAGACATGGCAAGAATTTATGACACTAATCTGACATGGTCACCATCTTGAAAGACAAAGATACCAAGTAGTCTTATCCCAGCATTACACTCAGTGTATATCATCATATTATTTAATTAGCTCAGCTAATGAAAAATGCTTTTTATCATTAAACAGAATTTACACCCATTATCCTGGGGACTCAAACAGAGGATTATAGGCAGTCAGGTGATTTTGGAGGAAATGTAGTGGTAACATAAACTAGCTATATAGTTGGGTTTTCTTTGTAACTGTGAGTGGGTAAAAATTGAGGCAAAAGTCTTGTGATACTAAGATTTTTCACATAGCGAGACCATGGTCTTTCCCACTTATTTTCTACTGACATGCTTCTGGACATTGCAAATTTACAGTGTTTAATGCTCACCTAGATTAAGTCAGCATGAAAAGAAATTACCCATTACCAGAAGTAAATAAGTGAAAGGGTAAATTGCCTTTTCTTGTTTGGTTTAACTGCTACTCTGACAGACTGAATGTCGCAGATGTCAGTAAAAAACAGATACAGATTCCAATGTAGAGTGCATTTGGATACCTACAATATGTGCATTAATCAGATCCTGCAGGTGCGGTTTCCTTCCTTTCAGCAATGACGCACACCAAAGCTTTGAATAATAGCTCCTTTGGAGATTTCGAGAGAATCTTCCACCTGCTAATCACGAGTGACGGAGTTACAAGCCATGTCTATGAGGTGCTTCACTTTGGAAGAACAAATCGAATTCTCTTCAAACTATTCCAAGACCAACAATAACAGGTGACTGGTCTCAAAACAATAATATTTCTGTCAGAAATTCAGACCAATACTATGCTTTGTGGATGTGTATGTCTCATGTGTCGGCATATGAATTAAAAAAAAGACAACTCCATCTGGTTTTGAGTTAAATTTTTATATGATAAACTGTGGAATATTACAGCCTAGTGCACGTTTCGTCCACATAAAAACTCTCCACCTTTGCTCAGTATGAAGAAAAGATCCAGTCATTTCACACTACCAACACCCAAGCCAGGTCATCTTTCAGACTGACACACACACACGCACACACACGGTTCAGTCCACTCCAAATACACCCTGCTGGCTCAGAGAGTGTGCTCTTCACTGTGCTACGCCCTTTACATTGGTTTTCTTCAGACACAGAGCTATGTTTTTAAGAGCAGCCTGGAGTATCTGTAATGTCCATGTCATGATCAGACTTGCATGTTTTAACAAGCTACAAACATGTGAATGTAAACGTGCTCAGGTTTGGAATGAATCACATTCTGTGTGTTTAGACAGAAAAGGTCTTAAATACAGCCTTGGAAATTTATGTCTGTATATTTGTGTTTGTGAAAACATAATTTTCCATTAGGCCATTTCAGCATAGTTGTAGTGTACAAGACCAGGTATGTTACTTCATGAACATTTCCTATTCATGCCAGTGTGCAAAGGAAATGGTGTCTTAGGGTGAAATTCATGTGAAATGTAGGTTAAAGTGCAGTGGTTCCTTCTACCAAATGGACACACACACACACACACACACACACACACACACACACACACACACACACACACACACACAAACATATAATCAAGTGCCTTAATCATAGTTTCCGGGCTGTCCCTTTTGGTCTTAAGGTTCAGTTGGGAGGAACTTTTTTAGTTATTCCTACATGGGAATTCTCCATTGAGTTATTTTCTGTTCAGAGAACATTTTTAAAATTTAATTTATATCCTTGACCTGTCTAATGTACTCCTACATTACAATCCACAGCTCATATAGCAGAATATCTCTCTTGTACACCAAGACATTATTTGACTGCACTATGCATATGGCACAGCTCTCAGACAATGATAGAATTGTATAATTTACAAGAGCTCTGGGGAATTTTATGCCTGTGCCATCCTTCATAAAGCCCAATATAACTCATTGTGCAGACCTGATGACATCACAGCCCCAGATGACTACAATGGCGTTTATTGCAGCTTTGTGTATACACAGTACAATCCACAATGTTGAATGAACTCTTATGTTGCTCATTGGAGTCCCAAATGGCAGAGTTAATTCATCACTAGGGATTTTATTGGGTAGGTTTAAACTTTTACATTTTATCTTCACACACATTAATGACTACCACAACCACCAATAGCATCGGCCTTCCTTTTGCTGTACTGGTTTTGTTTCTGTTTTGTTTTAAAGTACTTGCAAATAATTGACTTGTGTAATTTAAAGTCTGTAAATGAATGCAGTTACATCCAAACCCAAGTGGTGTAGTCCTTAATTCGCACACTATTCACTATGAACACATGTGGTTTTGGACCTGACATGCATACCAAATTAGGCATGGCTTAAATTGGCCAATAAACAGACATTTGTATTAGTCCACTGTAAGTTGATTCTGGTCTGCCCCAATTGGTTTAATAAATTTAAGTCTATTTTGGTCAATATTACATTTCAATTTATGGATGCAATCACATACCTGCTCCTTACATACAACTGAAGATTACATGTTGATGTACTATTTAGCATGGTAGTGTATACATATACAGGCCTCTTTAAAAGGAACACATGTACACTTGCTCATTTAATCAATTATCCAGATGTGGAAGCATAAAATATATGTGCAATGCATAAAATCATGCAGCTACAGGTCAAGAAATTATGTTAACATTCAGAATGGGGGAAAATGTGATCTCGGCTGAAACGGCTGATCTATACACAGAATGGTGCGAAAGTGAGTGGCCGTTATGCCATTGCAAACGCCTTGTTGATGAGAGAAGACAGAGGAGAATTGTCAGATTGGGTTGAGCTGACAGGAAGGCTATGGTAACTCAAAATAACCACTCTTTACAACCATGGTGAGAAAGGCATCTCATAATGTATAACCTTAAGGCAAATGGGCTACTGCAGGAGTTACACTCCTGTCCACAGGTCTATCCCACTATGGAATGGGACACCATTTCACCATATGGCATACACATTAACACACTCATTCAGGAGCAATTTAGCATAGCCAGTCTGCCTACCTGCATGTCTTTTGGACAGTTTGGAGGTTACAAAATACAAAACTTCACAGAGGTACAGGTTTCCTGAGCACAGGATTGAACTGGGGACCCTGCTGTGAGACTGAACGTAAAGGCTACTAGTTACATTATTTGGTTTTAGAAGTCCTGCGTGATCTGTAGTTTATACACATAAACTCTGGTTTGATACATTGTATGGTTTGTATAGCATGGTATACTATATGATATCACAGTATTGTACAGTAGTATGTGAGTTAATATTATAACCTATAACATTTATAGTAGATAACCCTGTTAGATAGTAGATTAACCTCAGTAATGAAAAGGAAACTTTTTTGGCTCTTTTATCGATAGTTTGTTAAAAAAAAAAAATAACGAACACTTTCCTTATTAGAACCATCAAAAATGTCCTCACAAGGCTAAAATTGTCAGACCTTACTATCCTTGTGAGGACATTTGTTCCTCGTAAGGGAATATAAACTCACTCTCTCTCTCTCTCTCTCTCTCTCTTTCTTTCTATCTCTCTCTATCTATCTATCTATCTATCTATCTATCTATCTATCTATCTATCTATCTATCTATCTATCTATCTATCTCGCTCTTGCTCTCTATCTGTCTATTTATCTATCGTTACCCATCAGCCCCTGCTTGTCACGTGTCTAGTTTTGCTTTAGTCAGTCTCACCTTTTTGCCCACTTCTTTTTGTTGTCTTTAGTTTTGCATGTTCATCTTTGTGTTTCTGCTCATGCTCATAGTCTTGTTTCGTTTGTTTTGTTTGTTTGAGTTGTCATTTATCTTAAGAAAGAAATCTTCACTTCCACTCAACTTCCTGACAAAATACAAATGTTACTATTCACTATTTACTATTAATATATTAACCTACACTATGTAACCACAAGACAGATCTTGCTCCTACGAATGGAGTTTCCTTTGTCTTTTTAGTTTGCATGCTATACAGCATAAATAAACTGTAAATAATCTCTCTCTCTCTCTCTCTCTCTCTCTCTCTCTCACTCACTCACTCTCTCTCTCACTCACTCTCTCTCTCTCTCCCCACCCTTCGATAATTGGCCGCGCGCGCTCTCCCAGCTGCGACAGGATTCCGCGTCGCGAGCGCAGGAGTTAAATCGGCACGCGCTCGAGTCTGTGAGGAGAAAGTGAGTCAGTCTCACACAGAGCGGTCGGATTTCTTCCCCCGTGTTTATTAATTATAAATTAAAAGTCTTTAAAACCTCACATGTAAACGAACAGACGCTGGGTGTTATAAAAATAACTTGGAACAGTTCGTCTTGAGGGGGAAAAAAAGAAGTTTGGTATCAGACGGAAAGGTAAGCGCCCCTGAGGTCTTCTTAGTTTATTTCTAGCTGTAGGCTAAAGGTGGTGATAAATTAAAGTCAGGATAGACAGTATAAGATGTGTGCTGACAGAAATGACATATCTTTATTTTACTTCTGATGCTTATCACCCAGGACAAGTATGAGGTTGCTAACTGCTTTGGGCTGTAGTGATAAATAAGTGTGGTGAAGATGACAGGAGCAGGTTTATGTTGCTGTTTTTCTCTGAGGGAGTTGACTGCTTTGACTCATTTTTTTTTTTTTTCACTTTTATTCTTCCACCTTGATATGATGAAAAGACAGGTTTGGAGAGGATACCTGGTTTATTAATAAACCCTATCTGACATATCATTTCTGTAGAACGAACACTTCATGCTTTTAACAAGTGCATGAAACAACTGTGATAAAATACTCAGTAAAAGGACAGAATTCCTGAGGACTGAATAATTCCTCATTTCTTTCCACACCACCGCACCTTGTTTCTGCTCAACAGTATTTTGCCCTCATGCTACACCAAGGTTACGTGCAGCTTTATTAAGCTATTAGTCTATATCTCTGAGATGCAAACTTCACACACCTCATTAATCCACTATCCCTAGAGCAAGACAAACACTCCACTCCACATTAGACCGACGCAAACAGATAAGAACGAGCAATTCAATTAATGAAAGATTAACAGGGTTATGAAAGGAGATAAGGGCCAATTTCAGCAGGCTGAGCCAGAGACTTGGAGAGAGGAATGTTTACAGGGAGTAAAAAAGATCAGGGCTGAGTGTCAGAGGAATGAGAGAACAGCCGTCCCGCGGTCCGCCTTCGCTCTGACTCGCACCTCTGTGCCAAGAACTGTAGCACGCCAGTTCACTGCTGACTCTGTGCACTCTCATACCAAAGCGGGGAAACACCGCTGGCCTGGACTTAAAACCACTGAGAGTGATCTCTCTTCTCCAAGACATGTTCGTCTAGAAAATAACTCTCTGAGATGATTAGACACGTTGTGGAAAGTCTCCTTCGTACACCCTGGTGTTTTATAGGAGGAGGTAGAGAGAAAGCTCCAGTCATGAGCTGCGGTCATTCATCCAGAGAAAGAGAGAGAGAGAGAGACGGATTGAAGAGAGAGAGAGAGAAAGAGAGAGTGAGAGACAGATTAAAGAGAGAGAGAGAGAGAGAGAGATGGATTGAAGAGAAAGAGAGAGAGAGAGAAAGAGAGAGAGAGAGACGGATTGAAGAGAAAGAGGGAGAAAGAGAGAGAGAGAGAGAAAGAGAGAGAGAGAGAGACAGATTGAAGAGAAAGAGGGAGAAAGATAGAGAGAGAGACGGATTGAAGAGAGAGAGAAAGAGAGAGAGCATGAGAGATGGATTGAAGAGAAAGAGAGAGAGAGAGAGAAAGAGAGAGAGAGAGACAGACAGATTGAAGAGAAAGAGGGAGAAAGATAGAGAGAGAGAGATGGATTGAAGAGGGAGAGAAAGAGAGAGAGCATGAGAGATGGATTGAAGAGAAAGAGAGAGAGAGAGAGAAAGAGAGAGAGAGAGAGACAGATTGAAGAGAAAGTGGGAGAAAGAGAGAGAGAGAGAGATGGATTGAAGAGAAAGAGAGAGAGAGAGAGAGAGAGAGAGCATGAGAGATGGATTGAAGAGAAAGAGAGAGAGAGAGAGAGAGAGAGAGAGACGGATTGAAGAGAGAGTGTGCTTCTGGCAGAAGTCCAAGGCGTCTGATTGAAGAGGAGTCAGGAGTAAATAAACAGTAGAGTTTCTCACTTGTGCCAGCCTTCAATCTGATGAATGATGAAACAGTGCTGGACAATATAACGATATAATATTAATATCATGGTTAAAGTACATAACACTTTTCTGAGAGTATTTGAGGTACTTTTTAATGCTGGCTAACTCCGTTTCCATTCTGTAAAAATGTACTGATTGGACGTTTCAATAAACAGTTTATGTGTTTTGATTTGAAACCAGTAAGCCAGGTCACTGGGACAAGCACATTTCATGTCCAGGCTTTTAGTTTTTTTATTCATAGTTGCTTAACCAACAAGCACAAACCAGAAAAAAAAAAGAAAATACACATCTTACTGACATTCACTAAACAAAATTTGGTGTATTATACAATTTGATGCAATGCACCATGATGCTGTATATCACCTCCTGCTGCACTACGCACATCGGCTGAGTCGCGATCTGGCTGGTATGTTTTTACTAAGAGTATTAATTAACATGTGTACATGAAGCATTATATTTTCTGAATCAGGAACACACAGGTACGTGGAAACTAACAAACCTGAGATAAAGCAAGTTCGATTGAAAGCCGTTATGTCACTCTTCTGCTGCTGCACGCAATCAACTCATGGTTAACCATTTTGAGAAAAACATACTAGCCACAGTCTAATCATAGACTGTATGCATGTCAGGACAGAACACTCCATCACATAAATGCTCATTGGAAATCGTATTAGAAGAGGATAATCAAATGCTCATTCATTTCTCTTAGTCAGTATTAATCCACTTAATACGTTTCTATATGTATAACTTTTTTTTGCCTCATCAACTGCACTGTATGGCCAAAGGTTTGTGAACGACTGAACCTCACACCCATATGTGGTTTAAAGTTGAAAGCACACAATTGTATAGGATGTCAGTGTGTTCTGTAGCTTTAATATTTCCCTTCATTGGAACAAAGAGGCTCACACCTGTTCCAGCATGACAATACTCCTGTGCACAAAGCGAGCTCCATGAAGACGCCATGGTTTGCCAAGGTTGAACTGGAAGAACTTGCATGTCCTGCACAGAGCCCTGACCTCAACTAAAATTTCAGCATGAACTGGAACACTGACTGCACCTCAAAACTCCTCACCCAACATTTTGCGGTTGAATGATCACAAATCCCCAACAGCAAGACTCCAAAATCTAGTGGAGTGATATTTTAAAAAAGTACACATGAGTGTGATGGTGAAGTGTCCACAAATGTTTGGCCTTGTAGTGTTTTTGGCTAACCAGTGGACCTTTATTGGCCTGGTGGGCTTAGTTTTCAGGAATTCAGAAACAGCCTTAGCAGGAATGCCTCCTTACGCTTCAGCTGCTTAGCTTACATTGTAGTGTGTATCAAATAAATAAATAAATGCAGGTTAATGACACGAAACATGATAGCTGGAATAAGGAGAATAAATGTTCCTAGAACTGTCCGGTTAGAGGTATTATGATGAATGTTATGTGCGTGTGTGTGTGTGTGTGTGTGTGTGTGTGTGGTAGCAGTATGGTGTTTGGGTGGTAAAAGCTCATATCACTGAGGTGCTACTAATCTTTCTGTCTGCATGCTGTCCTTCTCCCACTCCTTCGCCCTGTCTGTATCCCCTCACCTCTATTATCTTCCACTGTATCTTCTGTACAAGTGCCAAGAAGGCAAAAATGAAAAGCACAATGTAATGAAAGTTCAGGAGCTTCGGGATGGATGTAACCGCTTTCCATAAATGTTAAGCTGTGGTTTCCATAACAACATTGGTTGACCTTTGAGGAATGATGGCCATTGGAGTCACAAGAAATATAAATGTTGGGAGTTATTGATTTGTTAGGCTCAGTTTGAATCTCTTCAGCTTGTTTCATTTTGTTTCTTTTAGCATGGCCTTTCCCAACCAGAGTGATATGGAATTTTTTAATAAAGATCATTGAATCAGATCTCACTGTGGTTTTAACGTCCCTGGCGCTGTGTGATCCAATCCTTCTTCTTCATTAGGTGGTTAGGTGGGTTTGATTTGGGTTGGAAGACAGTTTTGCTCCTCTGATGTTTTGCCAAACGTTGCAAGAGTACAGTATGTGAAGTTGTTTACTTTTAATATAAAAGCATCAGGTATCAGCTAAAACCCCAACTGTGATGTTGGTATTGTATCAAAAATGCAAATAGTGGGATCAGTGCATCCCTAATAACCATTTTGGTCATTGTGCCAGTACTCAACAAAAAAAATAAGTACTTGAATTCAGGGATTAGCATTGCACTTATGTCTAGCATTCTCTTTTTGCTGAACACATGTTTAAAGGTGAGTAATGGCACCGTGGATTAGTAATAAAGATACATGACAGATTTACACTCGCACTGTATAAATCACACTGTAAATATCTGTGCATTGTTTAAGATCACTATGAGGGGTTCCATCTCTTGAGAACCTATACTCTAAAAGTTCTGGGTTTTTTTTTTTTTTTTTTTTTTTGGCAGGTTGGGGTCAAGTAAGTTGTACCAAAAATCACTCTCAGATAATAAAGTTGGGCCTGGAAGATTAAAATAACCTGCTGTTAAGAACATCCCAATATGTGAAGATGTGTGGAAGACAGATGGATAATGCTATACTGTGAATTATATTGCAGGACTTTCTGAAGAATATCTACTTTCTTATGACATGATGGAGTCACACGCAACGCACACTGCACCTTTGTCCCATGCTGTGAAGATAAAAGAGAAATGCAATGCAGTGTTACTTTTTAATGCATCAGAACAGGCTTTATCACATAATGTTTTCCGATGACATTGATTTTTAACATGATGCATACAACATAATGAATCTAACCCAACAAATAGTACAACACTAAAGGAGATACAGGCACATAATGAAAAGGCTGGGCCTGTCTCACTCATACTCACGCTAGGCACAGTCGCCTTGTACCCTGCCCGAGTACGACTGTCTTTCCTTGCTACCCTCCCGCTGGCCTGCGTGCACACTGCGCTTAATGTTCTGGGCTGACTTTTTGTGTTGAAGAAAAACATTCTCGCATAGCATGATCGCACAAAAGACATGACCATCTTTACATCGCGGCTTATTCGGAGTTATTTTGAGCAGGGCGATACACAATCGCGATACACAATCGCATACCGTACAGATTTAGCAATTCTGCAAAGTTTTTAAGATTTTTACACAGGCAGCTGATGGAGATTGAAGGAGAAATTTGCAGTTTTACATGGCAAATACAATTTGCATTCATCAATAAGGTGAGAACCAGATGCGTTCTTAACTAATATATTCTCAAATGAATTGAATTGAGTTCAGAAGCTCGCTGCTCACTGTAATCTTCTCTCGTGCTTCCGCCTGTTCGCTCACAAGGATGGCAAACATTTTCAGTTTTTTGCAAAGCTGCCTGCTTACTCTGTTGTTTTCTAGAAAATGTCACCAGCTGTTGTTGGCCTATTCATTTTTCAACACAGCTATTTGCAATTATACAACTGTAACTTTGTGTAACAGTTCCCTCAAGGCTAACCGGACATAAACTTGCAGCGATGTCTTACGTATTACAAAAACATCTCCAGGAGGAGGTCACAAGCAGGTTCGTTTTGTGATTATCTGACGATACAGATTTGTATCTGTTGAAACATGTCTTGTTTTTCGTGTTCTCCGTGACGCGTTTTCTCTCCTGCATTAGAGGATTTTCAGGGAGACAAAATCGTGCATCAGCACAATGAATGGGTGTTTAACACAGAAGTGTGTGTCTCTGACAGAAAGTCACACAGGGTGAGGAGAGTACACGGGAACAGAAAGACGGGGAACATGTGATTACTTGTTTACAAGTGCGTAGTCTTCTTTGTGTGCGTTGCGTGTAAATGAATTTGACTCTCTAACTCACTAACATGCTCTCTGGCTCTCTCCGTGTCTAAGTCCCCTTGACAGTACTGTCAAACACCCCAACAAGCAGCAAACAAAGTAAAGCAGCTCCTCTTTATTCTTCGCTGACACTAAGTATGTAAGCGAGTGAACTCCTCACCGTCTGATCCCTCTAAAGCCGCACATGGGAAACCTTAGAGTTTTCACTGAAGAAGTAGAGACATTATCTGAGCACTTTAGAGTTGGTTCACTTTGTCACTCCTTAATTATAGCTATCAGGGTTCCTCTCAGGATGTCTGAAGTTACCCATAATTTCAAAGGTCTGTCAGTCAGAGATCAGGCATTCTGAACATGTAGGAGTTTTTGTCTTAAACAAAGATGGATTAAAAACATGCCATTAAACATGGATTTGACTAAGTGTAAAGAGTATCCTTGCTAGAAAGCGGAAAGTGGTCAATTCATCCACTATGTGTTTTAGCGATATCCGATACTTTTCCTCTGCTTATCCGCTGAAAGCCTTTTCTATATTAGTGGCAGGCGGCAGTGCAGTGATCCATGAACAGATAGCTTCACTCACCATCCCTAAAGATACTGCATTCTTACAGTTACAGACTTGTTTTTGACAGTATGCAATTTGAGTAGTGCTTATTGTGACTTTTCCTCTCAGTGTTGTGATACGGTGGTTCAGTGCATCACTTCAGTGCAGCGGGTTCAAATAAGAGTCAGATGCTCATATTCTCTTCTAATATAAGCTGACAAACCTACATGTAGTAATTGAAATTAATTTAACATGACAGAAGACAAAGTTTAGACACGCAAGAAGTACTCTATTCTAGAACCTTCCCAGATTTTGGTTTTCGAACCATTATGGGCTCTATGCTAGGCCATACCTCGGTTCATCTGTATGGACTCCTACAACTGAGTGATTTCTTATCAGAGACAATTCCAAGTAAACCTCGTTTATGAAGCGGCTAAGAAGAACCCGCGTTCTAATAGAGTTCTATTTGGCCCAAACATCAGACAAGAATCTTGGGGAATGAGTGACTGATACACTGTATAGCTGAAAGTATGTGGACACTTGACCATCATATCCCTGTGTTGGCCTTATCCCAATCTGTTGTAACAAAATTGTAAGCACATACTTGTATAGCGTGTCTGTTCATGCTTTAGCTTTAAAATTTCCCATCACTAGAGGTCCTGTTCACACCTGGCATTAACATGTGTCCAGGGTGATCAGATCACAAATAGACAGCCTGGTATTATGAATCCTTCTCCAGTGACCACTTCTGATCAGATTTCATACATCGATTCCACTGGAGAAAGAGACCTTTATTATGTATTTATTTTCAGGCAGAAATGTTCTGCCAATCATGTCCTGTGGTTTGTTTAAAAAAAAAAGCATAAATCAATCAGAGATGAAACGATGAATGAAGCCATGAAAAGCATCATCTGCTGTCTGTCATCTTTATCCATTAGTGAGCCGTACGATTCAGAGCAATGACTGAATATTTTATGACTAGGGCACTGACACAGTCGAGCAGGTGGTTCTTTGTTGCTGACATCTAGACACATTCACATTCATACAACAAATATTATGTGGTCATAACAGTCCCAGACCACCTCCAATGTAGCTGTGCACAAAGCACAGTCCACGAAGACATGGTCTCCCAAAGTTGCTCTTTGACTAAAAATTTTCATTAATGCTCTTTGACTAAATTGGCATAAATCCTAACAATCATGTTACAAATATAGAGGAAAGCCTTCTCAGAAGAATGGAGGCTGTTCTAGCAGTAAATTGGGGACTAACTCAACAAGCGGTGTCCACATACCTGTGGCTGTACAGAGTGTCTGTGCGGTTTTGAGTGTATTTGATCAGTGTAGTCTTCAAATGTAATCACACTTAGGTTTATGTAACTGTGTAAAATTATATAGAATTAAGTCTGTCAACTTGCATCAGATTTTGCAGCATAGCTGAACGAAGAATCTTGTTTTTAAAATAACTATGCACAAAAATACATGCATGCTTGTCTGCCAGCTGTGCTGCCACTATGATGTATTGGGTTGATTAGTGGTTTGTTGAGTAAAGGAACTGGAGCTTTCCTAATAACATGAGTTAAGTTGTCCCCACACACACACAGATCAGATCAGTACCATGTGTCCTTTACTTACAGACATGGCATTAGTCATTAATGTGGGTTGTTGTATCAAGTGAATTCGATATTCATCTATTTACATTTATTCAGAAAATGTCTTCAACAACTATTTGTTCACAGTATATAGTTTAACAACTATCACTTGATGTTTTTTTTTTTTTTTAATAAAACCGGTACAACAAATTTTACATCTTTTACATCATTTTACAACTACTTACTGCACATTCTATTCCATCCCTTTTGCCACAAAAATGATACACAAAACATTGAAATCTTCACTGTAATGTGATATGATTGACCATTATTTATTATTTAATCGATTAAAACAAATGTTCTAACTAACCAGCATAAACGATTATGAGCTAATTGAACATATTCAGACATTTTTTCCCCAAGACATGTTGTAAGACATCCTGCAATGGACAGAGAAAAAAAGGGGAAAAGACACAAGAAGTGCGTTCCTTCTGCATTAGTGCAGAACGAAGTTCACTATGTGACTCTCTGATGAACGTAAACATCCACAATTACAGACAACAAAATAGAGATTCTTCAAGTAGTGTTCAAGTAGTGGGTGGTTGTTTCCTCTCCATAACGCAGCTGTACATTTCCTAGAGGAGACATTCTTCGGAAATCGATGTCGGTCTCAGAAAGTCCACATCTTCATGTGAATGATACGAAGTTTCACTCATGCTAATGAAGACCGATTTGTTTTTTTCTGCATGTCGTCATTTCTAAATCGACGCTGTGTGTGGGATCATTGCTGACTGGAGCAGTAATTCACTGTGCTGTCAAGAATAACAGAAAAAATGTCAACTTACAGAACAGTAAGATCATGATTAACATCAAAGTAAAGAGTATAGAGCACAGAAAGAACAAAGCAGATTTAAACAGCGAAGGAGAACATGATGAAGAGTAATGAAGAAAGAAGCAAGGTGAGATGGGAGAGGAAAGAGGAAAGAAATCAGTTTGTTCTGATGATTTATGACAGGAGAACCTAGTGATGATGAACAATGGACACAACCACTAATTTATCCGTTAAATCATTTGTATTGGAGTTTTTGTGTGTGCCCAGCGTGACTTGACCGGATAACCTCAGTTCCCACAGTGCCACTCCTTCTCACTCCCTACTCACTCCCTGCTCACTCCCCGCGCCCTATCTGTGCACCGCTGTGCGTTTCTGCTGCATGATCCATCACCTCCAGCATTATCTCCTCCACCATGGTCGAAAGAGGACCGCAACATTTCCTTAAGTAAACAGACCTGTGCTTGGATGGGACGTCGCAGCTAGGAATGTGTGTGTAAACATGTGTACAGTATCTAGGGTTGCAACTAATGACTTTTTAAAAATAATTAATTAGTCAGATGAGAGTAAAAATATCATAACTTAAAAAATATTTCATAAAAATATTTAATTCCATTTCAGTTTCAAACAGGCAGATATTACTATAGAACTCTTTAAGGTGCAGTAGTCCTTTTTTTATTTATTCCTTACTTGAATAAATAAACCGAATATTATGTAGAACATCATTTAAAAAACAAAAGCAAAACCTGTGGATTACGTGGTGGCCTTAGCCAAAGCATACTAAGTCACTAAGAAAACCTGTTTGGAAAATGTACATGTGGTCAGGTGTGCTTGTTTGCGTTTGGATGCGCCACTGGAGGGGCCTCTGTGGATCCTGGGGTCACGAGAAGATTATCAGGTGCTTATGTCAACCAAATGAGACATTAATGTAAAAGGATTCATTTATTTTACTGGTTTTTCATGCTTTTTCAGTTATCATTTTCAGTCTCTGAAATCGAATTCATAGTTTAGAAGTTTTTAATGCCTGGAATCAGTGAATCGCCTTTTTTTTTGTCTAAACTCCAATGTTGACTCTTATTGAATTCACTAACCTTGGGGTATCGAGTTTGATGACCTGGGATCTGTGGTGACTTGAAGACACACAAGCTATCATTTATGCTATGATAATTGCATAAAGTATAATTTATCCGGGGCGGCACGGTGGTGCAGTGGTTAGCACTGTCGCCTCACAGCAAGAAGGTCCTCAGGGTGCCTTTCTGTGTGGAGTTTGCATGTTCTCCGCATGCATGCGTGGGTTTCCTTCGGGTGCTCCGGTTTCCTCCCACAGTCCAAAGACATGCAGATTAGGTCAACTGGCT
>JAQQZR010000037.1:6403686-6426865 GCA_030068235.1 Notoglanidium macrostoma | reverse complement strand
TTGTGTTGTCTTGTATGTAGCACCTTGGTCCTGGAGAAACGCTGTCTTGTTTCACTGTAAACTGTATTACATGTATACAGTTGAAATGACAATAAAATCCACTTGACTTGGCGACCTGCCCAGGGTAAACCCCGCCTCTCGCCCGAAGATGCTGGGATTGGCTCCAGCTTCCCCGCGAACCCAGATGGATATAGCGGTATAGATAATGGATGGATGGATGGATGTTGACTGTAAGGACAGCACAGTGGTGTAGTGGTTAGCACTGCTGCCTCCCAGCATGAGGGTCCTGAGTTTGATCTCCAGGTTGAGCAGAGATGGCTTTCTACACAGAGTTTGTATGTTCTATTCATGCAAATTAGGTCAAGTGGTTACCCAAAGGTGTGAGTTTCAATGGTTGATATAAACCCTCTCTATGTTAACGCTTTGATGTGATGTTACTCCAACTTCAAGGTTGCTGTTTCAAGGAAAGCTTATCCATGTGTTGGTGAATATTTTTTACGTGTCATACACTGTTATTTTGCCCTTAAAAATGTTAGAATTTTAAGTCAAAACACATTGGAAGATTTGGCAAAGATCTTCTCACACTCCAGCAGCGCTGAATAAAATATCTGTACAGAGACAAAACTCTGGCTCTTTGGCACTACAGGCTCTGCAAACAGGAAAAACGCACAAGCAGAGAGCACGCATGTAGCTGTGTGTGTATTTGGAGGGAACACAGAAGGGAGGATCTGCATTTGTTGGAGTTTTAAAACGGCTAACAGCTGACTCAATACCCTCATTTTCACTAATGGATATTTCTATAAATCAGCCTAGTCTATATGTAAAATATTTGAAAATGTAAAAAAAGTACACCCTATTAACTAAAACATCTTCAAACATATTGTGGTGTTGTATAGTTTATTATTTTGGTGAATGAGATATGACTGTTGATTTCAGACATCTGAATGGTTTATTATATGTATTTGCCTAAATGAGGACCATCTTAGTAATGATTATTTGACATCTCTGTAGCAGTAACTCACATTCCCAAACTTCTTCTGGGGTGGTTGCCTTGGAGACAGCTGCGACTGAGAGTAAATTGTTTATGCGTGTATAAGAAAGATACTCAGCTGGTGTCAGATATCAAACAGAGAGAGAGAGAGAGACCAAATAATCATCTTCATGTACCTATGACAAATGTTCTGGTCAGCATTACTGAATGTGCTGCGTCTTTGTATGTGATTTACTCTTTGTTCTCAGATCAGTACCTGTATGCTGGAACAGTGTCTGATTTCCTGGGGAAGGACAGCATGTTTAGTCGCTCTCTGGGTCCTCCTCCAGACCAGCACTACATCCGAACAGACCTCTCGGAGGACTGGATCAATGGTCAGAGTTATACACAAACACAAACACACTGATGTACACAAATATCATAATACACAACACTAACCAACAGAAATGCACTTCAGTTTTGCCTAAATCTGTGTTTCATAGTGTAAATCAAGCTACACTGATATGCCAAGACCTAACTTCTAATACGTCAGGTCTATATTTTTACATTTTAGCTGCGTACCACAATATATTGGCGCTGAAATGAAATAACCCTAGGGTTTTACATCCAAATTGGGTAAAATTGTTCATTTTTGCAATTCCTACATCGTTCACCCGATTTTCATTCTTTTTCAAAGTCTTCAGTTTGATCGCATGTTCATTATTTAATTTCAACTCCAAATCAATAACACATATTTATGGACATGGCTGTATAGGATACAAACACATACACTGTTAACTCTTCAAACGTTCTTTCAATAATAACCCTTGTTAATCTTTGTGAAAAATTTCCAGAGTCACAACACAAAATGCTATATAAGAGTAGACAGTTAGGAGGAATTTCCACCAATTCAGTTAGTACAAAGATCTTCTTTATATACTGTAGAAAGGTTGAATTGCAGTGGAATTACCCCTCGGAAAATCCAAATCTGACCCTACACACATAAACATACAGGCTACATGAGGAATGAAACCAAAACCACTGACAATTTAATATTTCCAGGCAAGCCAAAAGGCAAAACAAGATTTAATACCACAAAGATTTACACACGCCTTGTACCAGCTCCACCCAAGAACAGTTCCTCGTTCCCATGCTACTTTACAGAAAAATGAATGTGCATGTATGCACACACGTGTTGCACTTTGTGTGAGTGTGTGATAAACTACAGCTTGTATCTCCTCTCACTTAATTCACATCATTTGTCGGGTCATCATCGCATCATGTATCATATCTTCATCCTTTATGGGCTGAGCTATACAGCGCTCAAATATCTTATACTTTACTTTTTTATGTGCAATGATTTATGTACTTTGTTGCTTTATATTCTCTCATCTCCTTTCCTTTCCTGTTCTTGGTGGAACTGGTTCATAGTCATTGCCAGGTTCTGGTTGAGGTACAAAGGCCCTCTGTGTACAGACTGTGTGTGTGTGTGTGTGTGTGTGTGTGTGTGTGCATACCGTTTTTGAAGAGGTTGTCATCTGGATGTAAAACCACTTATAGCTGGAGAAATTAAAGACACTTATATTATTTACTTCTCCTTCAGTAACCCTTATGCTTTGTTTATAATGCGAATGTTTTCCAAAAGCTGAAGCTAATTGACTGCAAAATACAAATGCAAACTAAACTAGTTTTACAATAAGAACCTTTATATCCTGTGCTCAGTCCCTCTAATCATCATAACTAAAACGTACAGGTTAGATTCAGGTAGTTTTACCCGAGAATATCTAGGTAAAATAAGTGTTAAAAATCATTGTAAATATGAAATAAAAAGTTGATTATAATCTATTTTCTCCTGCATCAGGAAGATCCCTATGCATGGTTTTGTGTTTCCTTCCATAAATATTGTTTAGTTAATGAAAAAAGAGAGAGAGATGTGGTTATACAATATTGTGGTATTTTATTACTCAAAAGTCAGTTAGATAGACTAAGACAATGGGATGGACTAAGCCACTAAGTTTAAAAGGTTAAAAATGTATTCTGTTTATAAGAATGACTATATGTTCATCCTTTTTAGGTTTTTCTTTGCCTAGACCTCTCCTTTTCCTCCATCTTATTTCTGCAGATATTATCTAAAAGGGCAATGAATAAGAGCTCACTAGCTTTCTCTCCTGTCTCCACAGAGGCCAAGTTTATAGCTGCTCATCCTATCGCAGACACGTACAACCCTGATGATGACAAGATTTACTTTTTCTTCCGCGAGGCATCCCGGGAAGGGAGCACCATGGACAAGGGCGTGCTGTCCCGCGTCGCTCGTGTCTGTAAAGTAAGAATCGCTATGGGAATAGACATGCAGCCGTCCTTGCTCCTCTTGATCAAAATGTTCATCACTTCTCTGATTTAGTCATGTTATTAGCGAATCATAAACATTTCATGTTCCCCCTGGGAGAGCAGGCTTCCTGGTGCATTCCCTGGAATGAGATCTGTTGAAAACAGACTAAGCCAGCATTGTCAGCAGGGTAAATCACAGCAGAGGCCTGGCTTCGTAGTCAGCGTCTAAGGCATTGTTCATGATGACACCAGAGTTCCTGTGTGCCAGGCTATAATCATGTTAACTGAACGCTTACTTCTGATAGGAGAGTGCTGACGTGCCTTAGAAATGCTTCTCTGCAGGAGCCAGATAGATCATATACAGTACACATAATTCATGCTTTCTCAAAGGCTAAGAATGGGCCTTGGTCTAAACTAAAAGAGTTTGCTTGCAATCATTGAATAATTGTTTGTCATCATCACCACTGCCTGTTAAGGGTTTCTGAGCTACCTGTATTTCCTTTGTGCTGTACACTTACATCATCTCATACCCCTCTGTTGTATAAATGCTATACACATTTAGACATTGCAGTTTCTTTGTTTTGAGGCTTTGAGCCAGAGAAGTGGCACCGGTGTGTATAGTGGTGCATTAAACAACACCTCTCAAATGCATGTTAAACAGTTAGCAACCCACACAAAATACATACACACTTAATGGGGAAAAAGCTTAACTAAAAGCAAAAAACAACATTTCTATCTAGACAAAATACAATCCATAGGCCTAAAAAAGGGCGGGGCAGGGGTGAATTAAGCTGTAAAGCTACCCGAGGCCAGCTTCCTCTCACTCTACAGAGAGCATCTTTATAGATAAAAGTGTTCAAAAACACTACTGCTAAGCCCTTTCATGGTTCTCCCTCTCTCAAGTGAATGCGTTATTCAGTCCACATAATGGCAAAGAACAGAATAGCATGTGTTTGCAGACTTCAGTGAAGGTTTGATCAAACACTCTTGAGAAATAACAAGGACATTAGATCATGCTCCTAGCAAATCTCTCCACCAAGAGGCTGCCTAACTGCTCCTGTAGTTAACCTGATTCTACGAATTAACAAAGAGGCCCCCTAACAGACGAAATTAGATTTAGACTCTATGTCCCTCTCATTTTCTCTCGTTCTGTCTCTGTGGGTAATTGATGTTTGTTAGCTCTCCTCTCCTCTCTGTTTTAGTTAAATAAGCGAGTCTGATTAAGGACAGATGGAGGTCTTCACTACATACAACGGGAGTTTATTTATGGTGTCCATAAAAAGAAGTGTAATGGTTTGTTAAAAAGGTACACCTGTGGGTTTTGAATGAGGAGATTAATTTAACTAAAGTCTGCATGTTTGTGTATGTATTTGTGTGTTTCAGAATGATGTCGGTGGTTTGAGAAGTCTGACCAACAAGTGGACAACGTTCCTCAAGGCCCGGCTGGTGTGTTCCATTCCAGGAAAAGATGGTGTGGATACACACTTTGATGAGCTCCGTAAGTGGGTGATCTTAAACTTGGCCAAGCACACACTCTCACGGACAAACTGTGTGCTTATTAGACGCAATGTTTTTCTAATAAAAACACTTGTATTTGTATTTCTAGCCATTTTTAAGCAGGTGTGTGTGTGTGTTTGTGTGCATTATAGAGGACATCTTTATGGTTCCAACTAGAGATGAGAAAAACCCCAAAGTGTATGGAGTCTTCACCACTACTAGGTACTCCTTTTATTGCTGTCACTGGAAGAAGTGTAATTACAATGAAATCTGGATATAAAACCACCCAGAGCTCTGGCTTCCATTACAGTGTTTACTATGCAAGCAGCCTTGCAGTGTCACATACTTACTTTATTATGCTCAGCTCATCTAAATGTCCAAACATACACGGACACAGCACATACAAAGATTTGCTTCCATTACTGCAGGCGTCCAGTTCTCCCGTTTTGCCTTCGTCTGTTTTGAAATGTCTTGCCAAAGTTTTACATTAAAGATAAGGCTAAAGAACAGAGTTTGCTTCAAATGTAAATTAAATTGCTTTGTATTTCACAATATCCATGAAAGTTTACTGTTTGTGTTCTTGTACCACCAGCTCTATATTTAAAGGATCGGCAGTGTGTGTGTACAATATGGAAGACATCCGTGCTGTATTTAATGGGCCTTATGCCCATAAAGAGGGACCAGATCACCGTTGGGTGGAATATGAGGGGAAAATCCCCTACCCGAGGCCTGGCACGGTCAGAACCTCATCACTCCTTCGTCTTTTTTTAAATTTTCATTCCACATTTAAGTAGCAGCTTTTTGTACAGCTGTAGTTTCTGTCATTTTTGTTCAAATGTTACATATATTCTTCATAATGACAAAAAAATATTTTTAGTTCACTTGAAAAGTGACATTCAGAACAGACAGCTGATATATATATATATTGTAGTATTAGGACTCACCACTAGAGGGCGATACAACCTAAGGATTATGCTGTCTCAGCCTGACAGTTCTATGAAGAAAACACTAATTCTTTTATTTCTTGTGTATGTTTATATGCTGATATATGTATAGGAGGTATGTTTATATTTCAGATATATAGGCAGCAGTGGCTGAGTTCTGAGCTAGTGATCTGAAAGTTGTGAGGGTTAAATAACACAGCTACCAGAGAACCACTGCTTGGCTCTTGAGCACAGCTTTCAAACTATAGTGCATGTTGCTTGAAGTAAAGCATTTACCAAATGACTAAATGTAAATGTTTTTCCCATACAGTGTCCGAGTCGCACATACGATCCACGCATCAAGACCACTAAAGATTTCCCAGATGATGTCATCAGCTTTATCCGCATGCACCCACTCATGTACCACTCTGTGAACCCGATCACCGGTCGGCCAATCTTCACGAGGATCAACACAGATTACCGCCTCACGCAGATCTCCGTGGACCATGTCTCTGCTGAGGATGGCCACTATGCTGTCATGTTCCTTGGCACAGGTAAAGCCACACACATACTGGCAAATAACTGGCTATTCATAAATGCACAGAAGGATGTTTAGTGTTTTCATGACAAAGATCAGTACGTACCGAAATATGTAACCAACGATCCATGTCCCCATAAATACATGCAGTATGTATATGTTTAACAAAGCAATAGAGAGTGAGGTATAACAACCTTCAGGACAAAAGCGGATAATAAAGTGTTGCTGTTTGTGTGTTTTATAGATGCTGGTTCCATTTTAAAAGTGGTTAGCATCACACAGGAAAACTGGGCTGCAGAAGAGGTGGTGTTAGAGGAATTGCAAGTGTTCAAGGTAAAATGAAAGAAAACAAAGAAGCAAAGACACCCTATTTCTTAAATATATCTCTCATAACTGCTTTGTGTCTTGTTTCAGAATCCGTCTCCCATCCTCACCATGGAAATCTCTTCTAAACAGGTATACATGATATTGACAGGCATTATGTCTGCACTTGATGAGTAAAATTTAGTTTGATATATTTGAGTCCTTGAGATTGCAATGTAACTAATATTTTATTACCTCTCTTTCTCAAAATTTCCACGGTTATCTCTCTCTCTCTCTCTCTCTCTCTCTCTCTCTCATACATGACACACACATTCCTCTTTCTCCTGTTTGTCTCATTATATGCTTAAATACGTGGCTGGGTCAGACACAGGACAAACCAAATTCGGTCACTTTCTCCAGGCCATTCCTTATTCTTCTCTCTCTCTCTTCCTCTCTTTCTCTCTCTCTTGTTCTCGCTCTCACTCTTGCTCACTCTTTCCAGATCCTGCATCTTCCGTATACATTTGCATATATTCTCTGCCTAGTCTGAAGTTTCTCAAAGTACATGCGCACTCTAGGCATATGGGTAAAATAACAAATAAACACACTGTTTACCTAAAGATGAAAGCATCTGAACAAATTACAGAGCAACAAAGACAGAGGAAATAAATCACATTAACTGATGGTTCCTTATGGACGTTATAAAAAACGCAGCTCTGATAGTGCCTGCAAGCACTTTTCCTGCTCTTGCGTCTGTGTTTGTTCTGTGTGTGAGGGCATGTTGTACTGTGTGTCTTTAGCAGCAGCTGTTTGTCGGAGGGGAGGATGGCCTGGTGCTGGTGGCTCTGCACAGGTGCCACATTTACGGGCAGGGCTGCGCTGAATGCTGTCTGGCCAGAGACCCATACTGCGCCTGGGACGGCTCCCACTGCTCCAGATACATACCTGCATCTAAGAGGTGAACAGACACACATGCATACATGTTTACAGCTTGTGGTGGTTAGCAATAATGTGTTTAGTATCCTGAGTAGATTATTCAGTGTGAGCAGCAAGAAAGGATATTATGACTAGGAAAAAGTAGTGCAAATGAGCAAGGGTCAGTTTTTAGAGGAGGACAGCTTAGATAAGCAATGTAAAAGTAGCCTGAGAAATATTAGCGTGAGCATGTAGTACAAGCAGGAGGATGTGGTGCGAAAATATTGTGAGCGTGTAGCCTGCACGAGCTAGTGTACATGAGTAGTATTAGTAAATAGTTGGTTAGAGAAGTTAGAGTAGAGAGCACGTGTGTTCCACCATGCCCTCACGCTGACCTACTACTTCAATTTTTTCCCAGATTTCAGTCCATGAAAAAAAAAAAAAAGATAAATATTTGATTTTGCTCCGCAGCTCCAGTGCTACAGGGTGTTGAGGGAGTGGACTGGACAGGCAAATTGATTAGAGAAGCTTTGTTGTTGAGATGATGTATGTGAGCTGCCAAAAAAAGTTTTCTTGCCCTTTTCTCTCTTTTAGGTTTGCTGCTGACACAAGCAGGTCAGGTCATTTCTAGCAGATGCTGAGTCAGAGAAAGAGAAATTGTTTTTGGTTTAGTAGATGTTTTGCTCATACTGATTGTCAGGTGGTCCGCAAATCCTACACACAACTTCATAACCTCTTACTGATCATGATCTCAGTTTTATGTATTACAAAAGAATACCTTGCCACTGTACAGAAATGATAAATGAACGCGAGTGCTGTAAAGCTCACAAGTAAGGAGAAAATTTTGTGAGATATTTTTTTACAAGCACATACGCAGAAACAGCAGCACGGGTATAGAATTGTCAGTATGGCTGAGCCTGAGATAATTGTGCCCTTTTCCAATCTTGTGACCAGACACAGCAAAACTCTTGAACTTTGTTACAGGAGGGCTCGCAGACAGGACATCAAACACGGAGACCCATCCAGCCACTGTTGGGACACAGACGATGGTAAGTATGTGAATGTATGTGTGTGATTAGACTGGAATATCTGAGCATTCTGACAATAGGAAGACATGGCTTGTTCCCATAAGGAAAACAAAATAAAAGAAAAGATAAAAAAAGATAAAAAAAATAAATAAAATGGTTCCAAAAGATACAGAAGTTTCCTTAGAAGGTTAAAGTTATGGCTGGATTTGGCTGTAGCATAGCATTCATGTGCTGCACTAATGATTATGTCATGGGAGGTCCTTACAAGGATAGCAAGACTAGCAAATTGTATGTGTGCGTGTGTATGTGTGCGTGTGTGTCTGTGTATGTGTGTATGTGTGTGTGTGTGTATGTGCGTGTGTGTATGTGCGTGTGTGTATGTGCGTGTGTGTATGTGCGTGTGTGTATGTGCGTGTGTGTGCGTGCGTGTATCTGTGTGCGTGTATCTGTGCGTGTGTGTGTATGTGTGTGTATGTGTGTGTATGTGTGTGTGTGTGTGTGTATGTGTGTGTGTGTGTATGTGTGTGTGTGTATCTGTGTGTATCTGTGTGTATCTGTGTGTATCTGTGTGTATCTGTGTGTATGTGTGTATGTGTGTGTGTGTGTGTGTGTGTGATTTATAAAAGCTTACTAAAAGCTCTGTATTGTACTTTAGAGAAAAAGCAGCATTGTCCAGAGGGGCTCATGTAATGGAATTCACAAACAAATCTCAAAACTTCTCTCTCCCTCTGTCATTCATATATTCAAGCACACACACATGTACTTACAACCCCCATCTTCTAAATGCAGTCTCTCTTACATTTCCTCTACATGTGCAGTGTTGGGGAAGAACATAGAGGAGAAGGTGCTGTATGGTGTGGAGAATAACTCCTCTTTTCTGGAGTGTCTGCCTAAATCCCAGCAGGCCAAGATCCGCTGGTTTATACAAAGACCAGGAGCAGACCATCGCCAAGAGGTAACTCGCACTCCTCACTGTTTGGTTTATATGTGAGCTGGCATTTGTTTGCAACCAAGGCCATTTTAATAATATGTAATGCTAAAACAAACAAACAAACAAACAACCCAGTATGCATTTGGTATCATTCTCTCTGACTTAAGGTCAGACACACTAGCTTTTCTTTATCAGCAAAATTACATTTATTCCATTTATTTCATGCAGATGTATGTTGGACTTGAATTTATACTGTTCTCCCAGTTCTCATGGAGTCTTCAACTTTTTCATGTAACTGTGGCTTATGAAATAATTACGTTTTAGCATTAGTCAACTGTGCGTATCTTGTGAGATGTACTTCAGAATCAGATTTTTTTTATTTGCCAGGTACAAGTCTACAGGGAATTTGTCTTGGTGCTGGAATCAACAGCAGAGAAAAGACAATTCACACAATATCCAATACTTTTACAATACAGTAAATAAACAATATTTTACAGTAAACATCAGCAGTTATTATATATAATTACAGTGCAAAGGGATTTTAATGGCTGCATTTCATAAGTAAGATGTGTGAAGAGTCCTTGTTTAAGAAGATTATGGCAAGTCCTTAGGGCCCTCACTCTGTACATGCCACCACTGAGTAGGGAACTGCTAGAAGAGAGACTTGTATTGTAAACGCTACAGGTGCAAGTCTCAATCACAGGTGCTGTCTCTACTTCTCTGCTTTCCGTTAAATAATACACGCAGCTTGATAATAACATGGCTACATCTGAGAGATGCTGGCAACAGCCAGATAAACTTGTCCCCTCATTTAAAGTTTTGTGCTCTTTGTGGTGCAATCCAACATGTGCAATCAGTGCTTTAAAACAGCCCTAATCCGAGTTGTAAACATGCCTACACTTGTTCTCGCTCTGCCCCCCCCACAAAGTGGGTCTATTGAAAACACATGCTGTTGTGCATTTGGCTAAGACTTCCTCCATCTTAACAAGTGTTTGGTGCTGCAGGGTTTGGCATATTTCAACAGATGAATCATGTTAATGTTCATATCTCTGGTTCTAAAATTCTGTGGTTACATAAAGACAATATAGTATGGACCCCATCAGTAAAAAGGGATAAGTTTACAGTAGATGAATAACAGAAACAGCTAATGAAAATGACTGAAGTACCTATATCAGCATTATTAACAAGAGTACACAGGGCATTATCATGTGCATTCTTTCACTCTTTGTAAACTTGCAGTAGATATGTTCATTAAAACTAAACTGTGCTTTTTACCATGCAGTATGATTGTTCGGCAGGGTGGTGTATTAGGCGAAATGTCTGTTATTAGATTTAGTTGAATATCTATTGCTGGATAATCTATACTTAGCAACCACTTTATAAGGAACACCTGTACACCCGCTCGCTTATGCAATTATTCAGTCAGCCAATCTTGTGGCATCAGCAAAAAGGAATTGACTATTGGAAAGACAGTGAGTAAAAGACTGTAGCCACTGATTCTCAAACCAGCGCATCTGGCAACAGCAACTATTATACATCCACTGATATCACATTTCCCCCCATTATGAGGAGTGACGTGAAGCTCCTTCATTCCTCTGATAACGAACTTCTTTTGTTGCCATTCTCCATCAAGAAGATGATGTTATTGCTGATCTTATTGTAATGTCTGTGCTATTTCTTATTCAGAAAAAGGCAGTGGAAGAATGAAAAGTGAAATAATGGATAGGGAGAATAAGAGATGAATTGATAAAGATGGAGAAAGGGAGCTAGCAGATTCCATTTCTGTCATCCACTCACCATTTTCTCTCACTTTTTGAACCCGACCCTACCTCATCTCAAGACTCTAGTATTTCTTCACATTTCTCCATCTATCCCCTAAAGCCATTTCTAGCCTGGACATTTGAAAATATTCCATTGCCCTTATTCTCCCTCTTACACGCACTGCCGCTACTAATCCAACACCCTCATCACCCACATATCCTCACCTCCTCTGTCTCTCCGAGAGTGGTTCACACTGCGGATATGAAGGAGGATTTGACCTTGTGCACCGTGTGGGTGTTTTGTGTGTGTGCTTGTGTGTTATGATGAATGGATAGGCCCTGGACTAACTCCTCTGAGTGTTATATCAGCAGCATTGTTGTATTGATCCATCACTACTGTACTTAATCACTCCTCAATAGCCAGAACACTCATGCATGCATTGTGTGTGAGTATGTGTGTGTGTGTGTGTGTGTGTGTGTGTGCGTCAGGCTTGGCCTAACCTTTGGGGGGTCTGGAGAAATGTGCTATATATTGCTCACAGAAAACTGTTTAAAGTCACTGTGTGAGTAAACAGAAGCCCCTAGTTTTAGCTTTGGTTATATTTTATACGTTCTCTTCTATCACCCTCTTCTTTTTATGACCGTCTCCCTTTATCTGTCCTTCCCGGACAAACAGATGCTGGATGACGCAGCTGCTCAGAGCACCTGCGATACACACAGCCTCACATAGACACACACAACCATTCACATACATTACACCTGCAGTGCAATCCTAAAATATGACCCAACACTTCACCTTGTAAAGAACCATGCTGAGTGATGGGAAAGGAACTCATCCTTAGCGTTTGTGTGAATATAGTGTGTGTGTGTGTTGGTGCGAATGTTTATCCAAACTAAACAGATACAGATTGCAGCATGCCATCCCTAAAACAGCATGTTTTCCTCCCACAGTGCTGAAACTCGGCAGCCTTCAGTGTGCTGTTATGAGAGACAAGAGTTGTGGAGTGTCTCATGGGAGTTTAAGGAATACTCCAACCATGCCTTGTAATCTCTATAAACCACATCTGTAGAGTGTGGGCAGTTAGGGCAAGCAATATTTTTAACACATTTCTGTGCACGAACAGAAAACCTGCTCAGTTGGGTTGGATGTCTCCGGGGCAGTTGTTGAATTCCATCAATAAGCATTTAAAATATGTGAGTATATAACGCAGATTAATATACAAACATTACACTTGACCTTATGGATATTAAGCTTCCCAGACGTTTCTGTGATATACACATGTATGAGTATGTCTGTAACCATAACCACAGATTATTTCCTTGTAAAATGTAATCCATCTGTGAAAGGATGCTAAACAGATTTAGAATGTAAATATAAATAAGTGGGTTTGTGAAAGCTTTCTACAAAAATACACACTTTGCACGAACGCACATCAACTGCCCAACATCTGCTTCAAAATCTATTATTAATGAGGTTAGAGTAAACAAGCTTTGTGTTATTTACCAAGTACTAGGAAATGTGTCAAAATTCACATTCACTGTAATGCACTTTACAGTGCAGAGGCAGTAAATCGAGACTCGTTTGAAAAGCCTGGTGTATTCCTTTAAGGCACGGTCCTAAAAAGCGTGTGTATGTTTACTGGACTGTCATTTTCAAATGTTCTTCATTGTATAGCTTTAGAAGAGTGAATGAGTGAGAGACAGAGAGGCTTGAATGTCTTGTTCTGTATTTCTGTATGTTCTGTTGAATTGATTTCCCAGATGGCTTTATGACATGAGTTTGTGACTGATTCTGAACAGAAGGCCTTTCTCTCCTCGCTAAGCACATGAAAGGGTCCGAGGCCTCTTCCACAACTTTAATTGTGACCCGGTTCTGCTTTTACACAGAGAAGCTTATCCATTGCCTCACTCTTAACCTTCATGACATACATCTGACACACGGCCTTATTACACAAAGACACTGTGTCATCACCATGACATACACACACACGTCTCATCTTTACATGCCTCAGGCTGTTTGCGGTTTAGTCACAGACATCACATGACACAAAGTCAGAGCTTAAACTCTTATTTGGATAAAGCTATTGATTCATCATTTAGAGATTTTGTTTCTTCCTGTCATGAACATTGTTCAACTCTAGTTTGTGCCCTAGGTACAGTTAAAGGTATAGTAAAACCTACCTGAGTGTGAATTTTTGTGTGCGCACATGTGTGTGTATGAGTGAGTGCGCACTTGTTTAAAAAGAAGTTGGTATGCTTTGAAGCCCCCTCATTTCTCTCAAGCACAGCTGCATTGTTTTAGCTCTTGACAACCGCATGACGTGAATGAAGATCTGGCAGGGATATAAACACAAGTGAGAGCTTCTTTTTTGATAAAGGAATCTAGGCGTTCGGAGAGAGGTCTAGAATCGGATAGCAATTGATAGACGGCGCAGCAGTAAGGAGACCGTTGTTAGCATGCTCTCTCTTTGACCACGTCATGACGGCTTTATTACTGGAACACACTGCTTCCTCTCACAGCCTTTCCAGGGCATGCACACAGAGTGAACTTCCTGTGTCGGAGGCCACCAAAGAAGTTAACATACACCTTGAACATAGATCAGACCTGCTCACACGCGTGCACACACACACACACACACACACACACACACACACACACACACACACACACACTTTTTAGATAGGTCAGGACGAGTAATCATTCTATATGATGTCTCTCTCTCTCTCTCTCTCTCTCTTTCACTATCACCAATATAGCACCGGTTTTCTTGATGAATCTAATAAGACTGTAATGACCAATCAAATGCAGTAATTAGAGGTCAGCAGGAAGCTGAACCTAAAGGTGAAAGAGTGACCTTTGCCCCTGTGTTTGGAGGAGGATGGGAGCCATGCTGTGCACCGCTCCCCTCGGCATGGCAGTGCACAAACCTTCAGAATGATTTATGGCTAGGAACTCAACAGGTGACACGTGAATTCTCCATCTGCAGTTGGAGGTGACACCTAATTATTGCACAGAATGAGAGAGTGCACTTATTTTGGAAAGGATAATGCTGAACCTTTTTGTGGTTTGCGTATAGATGAGGAGGAAATGTTAATAATCTTTAGCACCTTGAGTGAAGCCCATGCAAAGGATGCAATTTATTGATTGTGTCGAATAATATGTGTGAGGGTAAATATGTATATTTATCTATAAATGCACATGTGTGTTACAGGTCAAAGAGGATGAGCGGGTACTGGTAACAGAGCGAGGTTTACTGATTCGCTGGGTGCAGCGTGGCGATGCGGGCTTGTACGTGTGCACAGCTCAGGAGCACAGCTTCACCCGCACTCTCCTCCACGTCTCACTGAGTGTCCTGGAGCGCAGCCACCTTCCCGGGCACCACTCAGCCTCCAGCGGACGCCCTGATCACGCCATGACGTCCGAGTTGCGGCACAGTTATAAGGATTATGTGCGTGTTATGAGCGCACCCTCTCTGGAGGAGTACTGTGAAGTGCTGTGGCATAAGGAGAAGAAGCAGAGGCAGAAAGCTAAGTGGAAACACGTCCAGGAGCTCCGAAAGAGCAGGAACCGGCGGCACCACCAGGGGGCCGCCATCTGAGTGAACAGTACTCAGACGTGCAGGTAGGGGAGGGAGGGATAACATACAGCATCAGTCTGTGGATCAATGTCCATGACCCAAATCTAACATATTACAACTATTTAAAGGGGTGAAACAGATCCTCTTAGAACCAGCGCTCTGGCTGTCAGAGTGCAAAAGCAGTATGTCTACCTGTCTTCAGGACACAACAAAGAAACACTCATGTATGAAATTGCAAAATCTACAACAGCTGTGTAAGTGAAGACCAGGTCCCACTTGCAGGCCTACAGCAAAAATGTTCCGCTCATGTACTCCTCTAGTAAATTTACACCAACTCCAGGGAAACACGATGATACCCATTCACGATGCTTTAATTGTAACCAGTAATGAAAATGCATTCATGTTGAATGACTGTAAATATATGTTTTGTACAGCAGATTGTGCATGCAATAGAATTGTTGACGCTTGAATTGTTTTCAGATTATGGCGGTGTTCACGCAGCAGAGCAAATCAATGTTTTAAATAAATCCGTACTGCAAAAGTGATTAAATCTGATTTTTTTTTTGTTCAGACTGTTGATGGGGTGGTATGGAGGCAAAAATGGTAGTGTGTGTACCTCACCGCTCCAGTGTCCTGGTTCAATCCTGAGCTCAGGTTACTGTCTGTGTGGAGTTTCATGTGTTTTTTACGTGTGTTTTCTCAGGTCTTTCCAGTTTCCTCCAGGAAACATGCCGGTAGATGGATTAGCTATGCTAAATTGCCCCTCGGTTTGTGCATGCACTGTGGACTGGCATCCTGCCCTGGGTGTATTCCCACCTAGTATTCGTGGGACAGGCTGCAGATTCACCGCGATCCTGATCAGGATAAAGCACTTACTGTAGACGAATGACGAAATGTAACTTGAACCCTGGACTGCTTAAACTGATCCGCATATCCAGAACTTTTTACTGGAGTTTTAATTGGATTTAAAACTACAAACAAATGCGGCCTGAATCTGATCGGAACTGGCTCTTGCTTTCCACTGCAGAAAATATTCCCGCATAAACCAAAAATAAATAAATAAATGAACAAATTGGACTTGACTGCCTGGCTGCCTGAACACAACCAAAGCTGATAAGCAATAAAATAAAGGTTCGGTAGAAAAACAGCATAATATTTCTGTATATTTCCTTAGTGTCTTTTGTAGCTAGTTTGTTTATGTTATATGAAGCTATTTATAATTACAACACAGTTGGAATAAACTCATTCTTTTGAAGCTCTCTGGCTCCAGATGTTTTTTTTTTTTGGTTTTTTTTGCCAAATATTTGAAGACTGATATTTGAAGGAATATCAATCTATTCTTTTCTTCCTCTTAAATCTGCTTCTTTTTTCCCCCTTAGTACTATTTCTTGATTCTTAAAGTGAAGAAATGCACATAAACACGAACACCAGATGCTATCGCCGCAGGTTCTACACTAAAGTCATGCTCGCCAGCTCTTGTGATTGAGAAATGCCACCAGTCTGGTCAGTTGGAAGAGCAGTCAAACACACGGAGATGAGATTAGAGAGAGCGGGTGAACCTTACTGCCATCCATCATTCTTCACAGACTGACCTCACATTACCCTCCAGCCTGGACTAGTGACTCCTGGACACGCTGTGTGTGTGTGTAGTGTGTAGTGTGTGTTCAAGGTCGAGACTCGAGACGAGGTCTCAGTTCTCACTACCCATTGGTTTTGCTTCTAATGACCCATAAAAGGGGTCAAGTTTAACAAGTCATTCATATAGCTACACAACACAGGTTATATCTGTTATTATACCATGTCACTGTTGAATTCTTAAATCTGATTGTGGACGTGTTTCCGTAACAGCACTATCTCGAACAGTAGTGCATGTATGGCACACACTCCACTTAATCTGAGACTGTTTAATGGTAAACAGTCTCCCTGGTCAGCACTCAGTAATAGCAAGCTTCTGCAACAGGAAAGTCTTCACGAGAGAGGAGTTTGTGCTTCCTGGTTTCTTGTGTGTAGTGGACGGAGGATACAAGTGTTTATAATAAGCATAATGCTTATTTGGACAAATATGCTAATCGTCATTATACCATGCTAGGGTCAGGTCACAAGCAGGCAGAAACAAACATAGATAATCTATGATCAAAATCAAACCGTGAGCGAGAATCAAAACCAGAACGTAAAAAAGACAGAGGAAACCTCGGCTCAGAACTTTACAAAACAAAACAAAAGATGTATGATAAGACTTACGAGCACCGCACTGGGACATAGACTTAACAGTGTATAAATAGACAAACTAATTACAAACAAACACAAAACAGCTGGACACAATGGGGTGAGAGAAGTGAGAACAAAGACATGTCACAATAAGAGCAGAGTGGACTACCTGTCTTCTGTCCAACAGTTAAAATGTCTTCTTACTATTAATCAAGTTGTTATCAGTGGCAAATTGCTATGGTATAATGAATAAAAGATAAAAATGTTATTTCTTTTATTATATTATTTTGGTACAAAACTTGGAAATGATCTTGGTTTCATACAACTGCACACACGTTTAATTAATGAACAATTATCACGAGACTAAAATATCTCCCAAGGCTAATGCAGAATTCCTAGTGAATCACGGTCACTAACCTTTCACTCACGTTCCAATTATTCTCAACACTGTCTGACTTAACTCTCGTGAATTCACCAGCTCTGTGCTTGACAGCAGGACTTCTATGTGTCATGCCATGGTAAGGGGGATTGCTGTTATGACCACATGGGGCCTGTTAAAGGAAACAGGATTTTGGCTGATGGGAAAACTCATTAATCTGTGGAACTGGTTCTTCTTCCTGTATGAGCAGCAAAACAAGCCGAGCATGATATATTCGCATTATTCCAATCACGTCACACTGCGCAGGTCATAAATCAGTACAGTTTAGCCTTTAAAATCATCCACAATGCTCCAAACAAAGAGTGAAGCAGAGTGCTGTTGATGGAGGGAGATTATGGCAGGATGAATTTGGTCCAGCTGGGTGTAGTGGAGAAAAATGAGGCTTGTTGCTAATGGGGCCTGTTTAGGCAGTGATTCAACTGACCTGGTCAGCAGGGTCATTAGCAGTGTGTCTGACTGCCCAGGCCGTGTCTTTTGTTCTGGTTCAGGCAATTTGTTTATTCTACTTGGTTGGTTGGGAATTTAAATTAGGCGGTTATGATAATATGTTATTATTTTAGGTTTAGCAATCTTGCTTATTTTAATGACCACATAGCACACACGAAGCTGAGGTGCATGAGGTGTTCGTAGACACCGTTGACATTTTTCACATGTGTGTTCTTTCTTTCTCTAACACAAACCTGTTGAATTCTCAAATACGATCGGTCGGAAGGCGTTGAGAAATTTTCCAGTAGAACGAATCACGGGTTTACAATATAGTAAACGTGCTTTCGGTATTTATGTTCTGTTTCCGTTTTAGAATAATCCTGTTTCTATGGTAACAGCTAATTCAACTGGGTGCGTAACACAATCTGAGACCAGTAAACTGATTTAATAAATGAAACGGTGACATTTTTTATAAATGTGTGTTTACCATGGAAGGAGTTGTCCGTGTCAGCACTTTGTGACAGTCTTTATTAAAGTTTTTAAATCGGAGGGCTTTATGTGTTTCATGGTAGAATGATACGGTGTGCATTTTGTCTTATTAACTTCAAGAGAAAGAAAAAAGGAGAAGGGAAACTGTGTGTAGCTGCTATAGTTGAGGTAAACACTCATGTCACTCAACGTCATGGGGTTCATTGATGTCTTTGAACTTTCATTTTTGAAGAAGAATAACAATACAACATCTTTATCAGACAAAAAAAATAATAAAGCACGAATTTGATACACGAGTTTTAAATTACTTTGAGCTTTCTGAAATCAAAACATGGTCAAAAATATACATACATCACAGCTAATATTTGGTTAAATGTCCCTTTAGTATATAATATAATTCAATTTGTTGATTTCCTGGCATCTATCCAACTTTTGCTCAGAGTCCACATATTTTCGATAGGGCTGCGGTCCAACAGCTTTATTTCATCCTGCTTTATCCGTTCCACAACTAACTTTGAGACATTGTCCTGTTGGAATTGTGTCCAGGTTTCAGTCGTCTGGTTGATGGTTTGAGGTTATGCTGAAGAATTCCGAAACAGACGTCCTTCATTATTCCATCCACTTTGGTTTAGGAGCTAATAATCAGAGTAAATTAATAATGTAGGTAGGTGTATGTATATTTTTGAAACTTTGTTGAAACCTGAAACAGAACGAGAACTGTTCAAAGCGCATACAGAAAGCCCAATATTGCCATGACATTCATGTCCATGCTGTATATCATAAGTGATACCTTACGTTAACTATAAAAGAATTTAAAAAAATATGATGTTATGTTTTAATAAATAAAAATGATAAAGATTGGCAATTTGCTGTGGTATAAGATGAATTCAGGACACGGAGTTATAGGGAAGTTACCCAGTTCAGGGTGATAACAGCATCACACCATCCCATCCTGGATTATTTTTCTACAACAGGACAATCCCATCAGCTGTCCTTCACTCAGACTGACTGCTTTTGTGACGACGGACACAGACTTTGACAAGCTATTATCAGGTCAGTCCTCCTGCGGGTGCGTTATAATTGCGTGAGTGAATGGTCAGTGAATAAGACGTGGCGTGATTCCCCGCTGCAGTACTTCTGCTTCAGACTGGCGTGACGTGTTCCCAGTGGGCGCCGGCTCTCTGTCACAGTCATCTAGATAATTATTTGCATGTCTGCCTTCTGGAATTAATGTCTTTTTGAATTGCTGAGCAGAGCATTTTACTCGACGCAATTAAATATTTTTACAAGGTTAGAAATGACCTATGAAAAATGCATTCATATTTACACATGAATCATTCCCACAACCATTTTCTTTCCGCTAGCAAAGCTAATTAATATTTCAGGCAGTTGGGTTTTTGAAGGCCCATTGCTTATTTATTGTTCAGGACAAATCACCGTCGACTATTAAAACAGGAGGGAGATGGAAAGAGCGAGAGAATTAAGTGATACAGTGCCATATTTTGTAAGCAGTGCAGTCATGGACTGGAGGCAGAGGCGAGAATCCGCAGACAAACAGGCTATAAAATGAAATATAATGTAACGGAATGAGTCCCATGCTCGATACTCGTGTCGCCTTCGTCTCATTTTTTATTCATGAAGAAGACTCAAGCAAACACATAATAGAATGTCCTGAACACTTTGGCTTCTATGACTCCATTAAAAATGAGGGGGGAAAAGAATAAAAATAGAAACAGAACCCGGATAGACTGTGGCAGACCCCATGGAACGTATAAAGAAACAAACACATGCAAATAAAAAAAACAAAACAATAATAATAATAATAATAATAGAAACAAAGGGAGGCCAAGTGGGTTTGCTGAATTAGAAATATAATACTGGAAAAGCCATTTTTTCATTTCGAATAAATGCATTTTAATTGCTTTGGCTTTTCTGTGCTTATTATAGAGCTCAGTGTCAGAATCGATCATGGTTTTGGATCTAGATGTCCACATTGGAAAGGACAAAGGGACACTGTGGATACAAATGTAGCATTAAGCCTGAAATCTGAAACTGCTACACTGAGAAATGACTTGACTGTAGCTGGGCGGCTGTAGTCCTGGTTCATGCTTTATCAGGCATCTATGGCTGCTTTTACATAGCATGCACATTTTTGCCATTTTTTTCACCCAGATTTATAGAGTTGAGTTCAATAAACCAAAATTCGCTCTGGCAATCCTGGGATTTGGACTCCCAACTTACAAGTCGTAGTGCAGAAACACAGAGTCAGCACAACACAGATTTGATAAGCATTCAGTATTTTCAACTACTTTCTACTAAGGGAACCAAACAGACCATATCCAACTAAATCAAATAAAACAAAAATGTATTCTCGACTGTATACATGGATTTAAAGAATACGGTCAAGCGTTAGGTCTTCAGGCTTTGGTTGAAGACGCAGTTGTTTGGACAGCCACGGTACGTCCATTAAACCACCTGGGTACTGATGCATCCATTGGTAGAATTCTAAAAGATATGTTTTGCACAACAACAACACAGTTCATAATCCAGACAAGGCTGAAGCAAGGTGGTGGCAGCATCTCGCTATAGGGCTGCTTCACTTCAGCTGTGACTGGGGCTCTAGACAGGATAGAGGAAATCACAGACAGCTCCAAATACCAGTTTATTTTAGTACAAAACACGCAGGCGTCTGTTAGGCAGCTGAAGATAAAGGAAAAATTGAACCTTCCAGCAGGATAACAACCCAAATAACAAATCCAAGTCAACAAAGCAATTCTCAATTTAGTCACATGGCAAATCCTAGCCATCAGTCAGCTCTCCTATATCCTAACACGTGCTCCCTTTGAGGCAAATAAGCCAGCCAACTGCATTTTTTTTTTTTTAAACTGCTCATGATGTGTCACAGGGCAGGGCAACACACTCAGAAGAAAGCACATTAAGCTCTCTTCCACATCCATGTGCTCACGGACATTCATGATTGACTAGTTTCATCATGATTGACAGGTGAGACGAAGGGACGTTGTCACTCCCACCCAGAGAGCATGGCTAATTTTGGCTCCTGGCCACCAGAGGGTCTGAACTTCAACTTGCCACCATTTGAAAGGTCTGAGTCCCTTCCCACAAAAAAAACAAAATGCAGTAGTGAGATTGTACTGGTTTTATACAGGCCGAAAGAGCAACAAGAATAATGTAAGCTGATACCTGAGTACAGGACTGAAATAACAATGGGCTGCTTATGTAGTTAGTGCAGTATTAAAGGGCATTTGCACTGCTCCAGATGTGAACAAGACAGATGTGATGAGAGACAGAGTGATAGAAATATGTGAGCGATAGAGAAATCAGTGACAATGGGGTATATTGAGAGTGTCCTGAGGGTAGTGAGCTGAAGGAATGTGTGACAGAGGGAGAAACAGTTGTTCTCTGTGAGATGGTAATGACTACCTAAGGAACTCGCGTCTGATTTATAGCCTCTGTCCCTTTACCTCGCTTCCAACACTCTACTTACACACCCACATCACACACACCCAGACTGAGTGATGGCTTCATTCACAGGAAACACATGAAAGTTTGTGCTTATTTATTACTGCACACCCTGTCATTACAGGCTACTGTTAGTTTAATAAATGAAGCAAGAAAAAAAATATCAGGCTTCATTCTAGCCTGTTGCTCAGTCTTTTAAATGTAGGTCTGATTGAGAAGACAGAGTGAAGATCAGGAAAGATACACAAGACAGACGTCATGCCAGATCGAACCGTTTTTAGTTATTTGCAATAATTAAGATTCAGATTCAGTGAGTCGTTTTAGTTTGAAATGCATGTTTGAGTACAGGATGACGTCTTTACAGCCTATCTGTATCTCTGTTGAGTTTTGCCAAGGTTTTGATCAGGCATGAAAGGTAAACGGCTGCTGATCCGGACTGTAAGGATTGCAGGAAAGGCCGACGAGATCAAAGCCTCAGCAGAAAATCTTTTGGCTTCAATCTGCCATTTCTGATCTTAGCCGAACAAATAATGAGAACACATACTACTGAGCTGTTCAAAATGATTACCATTATTTACCGATTACAATTATTACATTACAGTAGATCCAATTCAATGATTGCACCAAACAAAAAACATATGACTACTGAACATTTGTCTCTTTCAGACATTCTCCAACGATCAGTTTGACCTCTGCTCAGGTCTGTCTAGGTTTGATGGTGAGAATGTTTGTCAGGGTTTATCAGCCTCATCAGCTCCATCAGGGCACGGCTCAGTCCACACACATCACATGGATCAGCTAATCCGGTCCTGACTAGCACATTGTTCAAATCCAATCACATCATTACCATGACAAGCTGACGTACTGCTTGCCTGATACCATATTATACAAATAGGTTATATAAAAAATATAAATATAATATAAATATTAATATAAAAAGCTTTTGGTTTGATCAGATATTTATTTAATTTTATAACACAGCGTGATTGAATGCTTGAATTGGATTGGTCAGAAGGTGTGCATTATTTTTATATTATGCTGCATTATACTATATATAGAATTTATATATAATACCATATGTAGAATCTGCTTTATACTATATACAGAACGTAGCTCCAGCTGTAACGAACTAATGCACTCCTTCTGCATTATGTTATTGTCACTATAGTAACAGCACGGCGGTGCGGTGGTGCGGTGGTAAACACTGTCGCCTCACAGCAAGAAGGTCCTGGGTTCCATCCCCGGGTCACCCAGCGTGCCTTTCTGTGTAGAGTTTGCATGTTCTCCCTGTGCATGCGTGGGTTTCCTCCGGGTGCTCCGGTTTCCTCCCACAGTCCAAGGACATGCAGATTAGGTCAACTGGCTA
>JAQQZR010000037.1:6347623-6373923 GCA_030068235.1 Notoglanidium macrostoma | reverse complement strand
CACACACACACACACACACACACACACACACACACACACACACACACACACACACACACACACACACACACGCTTTCTCAACCATGCAATTCTGCCCAGCTGCCATTGCAAATAATCCCTCACCTGATCACCCTCAAAACTCTTGGAAAAATTAAATGTTCCTCTAGGGTCCTTTGGAGAATTTGGGGGATTTTAGCATCTTAAAGGGGTTCCATTCAGCAGGCAATCCAAGTTGGGTTTGTTGTCATTCCTCATCACAGACAGAAGGAAACTGAGTCCCTCAGAATCATGGTGGTCCACTTGACATCGAGCGGTGACAGACAAGAAGATTAGGAAAACCATGTCTAACAGTTCAAAGTCAAATACGATAAATACTGACAATAATAATACTGTCAATTAATAATGACAATAAACCAGGGGTATTCAGCTGACCTTTGTAAACGTCCAGCAACATAAAATCCCTTGCTTACATATGTTTTTATAAGCAACTAACACAACTTAATGGTGACAACAGTTACCTTTTAAATGTAAACAAGTAAAGATTAACTTATGGCTGCTGCTAATGCAACATCAGGAGGCAGCGTAATACATTCTGAGGAAAGCGCTATCCTCCTACTTCTGCATGCATGAGCTCACAGATGCCCATGACAGGGCTCCCACACCTTCTTAAACATCTAATTCAAGGATTTTTCAAAGACTTTCCAGGCCTAATCCCCTCAAATTCAAGGACCCAACACGGCATAATTTGAGATACAGATCAAGGTTAATGCCCTCAAATACAAGCCCTTTTTTTAAGGCAGGTGGCACGTGAAACAAGGATGCCAGATGGTGGGAACACACACAGACAGAGGAACGTAGCCTATTTACATAAGATATCAAAAAACTTCAATTTCAATTATTAACCCATGTTTGTTTATTTATCAAAAGCTTTCGAGGCATTGATTTTTTCTCACCAATTTACAAACTTTCAAGGATTTCAAGGACTCATGGGGACCCTGCCATGACCGGCTAGTGTTGCTGTGATTAATAGAGAGATTTAAGTCTGTCGAATGGCTGTGGCATTGTGAACATTCAATGTTGTGGTATCCAGACAATAAGGCGAGTGCTTTTCTGGTGCTCCACTCAGGAGCCACCATGTTACCACATTAACACTAGTGTAATGGATTCAACAGATGAAACATGAAGTTTGAATTTGAAGCGAGGAGAATAAACACGCATGCCTCTGTCCATTCTGTTTTCATTGTCATTAAAAAAAATCAGTTTGTTAATCACACAAGAGAGGGTAAATAAAATCTACGAAAGTCTATGAATGTCTCTAGTTCTGTAGCTACAGTAGCTTCTGGTTCGATGAGCTGCCTTCAACTAAACAATTTACATACGTGCATGTGATTGGATAAACCGCAACACACAATCTGCTACAGAAGATGAGCTTGCTCATTTTTTTGGAAAACTAGAGCTGCTGAATTACATTTTTTATATATTTACTAGCTCTGCTACAGTCTTTTTTGTTCAAGTACTACGTTCAGTACTAATGACTAGTAGGAGTATTAAGTACTAGTTTGCTGGGTCCACAACCAGACCACGTTCAACCTTATGAAAACCTTTACAATAAACTATACTATACAATAAACTCTACATTATAAATTCTATTGCACAGTACTAATTTGATAATGTAGTTCCTGTTACTCATTCTGAGCAGCAGTATTAACATGTGGCTTGTGAATTTGGTAAATATTTTGCATCTCAGACTAAACTGTGGTGTGCAATGGGTAGGGTGAATTGAACTGAAATGCCGATCATCAAATGCTTCAGGTTGCCTGTTTAAGAATTCACTGGTCTATGGGAACAAACCGCATGAATCTGGTAGATCTGACCCAGATGCTCTGTAGCCTTCTTCCACAAGAACCTTTCAGGATTTCCCCACAGGGATGAACTAAAGAGCATTTAAGTAGTCTAGATTTGACCTTTTTTCCTATGCAATGCACTCTATGAAATACAAGAAGCACTATTGCAGTGATTCATGGTCTGGATAAAGAACCAGCAAAGTATTTCAGTGAACCAACCTAAGAAGAAATGTTTCTTAGCCCTCTCTGTTTCGATTTGATTTGACTTACTGAAAAAAAAAATGTCTACGAAAACTATGTAATGGACAGAGAAGTATACGTTTATTATTTTCGGTTCAAATTCTAAGCACATTTCTTATGTGTAGAGTCTGTGCCAGTTGTTAAGGCTGGGATCATGAAGTGCCATAACCATGTCAAATGGATGTGTATTGTTTATAGAGCTACACTGCAAAAAATGACATCTTAACAAACGAAAAATATCTTGAATATAGTCAGATTTTTCTAGTATTTCCTATTAGATTAAGATTACAATTAACCAAATAGAAAACGATTAAACCTATTTCTAGATATTATAACTCATTTCGCCTCTTTCTAGAAATAAATGCTTAAATTACATGCCAATATAACAGCAGTAGGACAAAACTATTTCAAGCAGGGAGTTAGCAAAAATGTCTAGAAATAGGTTTTAATAATCTTATATTTGGTTTGCTCTAATCTTGTAACTAGATAAATCTGACTGTATTCAAGATACTAAGATATAATCTTTTGCAGTGCTTATCCAGACATTTGAAAGCAAGGAATTTTAAATAACTGGATTTTTACCAATTTTTGTTGTATACCCATGCACTACTTGTGTCTGTTCTTGTCTGTATGTAGTATATAAGAAAGTCTTTTTTAAAGACCTCAGATTTAACCTTCGTCTGGCTGGAATCATGTGATCTCCTAAGAACCACTCCTAATTGGGCAGGGTTGCTGTATTGCGCTCCAACTGAGAGACTCCTTTCCGTTCTGCTCTTACGTAACATACCTAATGTTGCGCACACATCTGACATCACATGCTCATACACATGAGTGATGATAAGAATGACTCAACCACCCCATCCAGGTTCACAACCACGCACATCCGTCCTTCTTGAGAACTGTTATTGCTGTTAAACTTTACAATTCCCTTATGTTCCCGTTTTGATCTTGCGTCCTTCCTCCCTTCCTATGACACTTCTTCCTGTTCCAGTTCCACTGAAAGATCTCCTCATGAGACCAACTGCCCTTACTGGTATTGCAGACTGGCAGATTTTCCAAGTAAACGTACAGAGTGGTCTATTTTTTGTCTCATGGACACTATGTTATCTGAAATGCTGACAGGAGGAGCAGCAAAATATCCTCGTCATGTAGTAACTATAAAGGGCAAAGGCGGAAGAGTGAAGTGCAGTTACAGGGAGTCATACGCTTGGCCCTGGATGACTCAAGCTACTGCCTCAATGCCATTTAACCTCTTCCTGTTGTGTGGTGTGTGTACGATATCCTGCCAGTCCCATGATGCTGTATGTGAATTCAAGGTCATGTGATGTCCATAGTGAATTAACAAGTACAAATTATGTTATTTTAAAACAAATACCACGTCATGTTTTAACATGTGAAGGATTTCCATAAGGCATTTCAACATTGCAATAGGTTGACCGTTGGTGTGTATGAACAGCAGTTGTGTTTCATCAGCTGGTCAAGGACAGGTTAGGCACCATTCCTCTGACTGCTCTGTAATAGGAACACGCATGCACATGTGACAAAGCTTCTCATTATGCAATATGCTAAAGGACAGTGGTATTCTGGAAAAGCTCTAATTTCCCATCAGTGATTGCCTGACTTCCTGAAATAATAAACGAAGTGACCGGTCCGGATGGGCTCCAGAAGAGTATGTTTATTTCTTTCATACATTTCTGTGCACTAATGATTCACACATGGAAAGGTAGAGCTTCGGAAAACCAACACTTTCGATAGCACTGCTTGTGATCTTGGAAAAACAAAACAAAACATTGTGGTCAGTGTAAAATTAAGGAGGAAACATGATCCAGTATTCAACAAAAATAAAAATATATTGATGTAGACCAACATCAAGCACGTTATACTACAAAACCAAGAGATTTTGCAAATTCTTTTTGCTTTGTTTTTTTTATTTTAATAAAATTTTATTTTATTCACTTTTATTTGTGCGGACTGAAGCATTTGAGCGAACACACAAACTAAATGACTCTGAATTCCATACAGTAAATGACTAGGGCTCACACACTCACCACATTGCTATTTGCTGCTAAATTGAAACCAAACTCGCACAAATATTTGTTTCCATGTTGTTAGCAAGGAAGAACTGAACGGATTGGCCCCAAGAATCTAGTGTCACTTTCGTTAACATTGTGAGATATCTCATTTGGCCTTGGTGGACATTCAACAATGCCATACATCTTAAAATGTAGTAGATGACAGTAAAGTTCAGTAGTGATAAATAATAACCAGTGTATACATGTGAAGACTCCATTGGGAATATATCCAAACATTTACTGTACAGTGGCTGCAGTTGCAGATTTGCATGTGATAGAAGAGTTGACTATTTCCCTTGGTGGAGGTCTGTGCTGTCTGAGTACCCTTCTACTTTTAATTGTCTACTTCTAGTCTCTAAATGTAATGGCTGTTGATGAATTTGTTTCAGATTTGAGCCTGTGACCAGTGTACACTACCAGCCCGGGGGTCAGGTTGAAAAAATCAAACGTTTGTACTCAGAATGAACGAAGGTCATAGTCATTTATGATAGCATTTTGATCTTTGTAGGACCACTGTAGCTTACCTTGAGCATTTCAGACTTGAATAATGTGAAACGTCTGTCCTTACTGCTACCGTACAGCACTATACTCTGATCTGAATAGAGCAAACCAGGTTTGCGCTTCTCACACACTGACATTCCTTCCCACTGACCTGTGAAGAGGAGCGCACACATGAGCATACATTTTACATTTTCTGTGACATGACATAACATTCCCTCTCTTCACATGTCAGAGTGTGTATAGAGCAGTAGCTGTGTGTACTGGAAAAAACACACATTCACAAAAACACAGCCTTTCTAATCTACAGTAATGGATAAATGGTGAAAGTTCACCGAAATCATTTCTTACACCGTTTTTATTTTTCATTCTGAATTGCGTAGACCGCATGAATGTTTCCTGTGTTTAGTTCAACATTATGCTTACATACGAGTCAAAAGCTCATTTAAAGGTTTAAACTGCAGCTCCAAATGCAATAAATATTTGTCTTGTTAACTGTATTAAATCATCCAGTATTATTTCTAGTTAAAATGTACTTTATGGAGCTTTAATGCATCTGTTTCAGACATGGTGAATGGTTTTAATGTTTCAGTCAAATTAAAATGCATTTATGTGCATATAAACAAACATTATGGACTATGTGCCATTTCTGACCACTTTATATGGAAAGATGAGGAAGATGTGTTTATGTGTTCATAAAAATCAGCTTTTCTAAATGGAATTATTTACTGGAAAATATCCAGTCAAATGTATGCAATTGTTTTATTTATAATTATCCTGTTATGTAGCTAAAATGAGTTCTTGCTGATGGAAAGGATCCTGTCCAAGACCGAGCCATCAGTCACACGCTACAGATTTTTTCCCCACAGAGCTGCGGCAGCCATGCTAATGTAATGTAAACCCAGACACTTCCAACCAGATGAATTATAATGTTCAACTACCTAAGCAAATACAATCCATCATGCAGCTTAACTAGCAAGGTGTACTCAGCTTTTCTGCTCACTTTAATTATAAAGATAGATAAGCAACCATTTATCTTACTAAATGAACTTAAAAAAAAACACAATACTGCAGCTTAATTATGTGGTGAAGTATGTATGGGCATTGAAATAATGAAGATAATTATCCTTCCCCAGTGTGTTAATTATAATGATACTGAGTACACATACTATAGCCATACACATACTGTATAATAGCTTTTGTTTATGTGATGGTTCAAACTATATAAAATCTGAAAGAATAAACTAGTGAAAATTAGGATTCACGTTAAATTATATTCATAGAGTTTATTTTACATAAAACGAACAAAGAAACAAACAACACTATTACTTAGTGATGCGTCATGAATGCAGATTACTAAGAATTTGAATAACCAACCTGTTTGAAAAGTGATTAAGAATTAATTAATTTAAGGAAGAACTGTAGGATTTGCTGTCTTAGGTTTTTTATCTGACTTTGCATTACATCCAGTGAAATTATCCTCACTTCTGTGAATTTCTGACCTCATTTATCAGGCTGGATATGAACAAATTTACTCGTAATCATTTGCAGGAGCATTTACACAATACGTTTGGCATTCATGAAATTCTGGTCAATTCGTAAATATTGTTTGTATCCCAAAAGAGCTCCTGTGTTTGTAAATTTCTGTAAAAGGAGACTCTCTAATGTGACCCATGATTGCTCAATATCAGAATTAATAATTGCTAAGTTTCTGCAATTTTATACGCAGATTACTTTATTAAGTATAAACTCCTAGTTTATTTCATTTGCACACCCCAGATTTAATGAAACTTTGGTGAATCTCAGTTGTTAATGGCTTGAAAGAAAGCAAAAAGCTAATTTAGTTGTCGTTTTGACATTTTAGTTCTCACTGGGCTTTGTGTTTTTAAAGAGATTAAAGAGATTTATCAATTTCATAAATGAATCAATGAATATACCAGAAATTAATTAGTGCGACTAAATTACCATAAACGCTGGCCATGTTTGGTAACTTAACGGTTCCTTGGAAATTATTAACAGTTGTTAACATACACACGAGTAGGAAAAGGAAAGGAAAATAAGCATTACCAAAATGTTTGAAAATCTATCAGGAATTTTTAGTTCAATTTGCCTATGAAACCCATTCACTCATAACTTTACTAAAAGATTAATAAGACCCACCGTATGAGAGCAGGTTGATTTTTCAATATAAAGCAACTCTAAACATGTTCCATTGATATTGTTTGTCATGTCTGCTGGCACATACATTGTTTCTTTCCACTGTGGCAGTAATGAATCATATTTCTCTGAGAAAATCGGGTTTTTTGATCTGCCTGTCATACAACATATGTTTTATAATTCAAAAAAGTAAAATGCACTTTGTTTTGTAGTGTGTGAACGGTGAGCACAATCACCTGTGAGTGGCAACCATTTACGTCTGACTTTCATGCAAATTAGAAAACCTTTCTCAGCATTCAGAAATTATACAAATACTCATGTGTGACAGAGTCTGGCTCACATCACACGGCTGTACTTACTCTCTTAATGTTAAGGGACTTATAAGAAACATGTGGTGCACGCACACACACATACTCTCTCTCACACACACACACACACACACACACATGTTCATGTGTGTCTGTGCATATAATGATATATGTGTAAAGGTTTTCATAAAATAAAAAATTATATATTTTAACTTCTGTGTTCTCTTAAGGTCAATATAACATTTAAAATGAAATACATGTTTAACGTTATAATATCTTTTAATATTAACATTAAAATCTAATATGAAACATCATATTGTAGTAATATTTAATATTACTGATCTACAGAGATTATGATCTGGGATGATTTCCCAAAGGATGACAGAGAAAAAACAATCACTGTTCAGTGGTAGAGCGTTACATTTAACACGCTCCTTACCAGTTAAGATAATCTTAACTTTAAAATGCTTTTGAAATGCAAAAACACACTTGTTCAAACCAATTAATTCAAATATATTGGTTATTTTGAACATATTCTAAAATTGATTTGCTGTAAAACTAAATGCTGGAGCAGCCATTAGAGAAAAGAACATGAGGGAAAAGAATTCAACCTTATTAACATGGCTTCTACTTTCTGGTTTGTCTGAAAGATAGTAGTGCTGGGTGTCACCAGGATAGCAGTGGAAGCTAATGCCATGTTTATGAATAATTAAGAGATGAGAAACTGTATATAAGGAAAAGAGGAGTGACCCTAGAACAAAGCCTTGTGGCACAGTCTTTTCTCTTGTATGCATAAAGAAATCACTATTAATATTTATACATATCAGATTAGAGAAAAAAAGTAAAAAAAAAAACATAACAGTTACATAACAGTCCTTGGTCTGGATACACAACTAGCATGACTGAATGCAGGCAACAAATACCTATTAGTGATTAATTCATGCCTACAAATAAGACTGATTTGAAGTGGTTATGTTTTGTTTTATAGTGGCACATCATGTTACCACTTTTGACTAGCACCATAGACTCAGCACAGGAAACAGGTCTGTTTTGAATTTGACATGGAGAATAAATGCATACCTCTCTATCCAGTCAAAACATTTTTTTAAACAGTTCACTATCAGACCCAATAAAATAAAAAATCCATGAAAGTGTGTGGAATATCTCCCCTTTCTGAGCTAAAGTCTAGCCCTGTATTTTGGTCTAATGAGCTTCCTTTAGGTAAATAATTGACCAAAATTATATAATTGGAACATTTACTGGCTACTCTAAATTGCCCATAGGTGTGAATGTAAGTGTGAATGGTTGTTCGTTTTCTGTTATGCCTTCAATAGTTTGGCGACCTGCCCTGGGTGTACCGCGCCTCTCGCCCGAAGCCAGCTGGGATTGGCTCCAGCTTTCCCACAACCCTTAATGGAAAGGAGTATAGATAATGTATGGGGGGATGGGTGGATCCATGATGGATATAATTGGCTAAACTACAGAGGATTTGCAACAGAAGCTGCAATGGCTCATGTTTAGAAAATTTGTTGCTGAACTACGACCATTTCAAAAATATATATATATTTTTTTTTACTCAGTATGGTCCTCTGAATTACTTTGCTGAGTTCACATGCAAACCAAGGTTTGGCAGTTGACGGCCCCTGAGCTAAAGCATCAAGAATCTCCTGGCAAATGTGAAGGATCCAAACAAACATCAACCATGTCAATCACAATAATGTATCCCTGTTTTTTGGCTAAATCTTTCGTACCAATTTCATGGTGATATTCTTGAAAAAGATACCAGGTACCAGTGCACAGACTTGCACAACGTTAAGAGCAGATAAGTACAGTACATTGCTGAACTAGACGTTGCTGACACATCTATGGATGCCTAACACCACTTCACACTATTCTGCCTTCCATACACAGATTGGAGTATTAATCCCAGATGGAAAGATATGTGACGTCATTTTGTACACAACTGGAGCAGGAACACAATGAACCCCAGAGACCTGCAGTCTCTGTGCTCAAATTAGAGTGGTTACCAGGAGGGTCCTTCCATCTGTGAGACTGTGTGTGTCTTTGTTTCCGAGCCTAGGTGTAATATGTAGACTACTGTGTGCTTCTTACATCGTAATCAATATGGCTGCAAGCTAAAACTGGAATCTTTCATATGAGTTGGAAGAAACGCCGCTGCATCTTTATTCTTCCCATGACAAGCTTATCCGACTGTAAGTGAATGCAATTTCTTTATCTTGGTTTATATTAAACATGTGTTATCTTGAAAGGACTGCTGAATCAACAGTAACAGTGTATAACTAAAGATGGTGAGCTCATGCCGAATGACTAACAGCACACTTGTGGATCATTTGATTCCTCTGGGAAAGTCTAGATTTTCTCAATTGCTCTCAACCAGGATTCTATTTGTCTCAACACTGAGTCTTGTCTTTCTTTTCCATTGCCACAACCTGCTCTTTGAGCCAGTTATCTGTAATGCGGTCAATAAGAGTCTCTCCTACTTTACATTCAAGGTTGAATGTAGTAGACTGGATTAGCAAACTGTTTCTTCCGTAGTTTGGACCTTAGAGGCCAATGATTTTCCATTTAGTATCTATCTGCCATCCATATGCTGCGTATTATTTAACACAAGCATACTTTTTCTGTTGGATTATGATTCACAGATGTAACATAAGTGATGATAAGAAAGGAATCAAACGACCGCAGATGTCCTAGAAGTGTTTGGAAATTCCTGAATATTTTGGAATATTCCTGAAATTTTTAACAGCCTAACAGTTACAATCATATGGACTACGAATTGGGAAAGTATCAAATTAGCATGATTTTGTTGAATAAATAATATTCAGCAAGTCATATTTTTCAATGAGCTGAAAAATAAAGAAATTAGTAAATAAATAGATCAATTGTTTTGTGTCAGATGACCAGGGTACAGTTGCACAACATGACTTCTCCATGCATTTTTAATTAATTATGTAAATTCAGTTGTAGTTGCCAAAAAGAGCTCTGTATCTGCTGACAGGCGGTGAGATTGTTATATCTGATCATCTTATTCCTAGGGGACTGTTTGAGAGGGAACACACTCACTCACGGCTGCCAATGTCTGCTTGGCTGATGTTTGGTGAAGTCTGGCTCATTAGGTAGAAATGGATATCTCCCAGCTGTTCAGATGCTGATGTGTGGGCATGTGTGTATGAGATACAGTATGGTTTCAATCTCTTCTGCCATCCCCTCTGTGCATTTCTGGCTGATTAGGAATGAAAGACAGGGGCTCATTCAGGGCCGAGGAAGCAGAGACGACCTTGCTTTCTGAGCCCTTAATGTTGACGAATGTCCTTTCTGCAGCTCTCCTCCATACTGCAGGTCTGTCCGACTGCTATCAGGGGACCTCAGTGTTTCCAGCTACAAAGACTTCACAAAGATGTTATGAACAGACAAGGCAGTACTAGAGTTTGTGTTTTGTCTTCTGGTTGTGATTAAGATCACTTTTGTATTTGGTTAAAATGAATAAATTAATAGATACAACAATTAGCAGTAATTCTATTGTTGCATGCTTTGATGTGTGGTTTACTTGTTAATTTGTTCCCCTCTTTTTATGTTTTTCTTGGAAAGGTAAAGTTGGTCTGGGTTTCTGTAGATGCATTGTAGAATTTGCTCGAAGTTGCCATTGTCTTTAGAAAGTCTCTCAGTGGAATTGATTGTGGAAGAAGCCAGGCTATACAAATAAATACTACAAATAGGATACTGTAAATAAATGGTACTTAACTCTGATTTACCATCTTAAACCACATTCAGAGTGAACTAGTTTTACATGGGAAGGTGGAGCAATGTAATTATGACTGGAATATCTCTGGGATTTTAATCCCAGTAATTTTGTTTGGACTGTGCATGTATGATATGTTTTGTTTATGGAACATGATTGCTGTGATAAGTATTACTGCTACATTACACAGCGGTCTACAGTTTACAGCCCATGTTCTGTGTATCCATTGTCCTATGTAATTATTGTTCCTGCACTCATCTCACACAGTTTATATAGGCTTGCATGCCGTTATGTGTTGCACCATGCTCCTGGAGAAATTCCTTTTCGTTCCAATGTATACGCACATTGTATACATGTATATATAGAGGAATGACAATAAAATCCCACTTGACTTGGAAAGTAACAGTAGAAATAAGCATAATCCAATGCAAATCGACATGTTGGTAAAGATTCCATCATATATTGTTGAAAAATAGGTTTTGCCCTTTTTCTTATTGGGTGAGAAATCAAACCGTAACCAGTTATTGGGCAAATGTCAAAAACGAGACATAGTTCAATGGCACTTGTCAGAGAAGTGACCATTCTAGTGGTTTTAGTTATAGATTGTTGATATTTGAACTCAACAGCCAAACAAATACGCAACTCCATCATAAGCTCCACCTCTCAACTTCATGGGCGCGCAATGACACTAACAATGACACCCCCATTTGGAATAATGTTGTGTAGCTTGGTCTAAGCCACTTCTTTGTTTCCCCATTTAAAAAGCCAGTGTTGTGTATGAGCATCAGATTTTTTTTCATAACGGACAGCTAATGGACCGTAATTAGATATTTGCGTTGTTGTAATTGAGTTGTTGTACCCATCAAGCTCAACACACTCCCTGTGACAAGCACTTAATAGCATGTGTGTAGCAGAAACTAGATATTATAGTATCAGCATCAGATTTGTTGGTGTAAGGTACATAGCGAAGACAATCCGATCTGTGTGATTTTTACAGCGATCATTTATCCCATATGAAACTAACAGAATCAGTACAGATGTCCATCTGGACATTGCGCAGCTGACATAGGTCTGAAAATTACATCATGTCCAGATCATACTTTAATCTACAGTCTCCAAAACAAACAAACAATAAAAAGGCACTACACTGTACCATTGTTTGTTACTGTGGTGCTGCCTCAAGGGGGGTTATATAACTGATTTTTTACTTCAGAAAGTGAATGCAGTCTATGTTTAATGTTCAACAGTGCATTTTAAAAGTGCACTGAATTCACTTTTCCATAAAAAAGATGCACACCAAATTATGTATTCTTGACAGTCTCATCTCTATGACAAGCTGCATGGTACAGCGTCGTACATTTTTTCAGTGCCATGATATCAATTTGTGGCCTCTTAAAACTAGATCCTGGGATTTTAAATCGTCATTGTCTAAAACTATCTAGATTATAAACAGAAGTCTGTTAAATTCAACATAAACTATACATATTACTATATTCTACAGATTAAGGCAATAGCTCATGAACCAGTCACTTTTGTCTACATTAAGCTTTGGATACACTCACATGCCACTTCCAGCTTCCTCTTGAGCTTGGAAAGGATTCCAGTGTTTAAGTAGGTATTTGTTAGGCTAATCTATCTGAACTCCTCTCCAGAGACTTTTCCCACTCTAACATATTGGCATGGGCCCATGACTGCCCCGTAGTTGGCCAACACTCTGTCAGTCTCCAGGAGGGTTAAAGTTAGAATAAGCAGGCTACTTCAATTACAGCTTGCAGTTCTGTCATTCTGTCATATCTGTAAAAGCCTTATATTTGTTGGTTTAATGACCCTATAATAAATACACTTTAATTTTTATTATAGTATACTGTGGCTAGTTCAAATCAAATGTGCGATGTGCTAGGCTTATTAATCATGGAAAATGCATTATTTCTTATGCATAGAGAGATACTGTAGTTACATTTTGCTCTAAAAATCAGCTTTTTTTATAGTCCAGCTTTGAATCTACATGAGCTAAGAGTGTTCTGTTATTAGGAAAATTACAGTTACAGCAAAGAAATGATTAAAAGTGAGCCACAGGCAGGGAGGTATTTACTCAAGTAAAAATACAGTTACTTGTGTAAACAGATTCAAAGAGTAGAAAAGTACACATTTGACTTTTTTTTAATACTTTTATACTAAGTATGAAAAGACAAGAAAGGCATCTGCTTCAAATTACCCACTGTTTTTTGTTTTCTGATTGTTTCATCAAGCAGTCGAGGAATGTGGAAAACATTAGCTAAGGCTAACTAACAATGACGCTATTCTTAATCTCTGTAATGTTAGCTAACTCTAATGATAACTCTGACTAGCTCAATGCTAATATCTAGATCTCAATACAAACTGCCTCGATTAAAAAGAAAAGTGTACGTAGCAATGAATATATAGATTACAGTGGTGGTTATAGGTCTCAAGCTTGCCAAATGTTAAAGATTTCAGTAATTAGGAATTTAGATCAGCTTCTTAAAGCTGGCTGGTGCTGTAAAGGCACCTAAGGACTTTAAAACTACATGATTATAGAGAAATGCCATGGTGTTTGGTAATGAAGTGAGTAGAAAGTACAGATTTTTCTTTTGAAATGACGTAAAATATAAAGTAAACACTTACTTAAACAGACTTAAGCACAGTAAGTACAGTAACAAAGTAACTTTACAGTACAGTAACATTACAGCAGCAATGTTTTAATGTCACACACTTTCCATACATGCAGACGATGTCATTTCTGCCCACTGAAAAATTGCCACGCTGCAAAAATAGGAAAAGAAAAAAAAATCGCCTGACACCCAAACAGTTCCTTTTGTGTATTTCCATTATATCTGTTGTCTCAGAGGAAAAAAAAACACATGAGCAGCATATTTCCCGTGCCTTTTTTTAACATGTTCTCTGACCTCTAAATACTGTGTCATTGCTCATGATTTTCAGTGCGTTGCTTTATGATGCAATGCTGCACCTTTCATTTACTGCAGCACTAACATGTGCTATTGAAACCAGGAGTGGTTTATATTAGTTAGTGCTCCTTCAGGACCTTGTAAAATTTGATCACATTGAGGAAAAGAGGTCCGGGCTTTCATATCAGACTATGAGAAACACGTTATTCAAACAGTCACACACTCAAGCGTCATCTGGTTTAGAGATTTTGATGAGGGAGCGTGTGAATATATAGAATGTATAGAATATAACTCAACACCTTCTGACCAATCAGAATCAAGAATTCAATAGAGCTGTGATATGATATTCAGCTGCTATGACAGGAAGAAGCTTGTGTGCTGATATGAGAGACAGGGACAGCAGTTTGCAGTTGTCCTAATGGAGAGAGTACAGCACTACATAAAGAACTTGGAAAAGAAAGAAAAATTTCGCCCTTCTTTAACATTTTTTTTCTCACTTCCTCTGGATCGATTTCATAGCATTTTGTAAAATGACAACATGCATGCAATTTTCAAGACTAGCTAAAAATTGTGGCATAATTCAGAGAACAACTTAAAGCTGCAGTTTTATTAATATTATTTATGAGTGTCGTACGCATGGAGTCACTTATACTATTTCAGGTAATTGTGTCCACTTTTCCTAAATGGCACATGGTAGTTGGACACATGGGTAATTGAAGCCTGACAGGAAAAGCACTCTGGATTGTAGCAGAAAATGTGCTACCAGTTTCCCCTCTGCAGACGTCTCTGTGTTCTGTGACTGAGCAAGAAGCTAACGACTAATGTGGGTTCTGTCAGGAAGGAAAATTGCTTTGAAATGCTCGCTGACAGCCAGATATTTCAATCATTTGTTTGTGTTAGTGGTCAGACATTATACAGGCTCGCCTGCGTGGTCCCTGCCGTGCCGTCATGCCTTATTTATGATCACAAAAGTGTATTCAGTGTAGTTAATGCACCGAAACGTTCCAACAGCAACAGAACATTTTACATAACCACTTACAACATACATATTTTTATACATCTAAAGGTAAGAATGTGACAAAATGACAAAAGTGGCGATTCTTGGCTTTTGAGTGATTAATGTGGAATTATCAGAATTTTGCATCCAGCACTGCCCTGTAATTCTCTTTCAGTTGTGTAATATGAGCTCTAGAAACCTGTATCGGTAATCGGTCACCCTGTGTCACGGGCTTCCTTTCCTTATTTGCTCTGATGTATGGAATTTTAAGCACATTGTTTCTACAAGGAAGCCCTTAAGCCTAATTTTATCAGCAAGGTCATCATGAGAGAACCCTGTCTTAGGTTTCAACTCTACCTACTCGACAACCTGCCTGAACAAATGAGCAAACCTGACTGCTGCGCCTGCCCTCGACTCCTAATCACCACACCACTCTCACCGCTCTCTCCGATTCTCTCAGCATGTAATACACACTCTCTGAGCAAGGAGGTGTACGGTAATAAAAAATGCTGACTGAGACTGAAAAGTGATGTCACTGAGATGACCTGGAAAGATAGTAATAACTATGGTGTAAGAATTGTGTAAGCATAAGGGGAAGCTGGAGCCAATCCCAGCATCTTCGGGCGAGAGGCGGGGTACACCCTGGGCAGGTCGCCAGTCCACCACAGGGCCCAGATGAAAACATAAAAATACATATTGAAAAAAGGAAGAATCATAAACAATATAGTGTATAAATGTGTGTAAATTCGGTAAAAGCGTTATACTGCCTGATACCTGCGTTAATGCAGAATTACATAACACCGAGTTGATAGGTGAGAGTTGCCCGATATCAAAAGTAACACAATTCTATGGGAAAAGCACAGACCTGGAAAGCTAGATCATATAAATTATACAAATAAGTAATATTTATATAGCTGTGTTTGAAGCACGCTTATTGTATCCTGACACTTTGGTGCACGATGCATCTGCTCTGGGTCTGTTATAGCTTCTGTGTTTGCAAACCGTGTATAAGGATCAGATTGTCCTTTGACTGGATGCACTCAGTGTGGAGAAGCTCCACCTCCACCTCCACCTCAGTGCTGTGTGGAGAAGGTCAGGCTGTGTTGAGTGGCTCCTAAAGCTGGGGTCACGGGCTGAGGCCTGGGGGTGTTTTAGTGTCTGCTCTCACCCTGAATGACCCGACTCTCCCCCAGTGCTCCAGCTGATCCAGACATGTTATTGGAGCTCCTGATTCCTACCAGCTTGTCATCATTCCCTCCACAAGCTTTTACTTAATGTGTGTCTATCTGAGTCCACACCTAGACTGGCTCTTTAAGCATCAGACATAATTCTCATGTGCTACACTATCAGATATAATTCATACAAGGTTTACAAAAGAGGTAAAGTAGCCCAGAAAGAGGTTAACTAAAAGTGAACTGAAAGATCAGATAATGAAAATTTGTGCATGTCTCATTCATTTTTCTTTTAAAAGGCTAATCATTTCTTACAGCTCGCTTAATCTCTCTTTAACTGTGTACACGTCTAAAAGTCAATCGTTTTTAGAAACAAAGGACGATGCCTTAATTAAGCAGCGTCATTAAGAACACGTCATTAATTAAATGTGCTGAATGTTGCGAAAGCTAATTAAGATAACAATAATGGATGTAAGGTTTAATTTAGATAAGAGTATCGACATGTCAGACATCCTTACTAGGAGAAAAATCCCATCATGCTTTCTTCTGTCTTGTTCAAACCTACCACAGAGTGACACTTGAGCAGCGAGAAAGCACTGTAAGTTATTTCTTTGGTACAAGGGAAATTCAATTTTATTAAATAAAAAGTTTTTTTTTTTTATCTGAGATGCAAAAAAAAAAAATACACGATCAAATAAAGTCCATTAGAATGTATAATTGTAGAAGCAAAAAAAAAAAAAGAAAAAAGTATAAGATAAAGAAAAAAAGTTTCTGAGGAGTCGCTGCATTAGTTAAATGCTCAGCAGTGTTCATGTTCAGTTCATCCTCTCTTCAGCGTGAGACTTCAAGACAATAAGAGTGCACCATGACCCATTTCTTTCCAGGCAAAGACACTCCTCTCTCAGTGAAATTCATTAGCCTGGAGCAAACAAGAGCACTACACACAACACTCAAACAGGAACACAATCTCACCAATGCATTATTCAACACCACAGCAGAGTATATCTTGCCTTTTAGTAATTAGGAAAAGAGGACGGCTCGTCTGAACTGTTTCATCACACACTTACTAACAAGCCATTTGAAACCATGTTAAATAGTACCCATGCATGACGCTGATAAAGTTTGCCCAACAAATCACCCAAATGAATGGTACTGGCTAAATATATGATATAGATTGTTACATATTTGTGTTGTTGCTTTTGTGATTTCAAACCCTCTTCACTTGAGAGTGATCGCATTAAGCTCGCCTCTTTATGAGGAGTGTGTGCCCCTCGGTTCGAGCACAGTGAGTTGGGGTTGGAGCTCTTGGGTGTTGAGGATGTTTTGTAACTATGGGAGATCAGCCAGTCCACAGACAGCCACTTTTTTAAAGTCCTTCTTCAGTCCATCTCACACACACACACACACACACACAAAGTAGTGCCAGCATGTGATTGACGTTCCAACTACTTAAAGATGAAATGGCGTGAGAGAAAGGTAGCAAGTGAATGTTGTTTATAATTCAGTAATTTAACCTTAATTTATACTTATAGAGACGTATGGTATGTGTAATAAAGATCAGTTAGTTTAAATTTAACCCTATATACAATCATCTCTCCGTCCATCCAGCATTATTACTGCTTTTCCGTTATGCAGCTCACCAATCTGTCGCAGGACTAACCATTCACAACAACCGTTCACTCTTACATTCACATCTATGGGAAATTTAGAGTAGCCAGTTGACCTAATCTGCATGTCTTTGGGCTGTGGGAGGAAACCAGAGTGCCCTGAGTAAATCGGCACAGGCATGGGGAGAACATGCAAACTCTGTACAGAAAAGCCCGAGTCAGCCTGCCGGTTCGAACAATGCCCATCTTACTATGAGGTGACCGTGCTAACCACAATGCTGCCGGCCGACATACAATACGCTGAAAAAACATTTTAACTAGATATTTAAAGAGTTGTACTTGCGGATGAATTTACTCAAATTGACATAAGCTTGATTTAGCTTGACTGTGTAACCATTTCAACATTTGCTATAAAACTAAAATCTAATTCATCTAATCAGTGAAACTAACCAGACCTTTGGTTTTATAAAGCAGCGCATCATCCATGAGTAATGCTGAGAGCTCCCATGTTCAAATCCTGAATGATGCCAAGGATGATCTTCCTCCATCCCACATACTTCTAAACTATGGATTCTTAAACTTTTTTGGAGCTGGGGATCTTTTAATCTGTGAAATAAATTCCACAGGCCCTGTCAGCACACAATTCTCATAAAGCTATAGAGCTTTCTGTTCCTGAATTTCCCACAGACAGAACATGTTATGGTCCAGGATGACATTTTTTACAGTCTGACTGGTTTCTGAGCTGACGTTTTGAAGGCTAATATCTATAACAACTCAATAAATCACACATACGTACAATAACACTGTAAGTTGATGAATTGTGATTTTTGGCACTGTAACAAAATGTACCACCTGGAACTGGTTCACAGACCACACATTGAGAACCAACGCTCGAAGCATTGGAGTCCTACAGAAGTACGTAAAAGGCATTTGGAAAATATGGTAGTTTCTCATGCCACAGAGGAAACACTTTCATCTTTGGTAGTTTTTATTTCCTATGTAAAAAAGTAGATTTTCACTTTAAAGTTTACTTTCGAGTCAGTATGTAGTTTAGAGTACTACAGTTAGAGGAAATAAGTATTGCAACACTTTTGTTTTTGTTATTTAATATATTTCTAGTGCTTATATGCAATTCGAATTTACACACATAATGTCTTTTGACTTTGAACTGACTGTTCAGACACAGATTAGTACTTTGTTGTAATGCCTTTGTTGGTAATTAGAGTTTCAAGACATTCACGAGTACAAGTAATTAGCTTCTGGCAGCATTGTGGTTCATTCCTCTTGGCAAATCTTCTTCAATTCTCAAACGACATGAGTCCCACTGATAGACTCAAAATTTGAAAATCCTCCAAAAATAAGCTCATGAGATTAGCGAGGCCATGCAAACACCTCTTTCTACTTTTAGAAATGAATCTTGAGTACTTGTGGCTATATGTTTGGGGTTGTCGTCATGGTGAAATTCAATCTTCAATTCAGATTCAGTTTTTTGGCCAATGAGATGAAATTCCCCACTAATACATTCACTTCATGTTTCCTTCAATGACATTTAATGCCCCAAGATCATTTGCAGAGAAGCAGCCTCATCTCATGATACTCTGAGCTCTGAACATAACTGTGAGCATGGTGTTCATGGAATCACCTTTCTTTCTCCAAACTTGATGAGCTTAATTATTGTCAGTGAGTTCTATGTGTTCTTTGTTTCTTTTGTCTTGAAGATATTTTCTAAAAGAGTTCTGATTTGCCTAAATTACGTCTCTGAGCTTGTTTTTTTAGCAGATGAGTTTTGTGTAGGAATGGAGATGACTGGGATGCAGTTCTTTGCTTGTTGTTCTCTGTGTTACTGCCCTTCCTGCTGACTGCTTGGTTCTCGCTTACATTCCTTATCATTAGTCTAACAGAGTGTTGTGAAATCTTCCGGAGATGATTAGTTGTGCTTGCATGAAGCTTTTACGTGCATAATATTAAACCTGTTGCACTGAAAGGTGCTTTCTCTTTGTCATGGCTCTGTAGTGATTTCCACCTCATCACCATGATTGTGTGAAATCTGTTATATGGCTTATACAGCATACTTATAATATAGCTAGTATACAAATAGGATCTACAAAGTATTCTTCAGAGTAAATAAAAGCACCCTGTATGTTTACCTCAAAGATATGTGTACTTTACAAATGTACTAAACTTAAGTAGATTTTTGCAAGGCACTTTCAGCCATCACATGATTGCACAAGACAGCGCGGAGCCTCTGGACATGGAGGATTGACAGTTTTGTTGGGAAAGTTCTCTCTCCGAATGAATAAGTCTTTTCTCAGACTGGCACCGGAGCATATGCTGGCAACACCAACGCTACGCTACGTAATGTGGCATGAGCTTCTGGTTGGGTATCAAAGGGACAGCTCAGTGTGTGTGAGCGAGTCTCTGGCCCTGATGAGAAGCGCCAGCGGAAGCTGTCTTATTCTCTCACTGCATTCCTCTCTTCCACTGAGCCTCTATCCATGGAGAAAGTGTTTCTGCTTATCAACACTGTAATCAGAGATGTGTGTGTGTGTGTGTGTGTGTGTGTGTGTGTTAGCACTTTGACCCTTTTGGTTAAGATGGCTTTTGGCAGTCAGGCATGAGCCAGGATAGTTATACATGTGTCACATGCTGATCACTCCTCCATTCTCCAAATGTTATTGTTTTGTTTCAAACCAAATTCCGGCACTTTCTCCTGTGTAGTCAGTCAGTCTTCCATAATATTTGGTTGATATTGCATGGTGAATGCTTTCCAGGGAAAAAGCAAGTGGGATCATAGCTGCCAGCTTACCCAGGTTAAGTGGGCGGATAGAGATGCTTGACATTCAACAGCACATTCCCAAAACTCCATGTGAAATTTACAAAAAAAGGAACTACTGTATTTTGAAGGCACTTCCACGCTATTAGGTCATTTACAGAGTCTGAATCAGATTGAAATTGATACTTTTGGTTCATTTGCTGCTTGGTTCTGATTTGTTCCACATTGCAAATTTGAATGGACTAAAAAGCTACTAAAAAATGTTCGCTGGAGGGCATATAGGGCTGAAAACGTGTAAACATGTAAAAGTCATTTAATCATTGGTCAGAAATATGATGAGTGAAGAAGGTAAACAGGCCTTTAGCATGTCTGTGTAGAAATCACAAAAATCACCCAAGCACTGAGAACATGGAGCTGGTGCTCAGTAAATAACTAGTTTATAACTTATTGTGTATGCATCTACCATTTTATTTTCTGTTTTCATTCATCAGTCCAAATTTCCATTCAGGGCTGAATTGCTTTCTCATTGCAATTAAGCCACACTAGAGGTGCCTGGATTCGAATCGAGACCAACTCACTCATTTCAGTTGTTTTGGTCTGCCTACAAGTTCAATTGCTCTGTTCTCACGCTTTCTCACGCTTTCACATGCAGTCCATCGAACTTGGTGCGGCTTGTTTGTGCAAGTGAGAGCACACGGATCAAGCTCGAGTTCAGTTCAAACAACAGGTCTAAGAACATGTGAGCGAGGTGGTCACAGTGTGGTTCCAAGCGAACACTAATGCACTTTGACTGCAGTGAGAAAGTGGTTTGACCCTGTATCGACCCAACCTCAGTCTATGAACCCAATATGTAATTTGGGTTGTGGGTGACATTTTATTTTGTAGAAGTGAGGTGTTCAACTGACCCATGACATGCAAACTGAGTCCCAGAGCTATAAAGCTGTAGAAATGATGTGTGCTGGATATCTGGACCAAACAAAAAGGGAAAATTTATACTGGTTGTTTAATACAAAACGTTTCTTTCTTTATATAATGATGTCATTTCTTTAGCACAGACTCCGTGTTCGGGTTATTTTGTGATTTCTATGCACATTTGGAAAAGCTTATTTCTTAACAATGAACGAGCAACTTTTACAAGAGCATTTTCAGCTATACGCACCCCTCGACTAATCATTTTTGCATTTTGATTTGTGTAATTATATGCATTCTGAGGCCAAACTGAACCAAATAGATAAGAAACCAAATCGACTTCGCTCTGATGTAGACTGAGATGGACTAATAGTTGTAAAAGTGCCATCAAACTACAGTTTAACATTTTCATTATATCCTCTTTCTGTGTGCAAGTATGCATACGTCTTGATAAGCTGAATTTCACACACCTGCTCGGGTTGAGATAAAGCTACTTTTTGCACCAGGACTTATCCACAAAGATAAGATCTTTCTTTCTTCCTTGTCCTCCCTCTCGTTCTTTTGCCATATTTCTGTGCATGAGTCAACACCTGGCCCGACTGGGCTCAAAGGCATGCTGAGTCGAATATCTGCCCCCATCAAGCAGTAAATTAATGCAAGGTGCATTTTCCTCCCGTCTGATTAGCGGTGAATTGGTGGTGTCTGTTTGAGCAGTCTGCCTGAAGGCACAGCGAGGTGGCACAGAAGTGCTGAAAGGAACAGGATGTGTGTATTAGGAATGCTGACACAAAGCCTATAGGAAAGGGGAGAATGATACGCATCAGAGCAAATCAGCAGGCTTTCAGACAGACTGCTCTCTGTCTTTGATAAAGCTGTGTGGAATTAATTTGACTGCCTGCTTCTACAATGCTACTATAGAATGGCTGGTGTTGAATAATGCAGACATGGTGTGTACATGTGTGTAATATAGCATATGATTTGGATTGGTCTCAGGCTGCAAAGCAGCTGTAAGTCATTCTTGACTATTTTTATTCACTAGAAAGAATAGGGAAAAATGGGAAAATGAAAACAGAAGAGCTCAGTAGAACTCCACCCCAACCCCCCAAGTCTTCCCATGCTCTCTCTCTCTCTCTCTCTCGCTCGCTCTCTCTCTCTCTCTCTCTCTCTCTCTCTCTCTCTCTGAGCTAGATGTGATCTTCTGCTGAAAGATAGGGTTTGTAGGAATGTGCTAAAAGGCTGCCCAGCTGTACTTATCCATAACTCAGCACTGCCTCTACAAACACAATCACTTTCACTTAGCATTTATTCTGGCTTATTTTCTTCTAACTGTCTGTTAACTTTCAATACTCCGCTCTCACTCGTCCATCACCCTCCTAATGACCAGGGTGTCAAAGTGATTATTAGACGCTATTTTTTTAAAAAAGTGTGTTTACATGTTCACCTTTCTCTCTTGCCTTTTCATTGATGAATCTAAACACATGGCTGATGATTTATATGGCTGCATATATTGACTGGTCGCATAAGTTCCTCCAAGAACACTTGATCAGATCATATCAGAAGACAAAAGCAATTATTAGTTCTTTCACTTCTCTTTGCTGCTATAAAAGCCTTCACTTTCACACTGGGTTTTGGAGCATGGCCGTATGGATCTGTGCTCATTCAGCTCGCGTTGAGACTGGGATCCAACGGGATGCAACAAAAAAGAAGACACGTTGGAGAATTTTATTTTTATGTGTGCACAAGCAGGCAGTCTGGTGTGGCTGTCAAAGTAAAGACCGCTGGTGGTCATGTAAAGACCTGTGACGGTCCTCAGTACCTGTCTCATTTTGAGCTTGTTTATATTTTTAAATTAGAACCAAATACATTTGTTAAAAAATTTCTTGGGAATGGATCGGCACTCAGAAACGCAGAGTCAATAAACAGGCAGAAATCAGGTGATGAACAAACAATACAGATTAGCTAAAGTGATAATCAGAAAACCAGAACTAGGATCAAAAACTAGATTAGCGACCTGATGATAAATAAGGCTTGGTAATGACAGGTATAGCACACAGAGCATATGCTTCATATTGATGGTGATGACTGAGAGTCCTGTGAGCAGTGATTGTGTGATAGAGTCTAGGTGTGTGCAATCAGTAAAATGGTGAACGTGAACGTGAATGTGAGAGAGTTTGGGTGTTGGAGTCACGTGTTGTGTTCTGGGAAGTGAAGTTGCACACCAGTTCATGACTATGAGGTTGGTTTATATTTACTACTACTACTACTCCTAATAATAATAATAATAACGATAATAATAATAACCTCCACCCCAGTTTAGGCCACACCCACTTCAGGGTTAAATCTGACAACAAATACAAATATTTAGAGATATTTAACAGATACAGATAGTGACATTATATTACAAATTACACCCCATGTAATTTACTGTAATTATTTTTCCAATGCAGTTCAATGGGATGACATTCATGCTTTAATCCTGTTCATCCAGCCTATTGTGCTTTATTGATTTTTAGCTCCAAACAGTACCTTCGCTCTTCTTGCAACCCAGCTAGAGCTATGGGATGTATTTGATTTTCCAGTCTCGCAGTGCCAGAGTACTGTACGTTTTTTGTGCTGTCTCTACTCTTTTACCTAATAAAGTTTCATGAGTTTATACAGGTGTGTTGCGGGAGACACCACACTATACAAAGCTGGATCTACTCATTTCTGCACATAAAGAACCCTTGACTATTAAAAAGCACTTCACATCAATTACATTACAGCAGCTATAAACAGTCGTTCCCTCGGCAGACACTTGAAGTTAGTAAGACAAAAAAAAAATGCCACTTGTCCTGTTACCAAGAATTACTCATGTCATTATTCATGAGGGATCATAGAGCCTGCATTCACATCTAACAGTGCATGGCACATATCCAACACAATCACGTCCAACTGGTGATCAAAGTCTACAGGCAGTTTTCCTCCATGCAGCTTAAAAGGAATTTAATGAGATGGCCAGCCTTGCATCCGTTCCTGCCAAATAGTAATCTCATCTCATTTACCTTTACTCAGCATTCTTACTTTGAATTCTGTATTTTTAGCATCAACCTGATTTACCAATGTGGTTCTATTCAGGAAAGTGCACAAAGAGGTACTTGTGGAAGAATCGTTTCTTCACAAGTTACATATTTGAACAGACTACTAGACGTTCACTAATTTGAGGTCGAAAATGTTCATGTTCCAGGATGCAGCGTTGAACGATGGCGGTTTATAGCACTAAATGAGACAGAAGAGTGTTTGAAACACCCAGCTTTCATGCCTGCAGGCACTTTCACTTAAATGGGAATGGGGGAAGGTAGAAGCACTTGTGTATTCGCTTTGGTAAAGTTTATTGTTATGTCTACTTTTGAAGGTGTTAACTTACATGCTGGGTAGTGGGTAACTTTCAGTTGCTTTGCTCTTTCCCACTGTCTTACATGATCCCTCATGGTCTCTCTCACTTGGATTCTTGGATTCTCTGTTTAAGTGATCCAAGGTCTAAGCTAGAGATAATATATATGGAGATTATATAGAAGCTAAGAGATAGAAGTGTAGAAGAGAACATGAAGTGGTACATCTTGAAATTGAGCAACATTATCATCGTAACATGTAATCTGCTCCCTAAGAAGTACAATTTAATCCCATATTTGAGTTATGTCAGCTTTTGACCAGATAATCTTTTGTATTCTGTTCACTACGTAGCACATTTCTGGAGCTTTACAGCAAAATAAGATCAACATTTTGATTTAGAATATCTAGTATGGTGTCGCTTTATCTTTAGGGCAAACCACTAGAGGTAGAAACAACAATTTTGGTTACCACATTCGTTTTTATATCATTATTATAGATTGTCTTTCTTTAAACTTCAGTAAAATAAAACTGTCAATGCGCAACAACAAGAAACAAACAAACAAACACACAAAAAAGACAACCCCATATCCACTGCCTTAATGTGAAATTTCTGCTAAGTGGGTGGAGGTTAAAGCCTTCATCAATCACGTCATGTCATACACACCCATTTTTTTCCTGTCAAGTTATTTGCCATTATGATATATATATATATATATATATATATATATATATATATACAGTATATATTTCCTTTATGAATATTACACATGAAATCACACTGTATTTTTTTTAAAAAACATTTTACTAAAAAACTAAAAATTTCTATATCCAAAACCAGAAAATCTTAGTTTCTAGCATGCACGCATTCATCTGTGGATATGACAAAATCTCTTTTTTGGTACATTTCAGAGACATTTTCCATCATTGTGGACTGAGCAGAACACCAGCATTAATCTTATAGTAGCCCACTTGTTTTATGCTTGGCTTCCACCTTCACTTCTGAAAACCTTAATGAAGCCTCTGATCGTTTTTGACAGACCGAGCATGTATGTCACTGTTTATGTTTTGACGTAAGGTGGTCCTGAATAAATAAAGTATGTGACTGATGCATTTCAGGAGTCTGTTCTGTACACGGATAGGACACAGACAGTTCTACTACTGAGACATGAATCAGCTTCGTAGTTTATGTATGTCCACTTTCTCACTGCCAAGACTGTAGAGAGAAGGGATGAAACTGATTATAAAAAAATGTGAGTTGACATATTCTCTAAAATAGCTTTTTGATAAAATTAGCTATAGGATTAAGACGCTTGATTTATCAATCCTATGAATTTATAATTCAACATAAATATAAAAAATTTTAATAGAGGTGTGTGTTCTTGAGAATAAGTTGGGATTCCCACAATGAAACTTATCTTCTACATTTTCACTGCTTATTCTCTCTGTGGTGTGTGAGTGTGAGTGTGTGTGAGTGTGAGTGTGAGTGTGTGTGAGTGTGAGTGAGTGTGTGTGAGTGTGAGTGTGTGTATGAGTGTGAGTGTGAGTGTGTGTGAGTGTGTGTGTGTGTGTGTGTGTGTGTGTGTGTGTGTGTGTGTGTGTGAGTGTGTGTGAGTGTGTGTATGAGTGTGTGTGAGTGTGAGTGTGTGTATGAGTGTGAGTGTGAGTGTGAG
>JAQQZR010000037.1:6330530-6347179 GCA_030068235.1 Notoglanidium macrostoma | reverse complement strand
GTGTGGTTGTTTGTCTGTGTTGGCCCTGTGGTGGACTGGCGACCTGCCCAGGGTGTACCCCGCCTCTCGCCCGAAACGACTGCCTCTCCAGCTTCACCGCGACCCAGACGGATAAAGCGGTATAGATAATGGATGGATGGATGTACTGAGGTTTATATGCAAATAAAACCAGGTATAGTTTCTTATGTCAGTGCAGTAAGGGTAAAGATGAATAGAAAACAATGAAACTAAGCAAAGCTGGTCTGTAGAGAGAAAGTATGTGTACATAATAATACACAGATTACTATAATATTGTATGGGTGATATGTATTAGTGTGTTGAATTAGTGCATTAAATTACATGTGCAATCTGGAAGATAACATTAATATGTTGCTGAGATTTACTCATATTAATACTATGTAAAATACCTGAAAATTATTTTGGACTCTGTAATGTCCTGAACTGATGGGTCAGAGGTCAAACTCGTGGCTTTCTGAATCAATGGCTCAATGGGCTAACTTGCACTGTGATTCCATTTGAACTCTGGGAAGGGTGGGACCTGCACTATCACATGCAGCATTTATTTATTCATAGCTTTGTGGTTTTTCACTTTATTTTGCCATCTATTTTTTATTACAAGAGAGAAAATGACTCACAATGTTCAGGATAGGTATGTGTTCATTAATACTGCATACTGGGCTTGGCCTGTCTTCTGCAGTGAAAAGTTTATACCGAAATCTCTTATTGTCTTTGTGGTCATATGCATTAAAAATGGGAGTCAATCCCTGAGGCATGTGTGCACATCCCAAAGTTTTATATCATTCACATATATATTTCATCCTCATATATCGTTCCATTTAAGAAAGCATTTTTCATTTGTTATCATGGAACTGTCATAAAAGAGGTCAATTTTAGCACTCATATATAAAGAATATTTTATGGCATTGAAAGGAATAATGCACAGGAAGGGATATTAGTGTGTTATTAGGTGCTGTGGCTTTTCTTGGCAAACTCTAAAGGATGTGGTAGAGATTAAGGTCTAGTAAAGGAAAGGTACACACCTTATCTCTCTTAAATCCACACCATTTTCCTTTTTGAGGATGTCTGATGCTTCTACAGCTGGGATCCATCAGAGTGGAAATTACGCTTTGTTCGTGTCTGGATAAAGCCAGTGCATCTGTCCTCATCACAGAGAGAAACCCAATATCCGTGGCCATGAGGAATCGGCCGCTCCATCTCTGGTGCCTGCAGTGACAGCAGGTAGAACTGTCCTGTCTCACTTCCTCTCATAATACCATGATGATTTAAATTATTTTTCGTACATAATTTTCCATAAAAGCTCCATCTTTAAGACTAAGTCTCTACTCAAGCAGAAGGCAGAGGTCTGAGTGGGCTTTAGCTTAATAGCTGACCTCAACACTCTCATTTACGAGCTTATTTTCTCCAGACTGTTTGAGTTCAACAGAATGTCTCTTCTCCACCCAAACATTCAGCGGTTTGAGTGGGTGGGCTAGAACCAGGGGCCTGAAGAATGAAGGAGGCAGGGCACAGAGGAAGTGAGTAGGTATGGGCATATGGCTCTGCATGAGTCTTTTTTTGTGTGTCCATAGGTGTATATACAGTTGGGGGTATTATGTGTGGGTTGGCATTGAATAAATTGGCTGAGTAAGTGCTGAGTGGGTTCCTATTGCCCTCAATGGTTTCCAATTTAAATCAAGACCAGTTCTTGCACTTTGGAATTGAGAGGCTTGGAACTGGTCCCTGAGTTTTTTTTTTTTCTTTCCTCAAAGGTCAAGTGGCTTTTGTTTAGTATACCTGCTGGTGTAGCAAGGAAAATGAACAGATTTCAGAATACATGCAGAAGTCATGATAAAAAGAAAGAGCAGAAATATTTGTTACTGAGAGAGACTAATTCTGAGAGAGAGAGAGAGAGAGAGAGAGAGATATGCATTTTTCAATACCGTATTTTATTAGCTGGTTAATGTGTCTACTGTAAATTTCTTTTAGACAGGTTTTAATGGCAAGATTCAGTTTTACAGGGCTATAAAATTGAAATAAGATCATGGCTGCATGTAGTAGAGAGGAGAGAAGACAAGAGGAGAGGAGAATGATAATAAGCCATCAAACACCTAATTGAATTATTGCATTGTCTAAATTAATATCTATAACGTTTTAGTCTTGGTAGTTTATATGAATATATTGCCATAGTTAAACAGTATCGTGGACATGGCAGATTATGAATTAGATCAGGTTTCAGTAGTTTTCCCTCAGTAGTCCAATAAGCAACAGATTTTTAGACCCAAGATTTTAATCCTTATAAATAAGAGGAAGAAAGAAAGAAAAACATTATAAGAAGCCCATTCATGGTTCATTTTTTCAAATTTAACAAAAAGCTTTCAGCAGATTAAAGGGATCAAACCGGTTTACTCTGCAAGGATAATGAGCATTTTTCTCATCTCAGCCTTTCACATAGCTAGCTAAGGCCTTTCCTCTCTGCTGAATGTGCAGCCTGTATTTCCATATCTAAGAGGGTTTTCAGGTGGAATTAGCTCTGGCTTGCCCTTAACACTTTAAAGGCTTTTATTTACTAAGCTAACAAGTGTTTTACACACACACACACACACACACGCACGCGCATACGCACATGCACACACACACACACACACACACATGTGCACACACACATGTAGATCATGTTTTGGACCATTTAACACCTGGAATAACAAGTGCAGATCTTTAATGAACAAACAAACAAAATTGTGACAATTTAGTTATAACTAAAAGATAAAAAAGTCAGAACTTCTGCCTGATCACTGTGGGGTGTGAGATTGCTTAGAGGCAATTTAACCAAGGTGTAAAGTGAACTAGAAAAGTGTGGAGGAATGCCAGAGTGCTTCCACAGCACTGTTGTTTTGTTTGAGTCATGAACATTGCGTGTTGTATTTTGTACATCTGTATGTCCTCTGATTCAACTTCGTACATCATGTGGCAGTGAGCAGCTTATTACCATTTTCTATGAGCTTGTAAAGTTTTGTTGGTGAAGCTCAGCGAGATCAGGTTACCTTTGTCATAGTTTTCCGTTTATAAAATAGTGAGATTTTACTATAAAAACTCAGAAACTGTAGTCTTGGTTTTTCAACGTACCCGAGCGTAAGCAATGGCAATTATTAAACTTGTTATTTAGATCAAAATACAGTTTGTCTAACTTTTTATAGCACTAGCTGTAGATTGCAATTTACATATTCATCGTGCGGCTATTCTGTAAATTCATTGTGTTCACCATTAAAGAAAAAAGAAGTGAGGTAGAACTACTCACCATTAACACATAAACTTAAACAGTGCATATTGACTAACTAGATATGGGTTTACTGACACGCAGGCACAGAGAGGATGCAGTGAGCCAGTACAAGTCACTGTAGTGTCTTGAGGCTTAAAGGGGAGCTGACATAAGCAGATGGCTAGCTCTGATTGGTACTTTAGTAACACTGACATTATTTGTACCAAATATAGTCCTGTCGATCATGAATTGTGTAGAAGAAAATGGTAGAAAACATTTTTAAAAAATCCCCTAAAATCCCATACCTGACAAACAAACAAACAAACAAACAAACAAACAAACAATGTTGACTTGTTACCAACGGGATAAATTCACCACAGAAACTGTAGCTAAGAATACGAAGCTAATTATGAAAATGCATTAACATGGCCTTAAATGTAACCTACTGCTTGGCACAAAAAACTCATCATAATGACACAATACAATAGTTATTATAATGTTAATTAACTAGCAAATCTGTTTGTTTTGTTGTTAAAAATTATTATATTTCGCACACATCCATTTGTATGATACAGTTCTTCGCATGTCATTAGAAATCTTCAGGACGGATTAATGCACAACATAATAACCTAATGTTATCTATCTTGATAGTGAAGTAGGTTATGTAGTGTCAAAATAAAGAAATAACATTAGCTTCGCTGAATATGTAGCAGAATATTTTGCTAAATTGGCTGCTGTAATTAGCAAATATTTTATGCCCAGCTGTGCATCAAGCTGAAGAAGACAAAATAAAGGTTAGAGGTTATGTAGTTAGTGATATGTACGTGTATGTGTATATACACACACATTTTTACACAACACCAAAGCTTCAGTAGTAACATAAACAGAAAATCACTTACTGATTTAATATTATTTTATCCAGTCGTTTTGAACAAAATGACACAAGAATTCTCTGGGGAAATTTCCTCTTTGCTTGTAAGGAAATCACTTTCAGTAAGTTGGGGGTACAGTAAATGTTTTCTCATTATCTCAATTGTGATTTTTTAGCTCGTTCATATCCTTTATATCACTGTAGGCAAAGCAGGTCAACCCCAGTAGATGCGTACACAGAAATCCCAGGGCTCAGTCATCTGATCACAGCACAGCAGAATTTCTGGGAAAAGACTTGGACAGGCTGTGTGACGCCTTGCTGCCTTGGAGACAGCTCACTGCTTTAATATTCCTAATGTAATGTTAGAGGCCTGGGGTCACTGAGAAAGATGTCTACGTAGACTCCTTTAGTCAGTCAGCACCATATTTAAGCCTCATGAGTCTATAAGCTGTTATTACATGTAATTGCTGGTGAACAATAACTTATTTGTGGTTTTATTTGGTGAATGGAGGGACACAGACGGCAGCTTGAGGCCAGAAGATGCTGCGCCACTCCATATTAAAGTCAACGATATGAACGTGCAGTCCAACACATGAAAGAATAAATGAATCATGGGAAAAAATGTTTTGGAAAGTTGCAACTGGAGTTGAAAAAGGACGCGAAGTGTTTTAAGGGTTTCATTCGCACCTCTGCAAGAAATAAATAATTGTCTTATTGTACGTTAGCATTATTATTTACTTATTTATTGTTGAAATTAGGAGAGGATTTCAAGAGAGGATGTTAGTTTAGTTCAATACAAATCAGTTTTATCACATACGCAACATATGTGACCCGTCATATCAAGTCAGGTGTTAAGTCACACAGCTTAGTTTTGTACTGTGGCCAATAAGGTACGGTAGGTGATTTTCAATTTTGGCAAAAATCAGTTGATAAACACCTCATCTTCCTGATCCTTCAACAGAATTGAGAAATTTTAATCCTAAACAATGTTTTAAAGCACTTTAATGAACACCATCTAAGCAGTTTACTCCAGTTTTGACAGAAAACCCTGCATTTTTTCGCTATAAAACCGGACGGCTGACAAAGTTATTTTACGGGTAGCAGGGAAACCCTGGTGTCAGAATGAGGCTGGGGATTCTCTCTTTTCGATTACATCATGGAATTCTCATTTAAACATTCTAAAAATAAGATTCCGAGGGAGTTTTCCGAGGCCCTCCTCTTAAACAAACTCACGCTGTTGCTATGGTGACATACGGACATGATGCAGCAATAAACTTACAGAGCTTATAGAACCAGAAATAAAAAAAAAAAACTCAATTTGGATCACCTAAAATGTGACTCAATGCCTGATTTCATATGACGGGTCACATATTTACACTGCAGCAGCCTGATGGCCTCCATGTTTAGGTCACACTACTTTTAGTGGATTTCAGCTCGGCATTTAACAATTGAGTAGAAAAGCATTAGAAGCACTGAAATATATACCTTCTGTTATTAGTTTCACTATAGTAACTGAATTATTCATAGTGGTTATAATAGACTGTGAGTTTAATTAGGCTACTACATAGGCATGGAGGCTGGCTTACTAGCCGAATACCCGTTTTATTTAGTATTTTATTTCCCAAGTAGCTACATTTTAGCATCTTCTGGAGTACAACTGACTTCTTTGCCATTTGAGCCCATTATTCGCATAGATTTATTTTTGTAAGAATGGACATCAAAGCTTCCCACTTAATTTGAAACCTCAGATAAACACCTTATAGGTGATTAGCATAAGAGTGGTTATCATGTGGTTAGCACTGTCACCTCACAGCAAGAAGGTTCTGGGTTTAAACCTGCATAGTTAACTCCTTTATGTGCGGAGTCAGCCAGGATTGGCTCCAGCTTCCTTGTGACCGGTGTAGGTAATGAATGGAAGGCTGGATTAACTCGCTGATGTCTGGGTATGAAAGATCTTACATATTGCTTAAGAATTTAGTCATTATTTAGCATAGAGACTTTCTTCAAATTGCATCTAGCTGCAGAAAGCGATTGCCGATCCACTCACAGCTCATGGTTTATCAGTGTATAAAATAGACTATTAATTTTTTTTTTTTTGGCTTTTCAATCAAATGATCACCACATATCTAATTAAAATAGCAACATTTTAAATACAGCAATGGGAGTAGGACAAGTAGGCATGGGCCTTAAATAAAACTGTTGCAGAGTTTCCCATTTCGCTACCTTCAGACATGCACCAGTCAGAAATACTCTTAAAAACAGTGAAAATCTGTTAACAGTTAAAAAAAATACTTTATATCATCAATGAATTTTCTGATAATTAGACCGACGAAGGCGGTCTGTGTAACTGCACCCCGTACGTCTTGTGCTCAGGGAGCACACTGTACACTGAAGTCTGAATTTAACTTATTTTTATGTTTGATGTAAATATATTGCTAATTACAATATGTGTCGGTAGATGTACTGTGTTAAAGCATGACTGTACAATAACAATGTGTGTGATTTCTGTAGAAGCCTTTAAGCCAGGTTCCCTATGAGGCTCATTTTATCTCATTGGTAAACACTTAAACGTTAGCTGACCCGTAGTCTCCTAAAAGCAAATCTATATTTGGACTGTGGCTAGATTATTTTTTGCTTGTTTCTCCCCTCATTGTTCCTCACATGGGTGGCTCCATGTTTCACCATGATGGTGATGCTAATGACAAAGCGAACGTCAAACATCTCACTGCAGGACTCCTTATTAACTTTCCGTCTGTCTGTGTTAATAGGCTTACAGTAACAAACCCACACTTTCAGAAGTCCAGGTCTATTGTGGAAACATTAATAATAATAATTATTAAGCTCAGTTCTTTCTTTCAGTGCTTTTCCATGACACACAACACATATACACATACACGCTAAGCTGTTGGGTCTCGAGGGGGCTGCTGTTTGGTAGTAACTGTGTGATGTTTACAGTCTTCTGTCTTGCTCTTTGCTCTTCTAGAGCTCACTGCTGAAGGATCGATGCTGTCAATAGCACACGCATTTAGAGGTGTTCATGTGTCACACCATATTAAAACCCAATTACTCAAGTATTCCTGCAGCACTCAGGCACTGCCAAATGGAAATATGAGGAGGAAACTGCTGACCTGGAGGTCAGGATCAGTGTGCTACAGTTCAGTCCACTGGGGCTGCTGGCCAGTTATAGGAAAAGAGAAGACTGCAAGCTTTGCTCTGAGTATATGACTTAGACTATAAGTGTGACTTATTGTCTTGTGTTAATCTGCTGTCACTGTGACTGTCGGAAATGAGCTTACCAGCAGCAGACATCAGTGTCAGTCAAGCCTAATGAAAGCACAGAGAGTACAGCTTTCTTTTCTGTCTCTTTTTAAAAAAAGAAATATTCACTGTTAACAGTTTTGAACATGACTTTTCGGATAAGACAATCCTCTCACTCGCTCTCACTCCTCCTCACTGTCTTCACCTCTTGCGTGGGGCAGGCTAAAAATAAGTGTCTGGTGTGAGGGTTGAGTTGAGCTGAGCTGAGCAGAAGGATCCGTGTCTGGTTTAGTCCAGAAGCAGTGTGAGGAGGAAGGACACAAGCGAACATGACTAGAGGAGCAAATTATCATGGTTTTATTTATAGGGCAAAAGCAGTGCACTTCAGTAATACACAAAGTCGTCAGGTCGTCATTAACACCGTAGTGACACTTATATGTGATGGTGGCATGATGGTGTGTGTGGTGCTGTGTACACTTTCAGACTTTATTAATCGCACCTATCTTCCTACCGTGATGATGTAGAGGTTATAGCTCATTTCTACCAGCCATGCTTTGTCTTAATCGTCCTCTAGTCCTTCATCTGTTCTTAAGCACAGCATCACTGGATACTTTATCTTTTCTACCCTGTATTTTCTCCCAATTTGTTCCACTCACCAGCTTACCTACAGCTACCAAGCGTAACAGGTGAAGGCTGATGTGCTTCCTCCAAAATACACAATACGCTCATGCTATGTTGCATGGCAGCTGTCTGGAGCTGAATCCGCTATCTACCTCCTTCCACATATATTAGCTAACAGACGTCCACCATTGGCTAGCGTCTCTGTGATTGACAGGAGAGAAGGTAACTCCGTTCCTTCACCCCAGAGGGCAAAAATCCCCCAAAATGGGCAATTTTGCACCACTGGCTCCCAGCTACAATGTCCTGATGAAAGGGTGAACTCTTTTCTGTCATGCTGCTTGGGAGCCCAGTTGAATATTTTTCATTGGGGGACTTCACAAGCCAGCAGTGGTGACACTGAGGTGTTTAAAACCCCCAGCAATGCCGCCGTGTCTGATACTCTCTTACCAGCACAGCACATACTACCATGTTAGTGTCACTGCTGTGCTGAGAAATAGTCACCACCAAAATAATCTGCTCAGTGGTGGCCCTACCGTGGTCCCTTTCCACTGATGGAGTGTTGAGTATAAGATATGTACAGCATTCAGTAATCATACACAGAAGTAAAGCAATCTATAAGACACAGCTAATATATATACTGTACCCAATAAAAAGGCCAGTATGGGCTTTTTTGGTATCTGTAGGCTGTTCAATTTATAGAAAATCAATGTTAGATAATATCATTCAACTGTTACTTCTTTACCACAGCACTGCTGAATTCTCAATTCATCTGATTGGTCAGAAGATGCTGATTAATTTTCTGTGACAGCAGCTGATAGAGTGCCAGCTGCAAGGGTGATATTAATATGCTTGTTCTAATGATTTTTTTCTATAGTAACAGCTTACAAGAATTTGTCGTGTATACCTTTTCCCTCCTTTTTAAGTTTTCCACCAGAGGATTCTTGCTTTTTTCTGTCTTATCGACAGAACTTCAAGAGAAAGTGACAGAACAATAATTTAAAGCTGTTTAATGTAAGTAATAAGAGGACCTAACTTCAGGGACTTTCCACAGCATATACAGTAAATTGATATTTAAAAAAAATGACATGTTTTTTTTTTTTTGTTCTTACAAATTGCTGTAGTGCAAGAGGAATAAAAACACTTCAGGAAACACTCGTTGGAAAACAATCAAAGCATCACACCACTTGGTCGTTGATTATTTGCACACACTCACACACTCCATCATGTTCAGAACATTTTAACTTATAAAGAAAATGATCTACATCACATTTCTAACATGTTATTGAAAAATAAAGCACAATCGACTCTCATGGATGTCAGCTTTATTTTATTGCTACTTGCCAAAACGTGTTTTTGTCTTTGAATTGTGTATACAGAGAGGAAGAGAGACGATGTAATAGATGTATAATATATAGAAAGAAGAGATAAAGAACTAATTAGTCCATGTATTAACTATACAGAGAGTAAAAGTGAAAGATTGACAGAATGTGTGTGTGTGTGTGTGTGTGTGTGTGTGTGTGTGTGTGTGTGTGTGTGTGTGCGCTCAGATGGGTGGAGGATCTGTTGTGTCAGACGGAAAAAAGAGAAATCTACCTACAGGATCCTCTCCTCCAAGCCCGTCCCCCTTCCTCCTGCTCTATCCCTCCCTCTCTTGCTCACTTGGCCAGGCTTTCTCACTTGGCTCCACTCTCTCTTCGGGCTACGTGCTCTGTGGACTTGTGTGTGCTGAGCTTTACAGGGTAGAGAGTGTGTGTGCGCATGTGAGGGAGCTAGTGGAAGTGCTTAGAGCTTCAGCAAGCTTAAGTTCACTTTTGTCTGAGTGTGCTTCAGCCGAGGTGCTACTTTTACACGGATCAGGACAAAGAGGGAGAAAAGAGAACAAGCCAAGGGGACTAAGTAGATAAACAGCCTGAGGGCTTCGCAAAGAGAACACACACATATACACACACCACACCTACACTCAAGTGTGTTCAGAAGCGGTGCGATTTTCTGTTGCCAGGACTGGCCAATTCACCAAGAGGGATGTGATTGCTGTACGCTTTGCACCCTGACTCTCCACACATCCATACACCTGCTTCATCCTCAGGTGCGGCTCTGAAGATCTGGACCTCTCTTAGTAGCTGTGTGTCTTTGGGTTCATCATGGACTACGTTTGGGGGATGGCGGTGCTGCTGTGTGGGCTCTGGACGCCGCAGAGAGGAGCCGATGCTCAGCGTGCTAAAAGCAACATGCCCCGACTCAAACTTTCCTACAAAGGTGAGAGCTCTTAATGTCAACTACTGCTGCTACCTGTCCTGCTGGTCAGCTTAGTTGTTACACATCAAACTCAGGTGCAAAGGTGACTGAGATACAGTTTGAAATTCATGTGTAATATCTATTCATGTTGGCTGTGGGGTTTCATGTTGATTCTGCTTTCATGCCATGATGAGATGATAAGGACTCTGTACTATGGAATTATATGTAGTTTCTTGAGACCTCATGTACAGTATATATACTATGCACTGTAAAATAAAGTTTCAAATATGTAGTGCGTAGCACCAGCTTGATTTACTTGCTCAGCGAGATCTTTTGTAGATCAGGAATTTCGTTCACTTGTTTTGGGGGTGTTGTTTCTCGAAATTGTATTCTACTGGTAAAGTTTCACATCTTCTCTGAAAACATATCCCATAAGTCACATAAGAGTGCATCACTGTGTGCTAAATTTCATTCCATGTTCACAGTGAAGTGCAGCCGTAACCATTTTAATAACACATGGACAGATATTTCCGCTGTGCAAATTTAATGTACGCTGCCTTAATAAGCACCCAGGTACATGCGTGCTGTGTGTGAAGAGTGTGTGGGATAAATGAATAGAACTGTAGACAGATGGGAATGCTTAAACTGCACTCTGGGTTCTATTTGCATGTATAATTCAGCCCTTATTATTTTCCACGAGCACTGAGCACAGTATGCTGCTTCTTATATTTATCTTTCTCACCTTGATCTGCTCTTCTGTAACATGCACCATGCAGCATGGATGACTGACTGTCTCTGTCACTACTTTTTTTTTATTACACAGAATACGCCAATTACTTGCGCCCACTTTATGGCTGCTGTCGCTTTCTGGTTTTGGACACGTGTGACGAGCTCATAACTATAGCACAGATGACTAATTGAGGCAGTTTTGTTTCCGTGGTAATTCAGGATATGATTTAGTGACGCTGAACTTCTTTCTTCATCCTCACACTTTTTTCTGTGCTTCTCTGTCACGGTTGAGCAAAATGAACTGTCAGGAGCGTACGATAGAAAAAGAGGGAGGTAAAGAGAGAGATGGCAGGCTGACAGTAAAGGCAGGGAGAAAAGTAAAAAAAAACGTGTCATCATTATTTCTGTCAGTTTTCTAGTTACACTGACAGCTCCTCATTAGCTAGGTAGTGGAAAATTACATCTTTATGCACTCTATAAAGCTCTGCGGCTGACAGCCGCTGGTGAAACGCTGATACCCCTGTGTGTGTGTGTGTGTGTGTGTGTGTGTGTGTGTGTGTGTGAGAGAGTGAGACAGACTAAGACAGAGAGGAAGAGAGGGAGAGAAAGAGGCTTAACTGGCGCTCACTGCAACAAATACTGACACCTACAGGCACCTATATGATATCTGTGCTCAGCATAGAATTAAGATGTGTGTGTGTGTGTGTGTGAGAGAGAGAGAGAGAGAGAGAGAGTGCGAGAGCGAGAGAGATGATCAAGAGGGACAGAAATTGATATGAAAAAAGTGTCAGATTTTTACTTTGTGAAGACAAAGGATTCTGTGGAATGTGCAGTGAAATTGCAGAGCTGGATTCAAACAACACACACACACACACACACACACACACCTATTAAACCTCAATACTGAAATACACCACTGTATAATATTTCCTCACACAAATCGCAGACATCAATAACATAGTTTAGAAAAACAGAGTTCCTGAAATCTTCTTTGTACGGCTGTGTGTTTTATTGTCCTGCTCTAAGACTAAAAGAATAGCCATTTGTTTTAGGGATTTACTTTTTCTGAAAGTGAAATCTTCTGTTAGGGTTCTAAATAGACTAGACAGAGTGAAGAACCCTTAACGAAGAAGCCTTAAGAGTTCTGTGGATTTTCCTCCAGAGGAACCCTGTTAGACAATTCTAACAAAGTCTTCTATATTAAAATAATAAAAAGTACTGGGTTCTTTGGGATGGGTATATGTGTAAATGTGGGGAAAAGCAAATCTACTGGAAACCTTAAAACCTAAGACTAAAAGAAAGGCTTTTTGTTGTAGGGTTCTACTTGAAACCCTTTCCTAATGGGAATCATTATGTTGTGGGTTACTACAAAGAACAGACCTTTAATGATGCAACAGTTTCTCCAAACATTAGGGGTTCTGAGACTATTTTACTCGGGGAACCTTGTGAACAAGTACCTCTACATTAAGACTGAAGTTACTGAAATATAACACTGTGTAACGTTTTCCTCACACAATGCTTGGCCATTTATTATACACTCAGAAAAAAAGGTTCCACAAAGGTTCTCTGAGATGAGTAAATGTCTCCCAAAACAAAACCTGCTCCAAGATTCTACTTTTGTAAAGTTCTTCTTGAAACCTTTTTTGAAAGAAAAGCTCCTATTAAGGTTTTACACAGAATAGACAAAATGAAGAACTGCTTATTGTGCGACACTAAGAATAAAGGTTCAAGCTACAAACCTTAAGGTTCTATCATTGTTCTTCTGTTGGAACCCTGTCAGAAAATTACCAGCTACCTCTAAATTGAAACTGAAATTCTGAGTTCTTTGGGACGGGCAAGTGAGTCCCAAAGCAAATCTACTTGAAACCTTCTGTAAGACTAAAAGAGGGGACTTCTGTTGACATCTTTTCTGAAAGGCAAACCTTATGTTGAAGTTCTATATAGACCGAGTCATGAACCCTTAATGTTGCAATGAAAATGAACAAACAAACAAACAAACAAACAAATGTCTGAAAAAAAGGATTGTGTAGTTGTTTGTTCAGGGGAACCCTGTGAGAAATGTACCTCTGCATTAAAAGTGAAATACTGAAGATTTCTTTGAATGTTCCTCCTATAATAAGTGTTTCCTTGTTATCCAGGGTAAAGACAATGAAAGATAATGTATAACTCTCTAAAGAACCTCTGAAGAACCTAAAAGGGCTATTTTGGAACATGTCTTTTACATTTTTATAATAACTTTGCAAAAGAAAAAAAAAAGTTTGGCCAGCTCTGTTGCTTCACAATGAGAAGGTTCTGGATTCAAATTTGCCGATCGACTGGAGCCTTTCAGTGTGGAGTTTGCATGTTCTCCCTGTGCCTCCAGTTTCCTTCCACAGTCCAAAGACATGCAGATTAGGTCAGCTGGTTACTCTTAATTGGCCATAAGTGTAAGTGTGAGTGTGAATGATTGTTCGTTTCTGTGTTAGCCCTGCGATAGACTGGAGAGAGTTGTACCCTGCCTCTTGCCAAAAGTCAGCTGAGACTGGCTCCAGCTTCCCCGCAACCCTGATGGATAAGTGGTATAGATAATGGATGGATGTATAATAATTTATCAGATAATGTTCATAGCTTGAAAACTGCATGCAGGGGCATTACTAAGGGGGTGAAATGTACCACTGAATGGTGGAACTGATTACTTGCAGGACCTTGGTGGCGGACGTCCTTGGACTGAAAATTTTTCATTATTATTATCATCATCATTATCCATAAACTGTGTGGCTAGATTAGTAGAATGGATTATCATTTTACTATTAGAAAGGGTGATTCTCTTTCTGCTCCACCATTTTGAATGTTTCACACAAAATTGCCACTTCATCTTCACCATAATGGCATTCAGACAGTAATGGTGCATATCTTTACAGAATTTGTTACTTGGCACAATGTACTGACATAGCAGATTATAAATCTTTTTCTACCACTGGGCTGGGCAGCAGGAGTATTTAGCATATTTAGTGGAATTTCTCCATAACCTCAAGCTAAGTTTGAAACCCGTGGACAGGGTGTAGGGTTGTGGGGGTTGGGGTGGACATGTCCCCAGTGGAAACTATGCCTATGCCTGTGAACACTTGTCTGTGCAGTCTAGCTGAGACAGGTTTTACACCATCTTTACAATGTGTCCAGTTCCATCGCTCAGACACGTCAAAACTGTACATGGAAATCTACTCCACATTCTCACTACCACTTACTTGGGGTGGCATTTTGTGTTCCAGTGATATTACATTTACAAATTGTCCCGGCTCACTTAACTACACCTTACCTTGAAATATAATTAAAATAATTATTTTTGTGTGAACCCATTTGACATCTCATGCTTCAGTTGCATCCCACAGCATTCAGTTAACTTTGCTACCTGGAAACATTCAACCATAGGAAATATTTAGAATATTTAACAAGTCACACGTTCATCATCTGAATTTCCCGATGATCATGGGAAGAAGAAAATGTGTGATTTTGTGATTTTGAGTAATAGAGTTTTATTAAAAGTATGGCCCTCTTTCCCAAATTGATTTCTTTGATTCAGAGTTTAATTCAAGTTTGATTTTTAAAAGGGTGAACATGCATCCCAATTATGGATTCACATGTGAATGCCTGAAACAAATACAGTGCAAAATTATCACATGCTAAAGACAAGCTTGTATATATCTGGGAATGCCATTGCTTCAAAGATCTCCTTCCTTCAGACACACTCACCCATGCATACACACTCCCCAGGCTTTATTTCCATCATCGCAGGAGGAAACATACTCTTGGGGAATGGGGTGGGGGGGGTGGGGGTGGGGGGTGTTGGAACAATGGTACCACCCATGAGGAAGTCCTGACTGGACCAGTAGGCCTGAATGACAGAGAGAGAGATAGAGAGAGAGAAACAGGGGGCCTTTGAGCCCAGGGCAGAATAACATTAACACCCTTATACAAACATCAACCAATGTAGCCTGACAGTATCAACACAGACACACTGCTTATGTGCTTGTGTGTGTGTGTGTGTGTGTGTGTGTGAGCTTGAACATGAACACACTGGAAACACAAGAGCATCAGTGAAATTTGTGTGTAATATAACTTTACAAGTGATAACATTGTTCCTTTAACCTGATCAGATGAGACTGCTGTGATGAAATGATGAAGCTTCCTTAATCTTTAAGCGTTAAGCTTTTAATCTTCCCCCAAAATCTTTTAAGAATGTATTGAGTTTTATAAGCGTTCTTCAGTTACAGCCAGAGAATTTGAACTCTCTGTATCATTTTCAGCATGTGTATTTATGTGGAATGTGTGTAAATGTGGACACGGATACCTGAAATGATTCCTACAATAGTACAGGCAGGGTTAATTAGACTGACGTATACCAAGGACTTGATATTAGGGGGCTGAAAAAACTCGGCACCCACCTTTGGATTTATGTTATTATTCAATATTACTGTTAGAAGATTTGAATTCTGTCCATTCATTTGAGGATTACTCAACATTCCAAGTAGTATTTGTCAGTTATGTATGTAAAAAACAAAACCTTCTGCTCGGTGTTAATCCATCATTCACCAAATAAGGACATGATTGTGTTATTTTTAATGCAGTAGGGTGTTAGACGATGTAACACACTCAAATCTTTGATTCTGACTGGTCAGATAGTGTTAATTAATTTTCTATGACTCAGAAAACTGTGTGAGCTGCGCTGATATTAATGTGCTCATTCTAATACATTATACTGTAGTTTCTATTGTAATAACTTACACAGTATTTGAGATGCTCCTTATAAACAGATTAAAAATGTGTAATTGTGAAGTTTCTGTAAAGAGATGTTAGGTGTAAGGAGTCTCCAGTGTCAGTGCTTTGCAACAGTCAGAGGTAAAGCTGAGGCTTTACGTGCTAACTTTCAGGGACAGGAAAGTATCCAAGCTGAAGGGCTTTTCATTTTTCAGTTTCTCTGTAACATGGCAAGCTGTGTTTTTGGTCTTGTTAACATCTACAGAGAAAGTAAAAAAAGTAAAACAGGTGAGGAAATTAGCATTTATATTGCACCTGTTGTAATGTAAGTATAACAGGGACTAATTTCTTCCACATCAGATGCAACTATAAATAAATGAAAAGTATGATATTGTACTGTAATTAATATACATTTCTAATCTTTGGCAAATTGCTGTTAACTTTGGGGTTTGGTAAAACTATTATATCATACTGTTGTTGATTGTTGTTGATTATTTTTCTGTAACAGCATGCCCAGTTGTGTTTCTTTCTCTGTACTTTATAATAAGAGAAAGGTAGATCAAGTTATTATATCATTCTTATAAACAACATACTGTATGTTATTTGTAATGAAGCTAATTGGAGGAATGTATGGAATATTCTGGGATGTAAGCAGTTGAACTCTTAACATCATCTTAATATTTAATTATGCCGAGATATGCTAATTATATCCACAATAAATCGGAATGAATGGAATTAAACGGTTCTCAATGAAAATGGTTAATTGTTCTCAAAGGGTGTTGATAAGAGCTGCGGCGCTAGCTAGCAACAGAACGCTCTGGAAACACAGGAGGACCTGTTCAATTGCTTTATTAGGACTTCAGAGACAAACACACACACATACACACACACACACACACACACACACACACACACACACACACACACACACACACACACACACAC
>JAQQZR010000037.1:6265547-6314330 GCA_030068235.1 Notoglanidium macrostoma | reverse complement strand
AGATGCTGGGATTGGCTCCAGCTTCCCCGCGACCCAGACGGATAAAGCGGTATAGATAATGGATGGATGGATGGATAGCTGTGGTATAGGAGATATAAACCATTCAGGATGTGCTGAAAATTAATCAAATTTGAAATAAGAACATTTATGTTCACACCACCCAATCATTGATTATTTTCCAATAAAATCACATCCCAAACTGTTTAACTCCCTTGTTAACAGAAATTTAATAAAGCAAATACGGTGGTCTATAGTCCACTCCCGGTTATGCAAGACTCACTGTGTGTGTATTTGTATCTGTGCAGAACCAAGATTCGTAGGGGTCCACCTCATTCCAGAGAGCGATAACCCTGAAGACGACAAGATCTACATGTTCTTCAGAGAGAATGCCATCGACGGAGAACAAACTGGCAAAGCCACACATGCTAGAATCGGGCAGCTGTGTAAAGTAAGATAACACACATTCACAGCTCTCCAAACATGCACATAAAAAGAGGTACATGGACAAATATTTCACTCGCTGATATCTAACTGGTATGTATATACACACACACAGTAGGTGTGGTAGCTTGGGAAGCCAGGTTTCTTTGGCGATATGCGTGTTTTCCCTGCATCCCGATCTCACCGCCCACCAAGAAGCTGAAGAGAGATTGTAATGTCACCGGAGTCATCGGCGACCCGAAACAAAGGCTCCTCTGTGGATCTAACGTACGACTCGCATTTGCACTTAGCTGAAGTGGAACTCTAGAGCGGCGAGCAGAAAGGTGTTCACAATTACCAGCCGCTTGGCATTCTGGCATGACTGGAATCCACTCTGCACCAGGAGACACAATTGTCTCATTATTTCAAGATGTCAGGGAATGTTTTGTGCTTCTGCAACTTGTTCAGTACAGCTCTCTATGCTGCTAATTCATTCATTCATCTTCAGTAAGTGCTTTATACTAGTCAGGGCTGCTGTGGATCTAAATCCTGGGAACACTGGATGTGATGCAGGAATACACTCTGGATGAGACAGCAGTCCATCTCAGGGCACTGTGCAGCAATTTTGAGCCATCACTCCACCAACCAACATTTTTTAAAAGCTGAATTAGGCAGAGTTTTTGTACCTCTTTAATGTGTTACAGCTATTTTTTTTTTGTAAATGTTGCAATTTCGCACATGTACAATGCATACTTACTTCCATTATGTGTAGTGCTGCTTATATACACATTATCTGGGCATGACTGACATTACTGCTTGCAGATGTTCATGTGGGATAATATCTAAAACTAGGGCCCCAGCTACAACACAAGGAGTGATGTGGTATGCAGGGTTTATGGGTGGGGGGAAGCTATTTTCAACAATTTTGCAAAACAACAATTTTGCAATTATTACAACAGGCACAACAAACCCCTGCTTAGAAATACTGCAGCATTAGCTAAAGAGAAAGCAAAAAAAAAAGTATGCTAATCTTATGCTAATCATCTTATTTCATTATTGAACACGTTCAAGATTCCAACACTCTTTAGCTAACACTTAAATATAGACATATATCCAAAGGAAGCATAAAACCTGAATTAACAGTCCTAATTTTTTAAAGCAGATGTTGCTGTATATGCTATTTATATTGGATAAAGTTTAATTATCCAGCACACCTATCTAGCTAACCAAATAAGTTGACTTCTCATCTAAATTGACTCTACTCTGATTTAAGATTGGTGTGATTATATGATATGAAAATAATTTCTACAGTTTTAATTATATAAAATACAACACGACAGGCTTAGCTGTGGCCCTGTCTTCAGGTTCATTAGTTTTGAAACCAACAGTGATTATTTGTTGTCATTACACTTAAACTTTACAAATCTGTGTTCAATCAGAATGACTTTGGAGGTCACAGGAGTTTGGTGAATAAGTGGACCACCTTCCTGAAAGCTCGGCTCATTTGCTCAGTCCCAGGCCTTAACGGAATTGACACACATTTTGATGAGCTGCGTAAGTTGTCTCAGCGTGAGTGAGTGAGTGAGTGAGTGATGGAGATAAAGGCAGGGTACTTGTGAAATGTCCATGAAACTTAGTTCTTGTTTTTGTCCTTTGCAGAGGATGTCTTTCTGATGAGCTCAAAGGACTCCAAGAATCCTATCATCTACGCAGTGTTCACAACATCCAGGTATATTTAATGACACCGTTTGCCTGAAACATATCAGGATGTTACTGACTCTGATGGCCATCAAACATTGATTTCTCTATGTGTTTGCTTTGCAGTAATATCTTTAAAGGCTCAGCAGTGTGTATGTACAGCATGGCTGATGTAAGGAGGGTGTTTTTGGGCCCCTATGCTCATCGAGATGGGCCCAATTACCAGTGGGTTCCCTTTCTAGGCAGAGTGCCCTATCCACGCCCTGGCACGGTGAGACAGCTTCACTTTATAATTAAATTGGCAAATAGGCAGAGCTCAGGAAAATAGATTGTATCTTTATCTCCTGTTTCTGTTCTCATGACAGTGTCCAAGTAAAACGTTTGGAGGGTTTGAGTCCACTAAGGATCTACCTGATGATGTTATCACATTTGTCCGAAGTCATCCAGCCATGTACACCCCAGTGCTTCCCCTTAATAACCGCCCAATCATTATTAAGACTGATGTGGATTACCAGTTCACACAGATCGTTGTGGACCGAGTGGAGGCAGAAGATGGACAGTATGACGTCATGTTCATTGGCACAGGTTAGTGGAATAGACTGTAGTGTAATAACCATGCTGTCAGTGATCACATGCTCATATTGTGTTAGAAAGTGCAATTCTGTACCTAATGCTTCATTTTACTTTTATTGTCATAAATAAAGATATGTTTTCTTCATATTGCATAGTATATCATAGCATAGCATAGGTTAGCATAGGATAGTACAGTACAGAACATACCATAACAGTACAGTTGTATTGTTTAGTATAGCACACTGTTTTTCTTAGCAATATATTAAAATATGTTTAAAGGAGTATTTAATATTTTAGTATAGTATTTTATAGAATAATATAGTAAATTCCATTATTAGACAGTAGTATATAGTACATTGTATAGTAAAGCAAGGAAATAGAGAGGATGGAATCAGGATAGAAAAATCTACTACAGTATACTATAGTGCTGTGTAGTGTAGTACAGTATAGTGAAGTATAGTAAACATTACAGTGCGCACAGTATTCATTAAGGTTTTTGTGGAGTATTTTATGACAATCCAAGAAAGGATGAAACCAGTATGATGACATATAAAGAGACATAAAAATATACCAGTATAGTACAGTATAGCATAGAATAGCATACGGTAAAATTTACTCAAATTGAGAAAAAATTACTCTATGCCAGATAAAGTTTGACCCCTTTCACAAAGAGTAAAAGTTTATGTAATTTTGCTTCAACTCAGCTAACACATTTTACTCCATACACTCAAAATAGAGCAAAAACATTTTTAACTCTGGTAAAAAAAACTACTCAGCAATTATTCATAATATATATATATGTGTGTGTGTGTGTGTGTGTGTGTGTACACTACTATGCTATACAGAACAGTATGGTAAAAGAAATAAATATTCTTATGTATTCTTTGAATGTTTAACACTCCTTAGAAAGGATGAAACAGATGCGTGAGATATGACAAAATGATATAGATGAGAGGAAAAAACAACACTAAAGTACAGCAATATACTGTAGAATATTAGTAATATAGAAGTTTATACAGTATATACATCATTGTAGTATGAATTCAATAAAACATGCTCACTGTTGATATCATTTAGTAAAATGGTACCTATTAACAGGTTATCTATTATCCTTTCAGATCTTGGCACAGTTCTTAAGGTGGTCTCGATTCCCAGAGGCACATGGCATGACCTTGAGGAAGTTTTACTGGAGGAGATGACTGTGTTTAGGGTATGAACAATTCCTGGATTATATCCCATTTACATAGCATTTGATCTATTGTATCTGTTACGTCATTTCAGTGAGTTTTGATGTGAATATTTCATTTTTTTCTTGTAGGAACCAACAGCTATAACTGCTATGGAGCTTTCTACCAAACAGGTAAGGTTTATCAGATGTTTGTCATGGCTCAAAAGCCCTAAAAGCATAATCTGTAAATGTAGCAGTAAAGAAAGTATTTTCTAATAGTAAGTGAGGTTGACAGAATGAGTCCAAGCGGAGAGCTGGAACCAAAGTTACATGAGAGCTCTGTGGACAGGAATGACAGAACGCTGCAGGATCTGCCATGTACCACAGAAATACTCAGCACAGCTCTTCCATCATGGTGTAGCTCTCTCTCTATGGTTTACAGCTTTACTGTGTTAGGGGTGATTCCATGGTTGTGGTGGTGTTGTCTTCTTTCGGCAAAGTTTTCTTTAATAGCATTGAAACTAATGGGTTGAGCAAAGAATTAACACAAATATACAAAATGTATAACTAGCATGCATGCTAATGACATGAAGACATTAAGGATGTTCTAATGATTGACTTAAAATGCATTTTTAAAAGTAATCATTTACTTTAAGTCTATAATTTGGGCAACAGGAATGTAATGTATGAAAGTAAATGTACTTTTCTTCTTCCCAAGATTGTCAGGAAATTCAGATGAAACAACTTCCTGTTGAACATGACTTGTGGAATAGTTCAAATATTTGCTCTAGGGTGAATACAGCATATTTAGTTACAGTATACAGTAAATGTTGTGAGTTGCAACAAAAATGTATATGTGTTTTATAACCCACAGTGGTTGACTCATGGAAAAAAGATGCTTCAATTATTTCAATATTGCAAAAATAATTCCTGTAGTTTCCATTAATGCTTCAATTCATGTATCTGAAACTTTGCAAACAAACTTTATAAGTATATCTATGATTAAAATACCTTCGCTTTATGTACAGTGTAATTTCAGTGGGACACAAATAGCATGGCTCATGGAATCAGCCATTTACTTCAATAACACAGAAATATAAAGTTCTTAGTGCTGTCTCTCTGACACACACACACACACACACACACACACACACACACACACACACACACACAGATAGAGGGTGTGTGTGTCTGCAGCTGCGAGTCCTCCTTTGCATGGTGTGAATAATCAAGCCGACACTGAGAGGTTCATCTTAGTTTATAATTAAACAGTATTGTACGTGCACACAGAATCCTTAAACTATCTTTAATATTTACAATATATTCATAATGTAACGTTAATATTAACATTAACTCACGCTATTACACAAGCAACTATAAGGATATGCAAACTCCTAACGCAATGTAGATATCTGACATTTTTTTTTACATTAACTCTACAGCAACAGCTCTATCTCGGCTCGAATATCGGCGTTTCCCAGATGCCGCTGCACCGCTGTGACGTTTACGGCAAGGCCTGCGCTGAATGCTGTCTAGCACGAGACCCCTACTGTGCCTGGGATGGCTCACAGTGTTCCCGATACTTCCCCACAGCTAAGAGGTACTCCCAGCTGGTGATCGCAGCTTGTTTAACCTGGCCTGAAACTGCGAGAGTGCTGCTATTCTGCAGCAGAGGCTATAATATAAACAGTGAATGAAAGAGCTCTGTAGAATGTGTCCAGAGTCAACCTTACAAAAGGTTACACAAGGAGCTTGGTTTTCGTTCAGGTGTACGTGTTGCTATAACAGCAGTGTATTGTTAATTTAACTGGGCAGAAGCTTTTTTTCCCTTTCAGTGCCCAATTGCTATTTTTGTAGTGAGATTTGAACCCACCTGCGTTGACGGGGTGGAACAGAGCAGCAGGGAATCTGACATTTGGAATCAAGTGGTGCGGCGATATTTTCAATTCCATAAACACAATGTCAAAATGGATAAATCCAACCCAGATTTTTGTGTGTGTGTGTGTGTGTGTGTGTGTGTGTACAATGTTTCGTGTCATTGAACTTTAGTACAAATAGGCTGGACGCATAATTTAATACAACTAGAAGTAGAAACTAAAATCCAGCTTGGGTTACTTCACTGTGTGTTGCTTCACATGATCTACACGAACATGCCAGTCGATGTTTCAAATGCCTCATTTGTGTGTGTGTGTGTGTGTGTTTGTGTGTGTGTTTTAACGTTTTAAGTTATATCACTTAAATTATAATACAGATAACCTTATCAATAGGTGAAATGAATAGACTGCATCCTTAATAAACAGGTCTTGGGGGATGTGTGAGAATGCATGTACAGGACGTTAATTAACAAAATCCTGACCCTAACCCCAACTACCCAAAAAATCTGTGTTAAAATGGGCCAAAACAGCAAGTCATGATCAATCCAGACAAAGAAAAATCCAAAAAGTTGTCTTAACTCAAGGCAAGGGTAAAGAAATGACAATCAATAAATATAAAGTTAGGAATTTATACAATCCAGAGGTTGGCAAGGCTCCGAAATCAGTTTAAATAGGCTTTAAATAGTCTGTGAATAGGAAGTGATGATAAATGGTGACAAAGCGGTCGATTTCTTTATAGTAGTAGGGATGTTTGTTGGTGTGGATGTGATTTTAAGTGTGTGACTTTGAGACATTTTTTTTACCCCAATAACATTGACCCAAAAAACAAATGTGTATAATGTATGTGAAAATTCTGCTATTATATAAATATTACCATTGATTAATCTTTTATTTAACAAACCATTAACATGGTTGCATTTCCTATTTGTTTGATTGTCTCAAATGGTTTACTCTTTTGTGATTGAACCATATATAAGACTTTTCCTATGCTAATTGAGCGATCAGTTGGATTTTTAAAATATAATTATTAAATGTTTTATATTATGGTCTGGACAGTTGTGCAATTATGTGCTCCCTTGACCAGTAATTCTGTTTCAGTGGTACAGCAGGCTCTTTATTTATTTCGCATTAGCAGAGAAACATATTGTTTACATTATAACGGCTGAATAACCTTGAAAGGATATTCGCGCACATGGAAAGATTCAGGACATATGTTGCTTGCCATGTTTTTTTGAAAGAGCAAAGAGTAGAGTAGTGCTATATTACGGAGACCAAATAGCCTGGAGCTTCAGCAGGCACCATTTCATGCACACACACTTAATATTAGATACAATTTTCTTTGCATGTTAAGCCGTGAGAGATGAAGGACTTATGGGAATCTGACAAAGACAAAATGCCTGTGTTTAGTGAATGTTTACACATGTGTAGCTCACCTGCAGCATTCTAATAATGTCTCGTGTGTGTGTGTGTGTGTGTGTGTGTGTGTAGGAGGACTCGGCGCCAGGATATCAGGAACGGAGACCCTCTCACTCAGTGCTCGGACCTGCAGCACCATGGTAAGAGCTGCGGATTTAAGATGCTCCTGCTCATTCAGCGTTTTATTACTAACCACAGAGCACTATACTCATCACCTCATCATACACACCATATACTTTACCTAAATGACTATAAAGCCTTGAATTTTCATTAGGCTTAACATTAAGGTTTAAAGAGAATCTCAATTGGGTTACAGCCTCCACAATTATTACCTTCGGCCAAAATAAAATTTTAACTGAGCGGAACTGCATGTTTACGGTGTATATTTAACTTCAACGGACGCTTTTCATAGCTGCAGAAATATACACTCATTCAGGGACCACACAGACTTTAATGTCAGACTATTTTTGTTTCACACACCCACTTTGTTACACCCATACTGAAAGGTCCCATGGACTTCATGTGATACACGTGTGAAATTTATACACTTTTAGACACTTCATATGTTATGTTTCATGCATTTTTTCACACGTAGCGGACTTTTCCTTCAGTCATGTGTACTGTAGTTCACATGATGTTGCATGCGCACTTTAAGGGAATAGCGTGATGAAATATACCTACGTGTGTTTTTAGTACGTGATCACGAATTACTCACGTCATCACAAGTTATTATCAAATATGCATTGTGTGTGAAATTTCAGTAAGTGCAAGAGGCAGAATTTTGGACCAATAAACAAATTGTGTTGCAAGTGCATACGTGTTCTTGTGTGTTCATGCTCATGGTTTGAATTACCAGCTCATATCCTCTCTGCTGGACACGAGGGCCTCTTGCAGACGCACAAGAATGTGATTTGAATGAACATGGACACATTCGTAAAAAAACACACGCTCTCTTTTTTTCTGACTTTCTCTCACACACACACTTACCATTGACATAGCCAGGTCCCACTCTTTGCCCTCTACATGGCCTTTTCCCAGTGGGAATATGTGTCTTGAAATGGAATATCTTTCTCTTTTTTTAGACGAGGAGAATGGTGACAGCACCCTGCTGGATAAGACAGTGTATGGTGTGGAGAACAGCAGCTCCTTCCTGGAGTGCAGCCCTAAGTCTCAGCGTGCTCTCGTCTACTGGCAGTTCCAGAGACATGGAGAGGACCGCAAACAAGAGGCATGTCGTCCGTGTGTGTTACAGTGTGTATGAAAAGAAAGCAAAAAACTGGAACGCTGATATATTCTGGACATGTTTTTAGCTCTTGGTGGGGACCAAAAGTTCTGCATAGGGCTTTCTGATACTTTTGACCTTGTGGGGACTTTTAATTGTTCTCATTGAGGAAAACTAGCAGCCTGATGTGAGAATATCTTTCCATTTTGTCACCAGCAAGATACCATAAATAGACCATAAATTCATCCATCTTTACAGTGGATTTCAGATATTTCAGATATGAGGGTGTTTTATGCTGAGAAAACTGAATTAAAAGACAAATCTTCACAAAAAAAGATAAATAAAATAAAGATGGTAGGAAGAACATGGAAATTCTGAATGCAATTAAGTAAACGTGTACTCTTAAATACTCGTAAAAGTATAGGCAAATTAATGATTTGTTTCAAAAAGGTAAATGTACATAGTAATGATGCTATTTTACTGAGCTGGAGCTGGTATGTGTGTGTGCCACAAAGTCTGATCTCATCTGTGTGTGTGTGTGTGTGTGTTTAGATAAAGTCAGACGAGCGAGTGATGGGAACAGAACAGGGTCTACTGATCCGGAGTCTGCTTCCAAAAGACTCGGGCGTGTATTACTGCCACGCAGTGGAACACGGTTTCATCCAGACGCTCCTGCGCCTGACGCTCCACGTCATTCCCACTGATCACCTGGACGACCTCATACAACGGCCACCCCCGGACACCAGCCACTCCTCACATGCCAAACTGTGGTACCAGGACTTCCTGTCTCTGATCGATCCACCCGGCCCCAACAGTGTGGACCAGCTCTGTGAGCAAGTGTGGAAGAAAGAGAGGAAGCAGCGGCGGCAAAAAGCCCATCACCTACATGCTGGCCAATCACATGCTGCCCAGCTCCTTCACACCAGCCAATCCAACTCCAGCAAGTGGAAGCTCATGCAGGAAAACAAGAAAGGGCGCAATCGTAGGACCCACGAGACACCGCGGGCACCTCGCAGTGTGTGACCCCATGCCCGCATAACTGCAAACACACACACTCAAGTCACATAAAGAGAAATGACTCTGACCATTCTGCTGACTGTGACTCTGAGAGGCACACACAGGTAATGTGAATGCAATCTTCCACCCCTCCTGCAGAGAGAGCGTATGGTGGAGGCAAAACACACTCACACTCCGAGCTGTTCATTCAGACTCAGAATCCAGGAGTCTCCAGTGGAAAAATTCACTCATACCCAGAATGGATAATAACATACCAGCAACAATATTCTGTAAATATGACACAGAATTAAATGAACTTCTACAAGACATACTTCTGTCTGTCAGAATAAAGGCACAGCCGAAGGCCACTGATTAAACTTTTTCAACGGTGCATATATACTGCGTAAACCCCAAAATGAGTATCTGCAGAACAAGAGTCAAACCCTCTCCCAGTGATGATCCAGCGTGTCTCAGTGTCCTCTTTTTTCCAACCCACTATTTTCCGTCTTCTTATTTTTAACAGCTCCAAAAGCATTTGGCCATGACACTAACACACAATATGTGTTCCCGTTCCACAATAAGCTTTCTGATATAAATACGTCCTTCAGCTATTTTGTAGAGCAATATAAAATTTTTTTTGTACTTTGTCAGAACAATAGATCAAAAATATTACATAATATAGAGTTATTTTATTAATGGGGTCTCTTCATCCTCTCACTCCTGCCTCTGTTTTCTGAGCTACTACACACTTGTACTCTAGTTTTCTTTATCAAAGCTGCTTTTTGATTTTCAATATCCTTATTATAGAAATCCCAATCTATCCTACCAGAAAGTGACACACCGTCAGTGTGATGAAATAGCGCTGTTTATACCACGGCGCTCCTGAATGCTTGAATCTGATTGGTTAGAAGGTGTTGAATCATTTTCAATAACAGCAGCAAGACAAGTCGCAAGTTTAGATTAATGTGTTCATTAGACTATTGTTTCTATAGTAACAGCTCATTCACTGGAACGTGTACGGTGGACGTTCACAACGTACGGCTAGTAAGTTTTAAAAAAGCCCTGTTATTTAACAAAGAAAATCATCTACTTATTGATGTGGTGAAGTTTTCCACAAGGAAATTTATATGTTTATATGACATTATTTGGAAAGAGTCTCCTGTGTCAGCTCTTTAAGTTTTCTTAGAGGAAATACAAGTAACTATTTACAGCTGATGCAACGAAATATGTTCCAAAGCATTAAATGTATCTATAAATGGCTAAAACGTATGATGTTACATTCATTAATGAATTAACATTCACAATCATTGAAAAATTGCTGTGGTATAAAAGGAACAAAACACTCCGGGATGAGCTTTTATAGGAAATTCATCAACTTCGGCATGGTAACATGTTGCGCCACGTAACATTGCCCTGTCATGTTTTATTCCTTACTTACGTAAAGCATTTGTAATTTATCCAGTCGGGTGTCACATTTTTGGGTGGTGATTTATTTTTCTTAATGAGAAAGAATCTTGCGTTATCGAAAATTCCTTTCCGAAGGTAAACCGTTACCAAATCAGACCTCATTTAACCAGAATTCATGTGTATTTTGTTTCCTTGTGCTGTAAATTTCAACTGACAACCAACCTGTATTCAGCCTGCACTGTATTATTGTGACTAACTGAACAGGTAGTTCAAGTATAGTGGTGTTTTTCACTGGGAAAACCAAACAAAAACATTCTTCTATTCCTGATATTTCCCTGTAGTACAGAAATAAAGAAATAAGCTTAAAAAAGACAGAGAAGGCAGGATGCCTTAATATTCCCTCTTTAAACACTATAATGGTGAAAATTCTGTAAAAAAAAAAAACACCAGAATGTAGCTGTGAATATACTGTAAAATATTTGGGAAGAACGCTCAAACGTGTACAACTTGCATGCGGATGCTCTTCTCATCCCATTTGTTCCTCTAGCATTTGCAGTAGCTAGTTAGTAATGTTGTGAGTGCCACGTACGGCTGTAGACTCCTGACAGTCCACATTTACTCTGAGGTGGACATACTCCTGCTCTTAGTTATGTGACAAATACAGTGTTAGCTAAGGGCTGTACTGCTGCCTATGGTACTCTCTCCCACTGTAGCTCACGCGACGATGTATACACTACACGGACCTGAAATCTCACAGGTCAACATACGATGAGAAATGCAACTCAAGGCAGTATATGGTCAATGAACCTTGGACAGACATGGACACTTCTACAACAGTTGGGCAAAACTGGATGAAAAGAGGAAGAGCGGTGAAAAAAAATTGCTGCTGTAAATTATTTGTTTTGGCATGTATTCCAATGTTCTAATAAATGTCTCTTGTAAGAACCTGCTCTGTTCTACTTTGTTCTTGTTTCCTATTGAGATTGGCCCATTTCCTCTGCATGGATTTTTATATTCATTCATTCATCCACTACACTAAGAGTCATAGGAACATATCCCAGGATGGACAGCATGATGGTAAAGGTAAAGATGATGAACATGATGAAGGTATGTGGTGATTATGGGCAATGGTTCCTTAAAGAATGCGGTACTGAAACTGAAGGAACCTAATTATTTAACCCAATTAAATGTCAACATGTATGGAGGGAAAGTTCCACGTATTCAGACTGTGCTTTCACAGGTGCTTATGTTACATTTCCATGTGCAGTTCCTGCCTCCATGACTTCCAGGGTTGAGCGCTTGGTACAGGAGAATTTCAAATGTGTCTAGCTCACCACCTAAATGCAACCACTTTCCAATAAATCTGAAATAAATATATAAATAAATAAAATAGAGGGATAGAAAATGTGGACTGAAGCAAATTACATTTCACCAGATTTGCTGTCAGTTGCAATAGGATTTAACATAAAAGCAAGATACAATTATAAAAATATAATTCAAACGAACAGTAAACAAATGAAAAACATTCAAATGTTCAAAGAAACATGTCGGTCCACTGAGTAGGATTTAGGGGGATCTATTAGCAGAAATTTAATATAGTGTTCATTGGTGAATAATTACCTGTATCCATGAATCTTTGCCTTTTTGTAAGTTTAAAATGAGTCGACTTCTATAGAGATGTTGCTCTGCGACAGCAGCCCAGAACAGATAAACCTCTAGAGAGCGCCTTCTGCATTTAAGTGAGCATAAGGCAACATGAATCCAGAAGGAAGCACTGGAAGGAAGACAAAGAAAAAGAAAGAAAGACAAGGAAGAAGAAATCAGAGGAATCAGTGTTTGCTGGTGTTGGCTAATAAGTTTGAGGCCCAAAGTTTTGATAAATGAAGGCTTATGCTTATTATTTAGGATGAGAAAAAGAAAGGTAGTGTAAATATTGGAAGTACACTACAAGCACCTGGCTGCCACCATACGTTCCACTACAATCAACTGCAATCAACTGAATCCTACATAGCGGACCTTTAAATCCAATAGCAGTGGTCTAATATATTGTATTAACACTGATTGTTCATGAACAGAATATGAAAAGTGGTTGTGAATGCTGATGTGCACATTTTCAGCACTAACTCCTCATTGTGCATGTAACTCAAGTCTGAATAGGGCCCACAGTGAACATTATTATCATTTGCAGAGATGGATCAAAGCTATTCAGTTTCTTAAAAAGGGCTTGATTTGACCCCATGTCATGTTTTAATCCATAGTAATTTACATAATGAGATAAATTATTCATACAATCATTTTCAACTGGGGAGCCTGGAGGACCCTTTGAGGCACCAACACTACCCTCTGTACCACCATACCATTTTACATAAGTCCTAATAAATTTGGTTGGCCTAAAATTTTACATATAAGATGGATTTATGGTGTAAGAAAAAAACAAAAAGGTAAATTCGCATTAACATTCATTTTTAATACTAATATGAGCAGACGGAATTTGGTGCTTGTACCCCTACTAAAAAAAGGAATAATAAGTAGCAGTTGGAGTGTATTCACAAACTGGGTCTTGAGATATTTCTATAAGGTTTCAAGAGGTTCTAAGAGGGTGAAGACAAATGGCGATAGGTACCTCTTTCCACCATGGATGATCTATGTAGGAGAAACTTTTGAGGCAACGCTGGTAACTTCAAAGAACATTTCTTCTCATGCTATAGTGTAGCAGCTGTAGCATAGGGTCATTCAATGGAGGGGTGGGTGTTATTTCAACAAGAGCCCTAAAGGCAAGCATTAATAGTGCAAGGTTAACAGAGGTGTAACGTGTATGCTTTTGGGCTGGTTGAGAACCAGACCAGCTGCTGCATTTTCAACCATCTGTTTATGATCGAAGGTCAGCCAGGGAGGCAGAGTAGTCCATTCACTAGATGATGAAACCCTGGATTAGGAGTTGAGCTCCACACTGTGACAGGTATGTGCTAGTGAAGAATGTTTGTCTGGTTAACTTTAAAAGAAAAATCCACCTTGAACAAGTTGCATATTAATCTTCATAATTAAATGCAGTGGTATCCAAGATTTATTCTGTAATTGAATATTGAATTGACGTTTTTAGTTTAACCTTCCTTCAGTGATATGTTACTTGATTTTCACTTTGGTTTACGGTTTCCTTCATTACTCACAATCCTGTTCTACCTGCTGATAGTGGTGTTCTTGGTTCATGTCCTAAAGTGAGTGATGCAGCAGTGCTTTAGTCCTTTAATGTTTCCAGCTCTTTCGTGTCCTCATCTGTACACTTAAGTCATCAAATTTTATTCTAATATTACCGTTAACGCCATTGCAATTGTCATCTAGTACATCGCTAATTAGCCAAACCAAGTCTATGTCATATATTATTGTAAGTATGTCATGTAGCTGAATTGCATTCAGAAACTTCAAGACCAACGTTTTCTGTGTTGCACTATTTCTACGTTATATGATGCTGAATGTTTCTGGAAAATGGAGAAAGGAAAGAAGCTCTTGGTTGCTTTCTCTTAAGTGCCGTTGTAAGTGAAGCAAAGCCACTCCGTGATGTCAGATCAAAACAAACCTTGTGTTTCAGAGTGAAGTTTTCCTTGAAGTCTAATACCATACAGAATAATACATTAATAATACCATACAGATTAATACATGCTACACTCGTGTGCAGCAATGGTCTACTCTGTTTGCATTTTAGCATTTTAACATTATTTAAAGTTTACTTCATAATTATGTCAACTTCATATGTATCGCTCATTTCAATATTAGTTTAATAATTGCTCTGTAAAACTTATTTCACTTCTGTTACTTAAGATTTGCATGCATGCTACGTGTATACAAACAAAAATCAACAAATATGTGTTTTATTTTATTTTTTCCTTTTATCCATTTGGTCTTTAGGATGCTAATTTGTAAGAATGAAACAAGCCTGCTATCTGGTGGTGAAGTTATGTTATCGCATGTGCTCTAAACTATTGTGAGTGTTTGCTCGCCCCCTGTAGTTTCATCCAAATATAGCAACTCTAAATGAGTCTCATTTTGGCTTTACAGTTTATTTTACTATTTATTTTTTTAAATATTATCTGTTTACCGATGGTACTGATTTAATGGTTATTTTATACAACAATTGTACAACAATGAGTATGATGGTTTCCTGGAGAGAACAGGTCAGTTAAGTAGTATTGCAGTGTAAATATCAATGTGTTTTATTATTATAGAAGCAAACCCCTGAACATGCACATTTATGGAGCCCATCTGTGAACCCCAAGCGTTTAATGAAGTAACCTGTCAAGTGACCTCTGACTTGGAGAAGCTTCACTGGTGCTCCATAAATATGCCTTCTTCTGAAATGATGCGTTAATAGTGAAAAAACCCTGCAGGTTATTTACAGTTGGCCTATTCAAGAAGAAAAACAAAAAAGTTTAGCATGAGGTCGCTTAGTCTATCATCATTTTAAAGCTGCTTGGAATTTATGATTACAGTTATGAAACTGAGCATTATTAAATTTAGACTACAAACAATTAGAAATTCAGGAAAAAAAATCATATTGAGAAACTATATTCTTTCATCCCTGGCTTATAATAATGAGATAAGTTAAAAGCCCAATACTCCTCATGCACTATATCTTTCCTGTAGATGTCTCTACAGTGATGATGTTGCCCTACATACTGGATCCTTGTCTTGGGCTTGTTGACACAGTTTTATTAGAACGTGAAAGCCCATGTGTGGAAGAGAGGACCTTGCGTATCATGGTTCAAAGAAAGCATCACACTGAACTGGAAATGTTGCTCAGAGGCATTCCTCTACTCCATACCCAAGGCTACAGGCCACTGATACAGAGACTCCAGAATGAAAAGCCTGGCACACACCAATCAGAGATAAAATTATAACAATACCGACATTGCTTCATCTCAGCCTTGATTCATGCTTGACTAAATAATAGTCATTAATAATAATAATAATAATAATAATAATAATAATAATAATACAGTCTGTGTTGTCCATGAAGTGTTCAGTTATTTATGATGTGTTTAAATAATCTTAATCAAATCTGTGTCTGTATTTCCAGAATGAAGAAAAGTGAAGTTTCAGGGCTAATGCAACTACTGCATGTGCTGCCCCCTGTGGGCTATAATGAAATGATTCACAAATTTCATGTGATTTGCAAAAAAAAAAAAAAACAACACAAAACTGGACTATGATCGAAAGCAGAAAGATGAAAGACTATGATATTACATATTTAAGTTTTCCTTTTGTTAACCTGTGTCTTCACAGTCTTTACAGTCCTCTATTAGCACATATAGCAACATTTCAGTCATGGCGGGGACATGAATTCATGCTAATAATTAATTAGCAAGAAGTGAATAAAGCAGTTATTTGGCATTCTTTCCAACTTATTTGAACTTTATTTAGTGTTTCTATATTCATGTGTGGGCGCATTAATTATTACTTGTACTTATGCAATCTATACCAGTCATACAAAGAGCTAATACTGCATAACTGGTGTTTATTAATTGTATATGGTTCAGTAAACAAAAAGCTCAATTTTAATGTGCAAACTACTGAGTAAATACTGTGTGTCAGATAAAAATACCCAAAAGGCTTTATGTATCAAAGACAAATGTAATAAATAAATAAATCAGCCAACCAACCTATGGAGTGTAACCAGAATATTCATATGTATTTCACTGTCATATGAGTGTTTCTCATAGACTTAAACATATTGGTAACACTTTGTGTTAAGTAACACCAACTGTACCCTATAATGTAAGAATACAGTAGTACACAAAGAAATATTAAATAATTATGGAATGTGACACAACAGTGCATACTGTTGCAGAAAAATAATCAACATTGATCAGTTTCCAATAACAACACATCCCAAAGAATTTTATTCCTCTGATACTACAGCAGTCTGCCAATTCTGACTATTTTATTAAATAAAGAACACCACATTGCAATTTTATCTATTAATAGGTTCATTTCAATTTGTGGAACGTTTGCAAAACAAGTTATTTCCTTTTATCTTTTACATTATAGCAGTTACAAACAGTCTCACCAGCCTGCCTTTTCATCCCTTTAAGTTAATAATAAGGAAAAAAAGTATCTTTACCTCTGACTGTTACAGAGTACTAACAGAGACTCCTTCCAATAATGGTAATGTATTAGAGAAAATACATTAATATAAATCTATTGTCACAGCTGTTGCTATAGAAAATGAATCAACGCCTTCTGACCAATCAGAATCAACACTGCATTCAACACTGCTTTGGTATAAAGCTGCTAATGTTGCCAAATATCTGTTGTATTGAATGCACACTTATGAGCAATGACTTCATGTTTAATATGATACCCCCATTACTGAAGTGTTACCAGAAATATCCTGTGTTTTGCAGTAATGTAGACAGGAGGAGAGGGCACAGATGTAGACAATATAAATGATCTAATCCAAAGTAATGCAATCCATTACTTGAGACCGTTTTGAAGATCCCATATGTCTATTTGAGAATGTGTTCTTGTGGGAGTCCAGAAATTCAGAAGTGTGAACTATGCTACACAGGCATGTGCTGAACATCTGCAGACACACACTCACCTACATACACACAGTGATTTATACTCCGACTGCTGCATTCAGGTTCAGAGATCAGGCCCTCTCGTCCAATGACATGGGTGTGGAGAAGCTCAATGAGGCAGAGAGGTGACTGCTGATCACTGAGGATAGCAGGGTTCACTGATGCACAGCCAGACAGACAGAGGGAGAGACTCGTCTCAGTAGTGGTGAATGATTGTTTTGGTGGTAAGGGTGAAGAGCTGAGTTATACACCTGCATGAACTCTGACATGTTTTGCACAGTCTCTACATTCTTACTTGAATACCAATGAAGTCTCAAAGCTTTCACTGTGGGAGTGTTTTTTTCATAGTCAGTTAATAGAAGCACAAATAAATGAATAAAGGTTCACAGAGTTACCTTTAATTGTACCTCGATCTTTATTTTCTTCACACTTTCATTCGTCAGAATGAAGAATCTGTGGAATGAAGGTGAAAATCTGTGCAGAAAGTATTTTTCCTACGATTCAGCAAGCAAAAAAACACAGTGCAAGGTGAAGGATTGCCTCAGGGGATGAGACATGGACTGATGCTGAGAATCAAAATGAGGACTAATTCACCATTGTAAACTTAAAATTCTTTACAATGTCTGTTTTTTTCCATAAGTAGGATGGGTTATAAATGTAGATGAAGACAGGGCATCTTTCAGTAGAATGAACTCTGTCCATCATCTATACCGCTCATCTGTTAAGGGTTACGGGGAAGCTGGATCTAATCCCACCTGACTTTAGGCACAGGCGGGGTATACCTCGGGCAGGATGCCAATCTATGACAGGGCTAACGCAGAGACGAACAGCCAGTCACACTCACATTCACACCTAGGGGCAATTTACACTTTACCCTTATCTAGGAGAAAAACCAGAGCACCCAGAGGAAACACAAGCAGGCATGAGGAGAACATGCAAAGTCCATACAGAGAGGCCCCAGTTAGCTGGTACCTTCAAACCCAGAACATTCTTGCTGAGAGGTAACAGTGCTACTCACTGCTCCATCATGCTGCCCTGGAATTAACTGTTTAAATGCAATTGTTTTCACATTTAATTTGGGGGGGATTTAAAATAATAGAACATAAATTTTACTTATGAATAAAATTACTATATTACATAGTAAAACAATGACAATATGATTATTTTCCCAAACCACCAAAAAAATAAGTGAAGGTTAATCGTCTGTATTCAGTTTATTCTGAGTCTTTATTGGCTGCTTTCCTGATGTCATGCCATGTGTTTGTTTTGAGAGTAAATGTTGTTGAGGGTGTTTCTGGATGCAGATTGCACATTGACAGTGATTGGCTTTGAAAGTCATATTGCAGTGTAATCATACTCTGGCAGTTGCACTTCTGTGATACTTTTTGAGAGTAAATAGCATTGGTGTGTGTGTGTGTATGTATGTGTGTGTGTGTGTGTGTGGGTGTATTCGTGTGGGTTGGCAGGCTGATCTAAAATGCTAGCCCCTCAGCGGAGTGTCACGCCAGCACTCTCTATGTCTGTTTGCAGAGGGTTGCCCTTGGAGAGGCTTTGTGAAGTGTTTGGATATGACAGCATATACGGCTATGGTTAGGGTGTGCACGAGAAGAGAGTGCTTTATAATAATTTCCAGACATTCAGAACAGTATGTCCTTCTTTATGTCCTGCTCAAGGGCACTATGTCCTGAAACAGCAAAGGAAAACTGGGGGAAAAATTGCCAGGTTTTGAGCATGGCATGTGCTCCGGATATTGGGCTCTAATGGCTGGGGCTTTGTGCCTGTTAGCTTTGGCACCTAATACTGAAATATTTCACTCAGCTTTACTACCAAAAATCAATTCAATATTAAAGATAACATAAAATGAATCACTGAATCAATAATGTTATTAAATTCACAAACTGCCCGAACGACTTGCATATTAATCTTTATAATTAACTTGATCTTCAGTGGCTTACAAGATTTAATTTGTAATGAAATTCAATGAAATGAGTTGATTTTTTTTCATCAACATTTCACTACATTCCCCACAATGCCGTTCAACTACCGGCTTATAGTGGCGCCAGTGGGATTTAGCTTTTGCTTTATCTCTATACAGCAGCACTTTAGTCCTTTAGTCTGTCTAGCTCTCTCATCTGCTCAAATTGCTAAAACAGATCAGGCTTCAAAGCGTCATGCTAATACTGCCATCAACATCATTGTTCTGTCATACCATGGATCGCTAACCGGTCGAGTCTCTGCCATAACTCAGTGTAGCTGTGTCATGTAGCTACGCTGCAACTTTGAGCCCTGTGTTTCTTGTCTTGTGGCAGTTTTTTCTCCCATTATGCACTTCTGTGACATCAATGCAGAACACAACTTTTCACAGCAATAACGTGAATACAGTACCAATCAACAATAGCTCCAGAATCACTAAGCATGTCACAAATATTTCAATATGAACACTTGCAATGTTTCAAGTTTGCCTTTTAGGTCACTTTATGAATTTATAACCAAAGATGTGTCCAGGTTAAAACATCAAATTGATCACTGTCCTTCAAATTTCTACTGTTCTATAAAAACCTGTTTAATGCAGATAAAATTATGCAACAAAAGCGTGAAACAGTCTTCAGCTGTGAAACACAAACATTTGCTTGGACTCAAGGTCACTGAAACATAACACAGGAGAACTCTCATCTGACCTTTGAACCTGGATAATCCTTATGTCATCGTATCTAATCCTGACCTCTGAATGACCAGTGCATAGTGAGGTCATGGAGCGCTACTCAGCCAAGTCTCACCCTCACCCTTTGCCTCGCTCTCTCACTCTCTCTCTCTCTCTCTCTTTCTCACTCTCTCTCTCTCTCCATGCATGCATTTTGGATGATACAGGCATTTTTCTTAAGAGCTGACATATTCAGCGATCCACAGTTTTAACAATGGATGAAAGTAAGCTTCACTTGGCTACATTTGTGTTCTATTATAGCTCTTAAATTGCTGTTGAGAAGTCTGTTGACACGTTTTCATTATCTTTGTACCAGGCAGTGGAAAGTGCCAGAGGTTATCGCTGATCCTCTCCTTCTGAACAGACAAAAATCCTCCATAAATAACAGCACAGGTCTGGCCTTGAGTCCTTTATGCGTGTCACATTCAAATAAAGTGCCTAGTAAACTTGAGAAAGCTCTCTCACTGTTCAACTCTTCTGTTCAAAGAGAGCCAAAAAGGTGCTTCGTGCTTATGGGAGTATCATGATGTCTGGATTTTTCATATATAACTATGCATTAAATACTGGCAGAAACAGCTACACCAAGACCGTGGATAAGAGCCTTTTCTTTTTTAATCATTCATCTTTACCTTTCTTAAAGGTTTGTATTTTGTAGTCCAGGGATAAAGCCAATGTACTTTCTGAACACTTTATGTGAAGAGTGTTGTAAGACATGCATAGTTTTTTAGAGAGATAAGGACTAAACCAATTGAAACACTACATAAAAATTACAATATTAATTTAGCCAAAATGCCAAATTTGTAAGCAATTGGTTAAGTAGTTCCTGCGATAGATTGGTGACTTGTCTAGGGTGTATTCCACCTTTAACCTGAAGACAGCTGGGATTGGCTTCAGCTTCCCCATGACCCTGAGGAATAAGGGCATGGGTGGTTGGTTGTTGCTTTTGTTGATGGTTAGAAATAATACCATGGTCTTTTCTGGACATTTGAGAACACAACAATGCATGGAGGCTCATTGGAAGCAATTATTTTGTTTGCAACAATGACTTCATTACTTTTGATCAGTTGTAAAATATGGCAGCAAGTGCTAAACCTTGGTTCTTTATATTGGAATTGTTGTGAATCTGGAGCCTATCTTGGGGAAACACTGGGTGTTAAGCAGAAATACACCTCGATGGGACACCAGGGCATTATGGATACACATTCAGACACTCATTTAAACTTAGTGGCCTATATAGAGTAGCTAATAAACCTAGCGGCATTTTATTGGGATGTGAGAGAACCTGGAGAACTATAGAAAGCCCACAGGGACCTGTGGAGAGAATGCAAGACTCCAATCAGACATTAACTTAAGCTCATGATTGAACCCTGAAGCTACATGCTGAGCCACTGAACCCAAGGATACTTCTCCCACTCTTAATACCCAGTGTGGCATGGTGGAGCAGCAGAAAGACTTGCTGGCTCACCATCCTGGGGGTTCAATCCTGAGTTGATGTCTATGTGGTCCTCTAGTTTCTTCTCATCTCCCAAAAACATGCCAGTAGATAGATTGGCTAAGCTAAATTGCTCTATGGGTTTAAATGTGTATGTGTGTATGGTGCTATCCAATAGATTAGTTTCCTATCCAGCATGTATTTATGTCAAGCAGTCTAGCTCAGGATGGCCCACCATGGCCCTGATCAGGATGCATAAATTAAAGTTAATTGATTAATCAATTTATCAATATTTAGAGGTCTGTTCTGTGAGTAAGGTTCTGAAGTCCCATTTGACATTTAACGGACATAATCATCATATATCCTGGTTGTGGTTGCTCTTAGAATATTTCTGGTAGTTTAAATGTCTCTGTTCTGAAAATGAACCAAGCACTGTTGCGTCTATGGTGGTTCTGCTGGGCTTGGATAGATCCAATGTTTCAACCTCACCAGTCTAAACAGTACATAGAGCATAACAGCTGGACAGCAGGCTTTGGAGAAATTAGCTTGCTTGTACTCTTTGAGATCACTTAACACTGATTTCAATAACACACACACACACACACACACACACACACACGCACACACACACACACACCAATTTTTTTCTTACCATTAATATAAATCTTTAGCCTGAGTGTCAGATATTGAGCCTCCCAATCCTAACACACACAAACACACACACACACACACACACACACACACAAAATATGCGAATGGCAGAAATATCATTGAATTTTGGGATTTGCCCTCCCCTCAGGTCTTCTGTGTTGTGCTTATGCTCTCTGTAAGCACATGGTATGCCCATCATCCTAACACATATCCCATTATAGGTCGGCAATTCCGCTCAGAAGTTTGTTGTTTATTTTAGGTGTGTCAACATGTGCAGCGGAAGACATTCTCTCTGCAGTTTATGGTGTGTTCAGTTTTTTCTCATTACTTCATAATTACGCCGTCATTTCCGATAGACAGAAGCATCTGATATGAGGGAAAGTCATCATTCCATCCTGAGAGTTTACTGCTCTCTAATTCCAACTTGATTTGCTTCGCAGCACTTGCAGCACATCTGAAGAAACCCCTTCGAGTCTACAATCCAACCACAATCTGATTTTTTTCTTATAATCTTACACAATGAGTAGCCACTTAAATCGTGCAATGTCAGTTTAAATTTGCGGTAGCGCCACCATGGCCGTGGTTTGGCCCTGTGAAATGGAAATGAGGTAAAAGCTTCAGCCTCTGCTTTTCCTGACCTTATGGAGCAACCTTACGTCTCATTAAGCACTGAAGCATAACTGACGGTTGATGGTTCCCATTCTACACTGCTTTTTTTGTGCTCTGCTTTGTTCAAAGGCTTTGGGGCAGAGTTGATGTTTTGCTTTCTAAAACAATAGATTACTTGTAGCTGTTCACCAAAGAACCTTTTCTTTCTGATTCAACAAGCAAAGGTATGCTACACAATCATGAAATATATTGTATATATAAATTTCTTCATAACTGGCATGCTTAGACATTGACATTCAGTGTTGCATGGACTGGCTTGGTTAGATCCAGATGGTCGTAGACTTCTGTTGAGTGTAATGGTAAATAGATCAAAGTTAGACTTAAAGCAAGAGCAGAATGTAGTGATTAAACTTGATAGCCACAAAGCCATAAAGAATGAGAGGTCATTATTGCTAATGAATGTTTCAGACACACCATTCACCTTATTCCCACATCAGCCATATTGGTAACGACATCATGCTCAGAGTGGTCAGAATATATGGAATGGAAAAGTGGACCAAACTCTTTTTATGCGATATGGATAAAGAGGAAAAGCACATGGCTATGTCACTGATCTAGTGTCCAGGTTTTATTCTGAGCTTGGTTACTATCTAAGTTCCACCATGCCCATGTGGGTTTCCTCTGGATGGTCCAGTTTCCTCCCAGCTCACGAAGAAAGCAAATGGATTGACTGTGTGAAATTATCCGTAGCTCTGTATTTCCACCTTGCATCATGTATTACTGAGATTGGCTCCAGATTTAGTGCAACCCTGACCAGAATAATGAAGATAAATGAATGAATACAGTATACAGGGCAGTAATTAGACAGAGGTTATAATAAATGAGATACAGTAACTGGGTGGATTATTCATGTACAGTATAATCTTGAACATAAGACCTGGTACAGTTAAAAGTCTTTACATAGTTAGACTAAATTTGGTAGACATTGAGTGTTAAGGCCAATTGTTTATACCAGCTATAATAATGTTGCTAAAGCTTTCAGATCAGAATTGACTTGTGTACATTTTTTACGTGACACCATTGCTGAGGAAAAATCAAATATGACAATTAATCACTTTACATTGACCCACAACATGAGATGTAGTAGTTTAATGTATTCTTTCAACCGTGAAGCCCTAACTCACTAACACTTGGCAGGTGTACATGTGCCAACTTGATAACACTCAGAGAAATTGCTAATAGATTCTAAGAAGGAATTTAATCTTTCACGTTGCACGGGTTGTCAGTTGTCAGTTTTGAGCATTAGCCTTACTCAACATACTATTTCCTTCTTAATGTATAAAGTATAGGGCTTTATTTATGCAAATTGATTACAGTGTGTCTCAACTGCTTACATACTTTTCCTGAAATACGGACCTCACTAGATCACCCTTGTCAAATGGATAGTACACTTTGATTAGTATTCATATCATAACCAGTGTATTTATTGGACAGACTATTAACCATGAAATGTGCATAGCCTATTAAAATAAGTACAGTCTATTTCAACCTGTTTGTTGTGTTTAGTCCATTATCTATGCCACTTATCTCTTAAGGGTTGCTGGAGCCAGACCCAGCTGACTTCAGTGAGCAACATGGTACGCATTGGGCAGGTCAAAAATCTGTCAATTCGCTTATGCTGAGACAAACAACCATTCATACCTATGGGCAATTTACAGTAGCCAGTTGACCTAATCTGCATGTCTTTGGGCTTTGGGAGGAAACTGGAGTGCGCTGGGAGACAAGCTCCTGTTAGACAAGCTCAGTTCCATTTCACTCTAAGATCCTTTGCGAGTATCTTTGAGATCAGAACTCACAAACTATTAAGGAAAATTAGCACACACACAAAAACTTCATTTACATACTATTTCCTTCCCCAGCATTCCACATGACACCATTCACACAATTATTTTTTTGTAAATTACCCTTAACACGCCAACTAATCATGCACAATTTATTCGCATGTGCAAATTAATACTCCTTATTTGGGATATTAGTTAATTGGAGTCTGAGTGTAATGTCACAAACAAAATGTGATTAAGAATTCAAAGTCAAGTCTTCTCCCAGACTGAGACACCACAAAGACAACTTTATTCTGACATTTGTATTGATTTGTCATTCTTACAGTCCCTTTAGTTGCCTGACTGTGTAACATTGTGACTATACAGCACAGGTGGGAATCAGTGATATTTAATAAGCCACATAATATCCGTCTGTACGAGTGATGGGGCTCCAGTGTGATATAATGCCCAGATAACACAAATCACTAGAGCTGTGTAAGTTCCTCTAAAATATTCCACCATATGTAGCTCTCATTCATCTGTATTCATCATCATGTTAATGCTTACACACACACACAGACTCACACCCATAGCACCACACGCACTCACCTGATAAAGTAATGTTAACTTATTTATGAAACATTTTTGTTTATGCTAGGAACTATTTATCAAATAAATGCACGGACCAATATGTCATAAATACATTCTTAAGTGGTACAAATGATTTCACACTCTTTCACAGAAAAGGGGTTTCCATAAAGGTTATTTAGATCTATAAATGATTCTATTTTGATGCACACTGGTAAGATTCCCTGAAATGGACAAACTAAAGCTTAGTTTTAGACTTAACCCTTTTCCCCCTGTTTTGGTCCTGAGGTCCAATATGTCCAACGTTCATTTCATGACCATAATGCACTTTTAAAACATTACAAACACATCTCAAAATAAAGTCAGTTATCAAAATACCAACCACTACTTCTCATTCATTGATTGATCTTCACTAATCACTTTATCATGTTCAGGGTCATGGTGGATCAGGTGTCTATCCCTCGAGCACTTGGCTCGAAGTGAGAATATACACCCTGTGTCAGATATCAGGCTATCGCAAAGCACCACACACACACACACACACACACACGCACACACACACATTTACAACTAAGAGCAATTTAGAGTAGCAAATCCACCCACTGTATGTTTTTTGGAGGAAGCTGGAACACCTGGGGGAAACACGCAGAGACACTGGGAGAACATGAAACTTCATACAGACAGTAATTCTAATCTAATCTAAACTCTAATTTTCAGTAATAAAAAAAACCTAACCTAAGAGAAAAATCCTTGATCATAAGGTTTCCATGTTTCCTGAGTATTTACAGTAAATAGTAGTAAATAGTGTATGGATGTCATGTCAGTGCCGGATTTGGTGCCAAACTATGATTCCCATCACTAACCCTCAGGATCACCTGATTTCTAATCATGCACACATGTTCCTCTTCACACTCGCACCTATATAAGCAGACAATGGGCATTCAGCCAGTTGCGAAGTGTTTACCTGACTAACGTTCGATGTTTATCCTGTTGTTCTGGTTTTGACTTTGTTTTGCTACCTAGTTTCATGATTTCTTGTTTTGCATATTCTGTGTTGTTTGCTGATTTTTGCCTGATTCTGACCGTAACTTTGTTTCATGGTTTGGGTTGTTTGCCTGTATTAAATAAACATCACCTGCAATTGAAACCGTCTCTGTCACCTGACAACTACATTTTGTCCCAGTTTGTTTCTTCTAAGCTGAAGCCTTCCAAAGATTCAGTATTCAGAATTTGTGGTATGATGTACACATACATGGCACTGCTGCTACTCCTCTGATCCAGAACATTCACTGTGCTCTTTAGAGTACTGATTTATGTCAATATGTTATTTCTTACTTAGTTAACAGTTATCAATTTATCAATAAGATTCCTGATTTTGAATTTGAATCCATTTTGAAACAAAGTGCATAAACATGTGCAGATTGTGCTGTAGAAATGTTTAGACACAGATTTGCTTTTTACAGAAAATCGATGTATGCAAAGATTTTGACTGTGTTAATGTGCCAAAATGATAAAAATGTATTTACATACAGCAATGCAATGCTCAGTGTGAAGATTTTTGAAAACATGACCTTTGGTAGTGACTGACTTGTGTAGCTTATAAAAAAAAAAACTAGATTGATTTGAATATTGCATTAAAGGCAAACGCAGCTAAGCAGTCTTCGTGAGTCATCGCTGGCACAACGACGTGCCAAGTAAGCAATTAAATATGTTTTAGAATGAAACAGGCTCCTACAAGGTCCCTTAAATGCTGTGGATGGTTAACACTTTAATCTCCTAAATTCGTTTTACTTGGAACTTTTCTGTTGAATGATCCTGTATAAAACCTTGAAGGTTCCCCAAAGAGGAAGAATACATTAAAACAAGGCAGCAGACTGACGCATGGCAGACTGTCATAAGAGACCTTATAGCTTGGCACTGGCTAGTGCCAGAAAAAAGCTGTATTTCATATGTATTAACAACTAAATTCAGTGCAGTTTGGACGAAATGACCAAACCATTTTACCTGCTAAAACATGAAGTTTAGTTTCCTGTCTCCTTTTGGTCCAGTTTAGTTTAACGGAATCAGATTCTAAGCCTTAGCCTAATTATAACTGACTGATTGTGAACACTTATGTGCCACCCTACTTCTACTTACTACTGACCTGTCACTTCATGAAGTCATATCCCAGCATGTCCCAAGGTCTGCTAATGTGCAGGGCTATTTTCATTTCAGGGATGAAGCCAGAAAGACCCTATACAAGTGGCTGACAATTTCATTTGTGTGGTCACACACATGCCCTTATAGGAGTTTAAAAATATTCCACATGGAATCATCACGACAACTGGACTTTTCCGCCAAATGGTTCAGGACTTGGTATGTGGACTGAGGTCATCATGCTACAATTACAAAGAGTAACATTTGGCACCCTCCAAGAACTTAAAATGGGCATAAAATCACCCCTGTTTTCAAAATGTTAAAGACAAGTGAGAGAAAAGATAGAAAAACAGTTCTTTTAGAAAGGGGGGTTCTAAAAGGGTTTGGATAGTCAAGAGTAATTTAGCTCCTAAAGAGGTTTCTCCGAAGAACATTCTGTGAAAGGGTAAGCCACTGTTGTATGATTCTTCATAGTAGCCTTAAGGGTTCCCTTAAAAAGGACAGTAAAACTTAAGGTTTTTTTTATAGATCAAAGACTGCATGGTGGTTAGCGTTCTTGCCTTACAACAAGAAGCTTGTAGGTTCAAACTTGCTGGCAGACTGGAGCCCTTCTGTGTGGAGTTTGCATGCTCTCCACGTGCCTGTGTGGGTTTCCTCTGGGTGCTCTGGTTTCAAAGATATGCAGATTAGTTCAACTAGCTACTCTAAATTGCTCATAGCTGCGACTCTGAGTGTGAATGGTTGTTTGTCTCTGTGTTAGCCCTGCTATAAATTGGCGACCTGCTCACGGTGTACCCTTCCTCTTGCCTGAAGTTAGTTGGGATTGGCTCCAGCTTTCCCTCCACCATTACAGATAAGTGGTATAGATAATGGATGGTTGGGTTCTAGATTTAAAGTCTGCATACCAAATAATAAAATAAAAAATTATAATTGTGTGTACTTACAAAAGTAGCTTAGAGTAGATCAATCTAATTTCATGTCGATGGATAAACTGTTCAACTTATCAACAGGGTTTAGGCTGGACTATAGTTCAGGATATTCAAAGCCATTTGAACTCATTTACTATGCTGTCCTTCAGCTACTGTACAGTTTTGTTGGGGGTCATTGTCATGTTGAAAGGTCAACCACTTTCCCACTCTCAAGTTCTCCTTTTGCTATCAATCCACGCTTGTGCAAAAAAATGAGGCTGCATAAACAGAACCATTCAAAGTGAGCTTGGAGTGATAAGCATATCAATTAGCATATTTTTTTTTTATTTTCTCCATTTTCACTACTGGGTTTGTAGCTGTCTCATAAGTACTCTGTAATCCAATGCCAACAGCAGCGGTCACACTGAGATTTTAATAAAAAATTTCTGACACTGGCACAATTTGCTTATTACTGTATATAAGGTACCATCCTGCAATTCAAAACATGCCTGCTCTCATTTGGTACTGATCTCTTTAATCTCTTTAGGATGGCACTGATTTGGAACGGCAGCTCTGTTATTAACTCCATACTGCTGAAAAGGCCAATTTTCAATCTGCTTTGTCAGCAGAATACTTAGCACTGCTGCTGATTGCACCCCTTTCATGGCATTGATATACAGTACCACAGCCAAAGCTCCCATATGCCTTACCCCCCCAAAAAGCTTCTGTTCCCCTCAGGCACACTGCCAGTGCCTCAGCTTAAGAAATATTAAGAGATGGCTTATTCTTTTGATTGTTCTAAAAACAAAGGTTAGTCTGTGGTCACTGGCTGGTTAAATCGGTCTTTGTGAGAGGAATGTTCTGGAAAGGTGAAATCAATTTCTTCACCTTCCTCACCAGCTGCTTTCAGACAGCCTCTCGGCAGGTCACCATTAGGGATCTCAGCATTCATGTGTGTTTCAGTGTGTATGTGTGTGCATGTTGGACATTCTTTTAACCCCTGAGGGTCCAGGGAAAACTCCCTTTAGTTGAGAGCTTGATATTTGTATGTGCAGTGATGCATGAGTGAACACAAACACACCTGGATTCACTGTCAGATGCACACACGCACACACACTGACCACGCTTGTAAAAAATGCATTCAGGAATCAAACATAGAATCTTTCTAAGATGGCCATTAAACACTGTATTTACTTATCAGTGAATTCTATTATTAGTGAATTCTTTAGAACTACAGGGTATTAAGGACAGATATGATGCACATAGAAATGAGACAAAGAGCAGGATACATACCTTAACAGAAAAAAAAATGACAAAAGACAACTTATGGCTCCAGGAAGTGTCACATATAGTCTGCAACAACAGTCTGCAAGTGGAAGAGCATATTAAATCTTGTTGAAATGTTAGGACGTTAATGCTAAATGCAGGAACACAAAGACTTAAATGTTAAAAGCAGGAACAAATGACATGATCCTTATAAATAATTGCCTTTCAGTAGCAAATAATGACCTTTTGAATTTTTATGTGGTATTTTTCCACTGTAATTAAGCTGTTACTGCTAAGTAAAATGTTAAAAGGTGAATGACAGGTCGCTGTAATGCTCATAACAAAATACGTTTTAGTGTTGATGTGACGATTTTTACACCTTCACATATTCATCAAGAGCACTCATGATTCCAAGCATGAAATTATTTAATGGCAGACATTCATGACAGACATTCAGAATAACTCCTCGATCCTGAGACAACATGTGGTTTCATTCAGGTTATCAGTAGGCATTGTAAAAAATAGCATGTGTTTTAAATATAGGAAGGCAGAAGCAAGATATGATTGATATCAGGCATTTTAGATTCGATATTTTATCTGATACTTGAGGCACATGTGGCTTGAGCTATATAATAGAACTTATGTGAACTTAAAGGTATTATTAGACCCATACAGACCTACAGGCTGCCATATATATATATGCCACAACTGCACACAATGAGCTCTGAGTCATCGTTATTGTGGAAAAAAATGCTTAGAAGAAAAAAGAAGTACTTTTAGCACAATGTGTTGATGTTCTACGTAGGTATCAGGTGTGGCTGGTATAAAAGGCAAGATTAACTCCCTTGTGTTTCTAAGATAAAAAGACATTATTATTAAGTTCCGGTTTCATCCACATCAGGTTATTTGCTGTTAACAATTGCCTTTGGGTGGATTGTTTTGGATTGGTTTTGCCACCAATGGTAGTAACAAAAACACCATAAATGGTAAGAAAAAGCAAGGATCAGGTTGATTTCTTTTTAACCCAGGTTGTAGATTTATGTAGCGAATCGGTTACAGTCATGCCAGCCAAAATAGTCACGTCTAACATACTTTCTCCCCAAAAAATGCCTTTGGAGGTAAAACTAAAGGGAGATATACTAAGCCCAGATTGTGCAAAACTGAAAATAAACAAACGAAAGGATATAAAACTGTAAGTTATGTGTGTTTTTTTTTTTTTTCAACTTTTCTGTTTTGTATGGTTGGCATTCAGTGGAAACACGTCATGATCACAGTAGCACATGATGAATCATAACCCATGAATGCAGATGCCTACCTGTCTTTACATGCGTAAAAGTTTGCACAACATCATTCTTATTATGCTATTGATGAAACCTTATCAAATAATGCATTTCTCAACCTACATAGCTGTGGATTTTACCCCTAATCTAATTTCACAACCAGACATATTTTTTTATGAAGACCCTTCTCTGTTCCCTAAACCTTGCCTCCATGCCTAAATAAAGGAATTTCTAAAGTATTATTCCTCATCTATCTAAGCTATCATATACCACTTATCATTCTTAAGGTCACTTTGGCCAAAAAATACAGAAATCTCAGTTACGGTAAGTCAATGTTTTTGCATAGCACTGTGATGGTTATCTCAGCTGTGATATGGACCACTTAGCACGAATTCTAACAACAGGATCACATTGATTAAAATGTGTTGAGGTTTAGACCTTGGACGCTCGAGACTTTGACACCTGATCGACGGCGTGTGAGTCGGCTTTGCAAACGGGCCTTCGGCGGCTAACAAGCTCTTCATTCAAATCGTCCAGACATATGAGAGTCGGCTAAGTCAAACGGGATTTAGGTGAAACCATTGCTCTTGCTAATCTCCCTCCCTCTACTGCGGTCCTACTGAGCAAGGCTTTGTTTCTACATCGGGTGGAACGTTGCACTTCATTCTGAGTGAAGTGTAGTGTGGAGGCAGTGCACAGGAGGCCCTTAAATCGCTCTGCCTGGTCAAACTTGGCATGAAAATGGATGATCCTGCGCATCCACTCCTCCTGAGTGTTCTCCTCATGAGCCTGATTTAACCCCGGTCAAATTGCACAGCTGTGGGTGGCATGTTTGAAAACATTTGACATCCCATTAAATTAGGGAGTCGTGCAGCATGTGTGGTTTGGGTATTAGACAGCAAAATCAGTGCTGGTAATGATCTTCACCAATGTTTAAAATAAACTGCTGCAGGAAACATGAGTCCTACATGTGATCATCATGTTCAGTCAGTTGACTTTACTGTAGATGTCTGATTATTGATGACCATTCTCATTGCTGGACCACTCATTCCCCCCCTCAGGCGTAAACATGGCCACCTCATATGCTGGACCTTAACAAGCCAAACAAACGCCTAACATCTGTAAAACTCAATAAACACTGCCTGTGAGGGTATGTGCACACTATGAACAGAGCCATATGACAGACAGCTGAGTAAACTGGAGGTGTGCGCCATACTGAGCAGGCAGAAAGCCGAGAAGCAGTCCATCAGAGAATGAACAGTGCTTTTGTTGAAAGTGCAGGGATGTAGACATCACAGTGGAGCCCCCCCATCGCTACAGCCATCTCCACTCCCCAAGACCTCATCATGAATTGTGTGTTTCTCTCCGCCAGCTTCCTCCTCCTAATGCTGCGGTCTGGGCCTCTCAGCCTACCAAGGATGTTTTCATAGCATTAACATGAAAGAAAATATTTTCTCTGCTATACAGGAGCATGAAAGGACCAGAGCCAGACAAAGCAAATCTTAACAAATCAGAGATATTAACACGGAATCGACATATACATGCGAGCAGTGGTTGTTTTTCGTGGATGAAGCATGGGGCTGTCTGTATTGAAATAGTCCAAATGAAGCTGAGGGACAGAAAGCAAAAGAGAGTCTGAGATGATCGATAGACGATGAGAGATTGAAGGTTGGCAGGGCAGAGACCTTGAGCTGGCATTACACAGGTGCATGTTACAAGTTCAGATGGAGTAAAAAAAAAAAAAGAGAAAATATACACATCATGAACTAATTCTCCGATATTGTGTGTAACCCTAGGTTAATTAAAACTAAATTTATCCCCAGATGCTCTGTATGTGGGTGGCAGATTGGTGTAGTGCACATCACAGCAAGACGGTTCTGGGCTTGAACCTGCCGGCTGACTGGCGTCTTTCTGTGTGTGTTCTCCCTGTGCATGCATGGGTTTCCTCCAGGTGCTCTGGTTTCTTCCCACAGCCCAAAGATATGCAGATTAGGTCATCTGGCTACTCTAAAATGCCCACTGGTGTGAATGGTTGTTCGTCTCTGTTTTAGCCCTGTCCAGGGTGTACCCTGCCTCTCACCCTAAGTCAACTGGGATTGGCTCCAGCTTCCTCACAACCTTGAAAGATGAGTAATATAGATAATGGATGGATGAATGCCCTATATGTCCTATATTAAATCTGGACACAGTTAGTAAATCCCTGACTGACAAAATCCACTCAAACTGCTTGACTGCCAAGTTACGGCCAAACAAGCTAAACTACACTTTTTTAATGCATGCAGAAAAATATTTATATGCTCGTTTGTTCATTTATTTCATTAGGATACTTTTAAAGGTCTCAACTGCCAATAAATAAGAGTTAGTAGCTAGAAACAAAACATATAATTTCAGCTTTATCAGAGAGGCCTTCCATTTCTGCTACCAGATCCCCCTAAACCCTACATAGTAGAGCTTTAAATTGAATGATTTTACATTTTTATATTCATATTCAAAACATTACAGTATAATTGAATATTATTTATATGAAATGCAAAATACTTATGAATGTTCTATGAAAAGTGGACGTTGCATTCACAAGTTGTTGCTTCTTTGGTACATACCGTCTACCACACAAAGGTAATTGGTAAAGTAAAAGGTCTCAATTAACTTTTCATCAGAAACAAAATGTGATAGTTTCGCAGGAGCCTTAAGTAGGTCTTGTGTATTATTCAGTATAGCTAAAAATACATGTATGCAGAGCTTTAATGGTGCTGGAGGCTTCTATGTTTAACCAAAGTAAATGACAAGCAACAATAAGCATACTACACTTCTGCACTACAGCGCCACCATGGTGCAAATGCAGGCTACTTATTGAATGTGTAGCAGGGGGGTATTGCATCTACGTATCTGCCAGTCTCTGCTGTCCGTCGTATTTTAGAGTTGCATTAGAAGAAGACGAGAAAGGAATCCTAACAAAAACACGCACTTAGCCTGAAGTGACTAGACTCCTAATCTTAAGGAATGAATAGCATGCAGGCATTCCCATATCCATTCCCATTCCCATTCTTATGTTAGGTATGTTCTTAATCAGGACATTATAAGAGATGCATAGAATTACAGATTTCACCGAACTCCGCTTCAAAGCCTGCTGGTTTAAAATTTATTCTTGGAATTATAAGCAACTCAAACTGAAAATCTCATGTGGCTAAAACAAATACCTAGACCGTTCTGCACCTTCTAGACATTATGGAGGCTGGATCATATGGTGACATGTCTGATTGGGATAAACCGAAACAGAATTGTGCTTATGTTTTCCTTAGCCTTGGCACACCTTTTCATCTCATCGCTGTCTCACTTGCTGTGTGTCGATCTTCCAGCTGTAGATGGTAGGGTGCCTGTGTGTAGGATCACTGTTATTAGGGGAGAGGGGTAATGAAGGGTTAGGGGAGCAGACATCCTGCAGATGGGGATTAGGTTGCATTTGGCCTATTCAAGAAGTTTGAATACAGACATAACAGCAGTCAAGCTATGTGGTTCATAAAGATATATAGTGCATATGCATGTATGCTGCGGAGAATTGCGTGAGTTCATTCATCGTAAGTTATGCTGATCGTGGTCAATTTAAGCCAAGTGTTTATCCAACAGATTCCAGCCTCAGAAAAGAAATAAAGACTCAGTTAGTTTGCTCTGAGAAGGCCAACAGTTTAAAGTTTACATACTTGCATTGTGACCCCTAACTTAGTGTTCCTAAACTGGTTAAAAGAAAAGGAAATCCTGTTTAGTTCAATTGGTTTTGCATGTATTCAAGAATACTATAATAAAATAGTAACATTACTAAAAATCTGGTAGTTGTGTTTTTATTCAGAACCATTTACTAGAAAGTTTAATTTACGATATACGTATGGCCAAAGGTTTGTGAACACTTGATATCAATATGCTGCTTTTTGAACTTTCCATTCCAGATTTAGTCCCTCGTGCTGTCCTCTACTCTTCTGGGGAGGCTTTCCATTAGGTTTTGGAGCATGGTGGTGGGAAGTTGTATTCATTCTGTCACAAGAGCATTAGTGAGATCAGATACTGATGTCTGGTGATGAGGCCTGGGGTGCAGTCAGCATTCAAGTTCATCCCAAAGGTGTTCAGTGGGGTTGAGGTCAGGGCTCTGTGCAGGATAAGTTCTTCCACTCCAAACTTGGCACACCATGTCTAAATAAAGCTCACTTAGTTCACAGGAACATTGTCCTCTTGGAACAGGTTTGGGCTCCTTAGTTCCACTGAAGGGCAATTGTAATGCTACAGCATACAACAACATCCTAAACAATTGTATGTTTACACATTTGTGGCAACAGTTTAGGGAAGAACCACATATGTGGTGTGCTGGTCAGGTGTCCAGAAACTTTTGGCCCAAATAGTGTACAAATGGTGCTTTTTTTAATTTTTATGACATTTCCATGTAAAGATATACTCTGTGCTTTACAGTGCATATTAACATGGCATGTACGTCATGGCTTTGATCACAAACCATTTATAAAAGCCAGTTTGCTACATGGAATAAAAATAATAACATTAAAAATATCCAGTAACAGAAATTCTAAAATAATCTTTCTGTTCTGGAAGAGTTAATAATTCTGTTTTTCAGTTGCGAAATACCCTTTGTTTCAAGTTTCCATTTTCATTTTTAAAACCGGTTTTGGAGCCCTGATTAGTTTCAGTTCATATCTTACAGCTGCATATTAATAAGTAGCGATGACCTTGTTTTTTTTCTTACACCGAATCACTGTTAAAGTCTCAATTCTTATAGGTCAGAAGGTATTGATTCATTTTCAATAACAGCAGCTCTAACAACAGCGCCAGTTTATATTAGTGCACGTTCTAAAGTGATTTCATTTATGTAGTAACAAGTTACGGGGAGTTGTATGCTGGAATCAGCGCATTAATAAAGCGTGTGTTTGTTGATATAGGTTCTGTGAGGAGACACTTATTTAGGATTTTTGGAAAGAGTTTTCAGTGTCATGCTATAATTTAAAGGTTTTTGATAGAGGAAAAAAGAGGCTGTTGAGAGAATGGCTGTTTTTAGCTGCTATAACAGGAATGAACTCAGCGGCATGTTAAAAATGTTTTTGTAAACACGAAAAAGTACAACATGTAGTTAACCGTTAGTGTTGGCAAACTTTAGCGGTATAAGAGTAATAAAACACTTTGGGACATGTTTTTAATATAAAACAATCGACTCTGTTTTCACCGCACACCACTGTGTTTGATTAGTTTCCTGTAATCACACAGCCTGCCATGCTTTATTCCTTAAAACCTTTAATTGTAACGAAATGTAGCCAGTTAGTATCACGGCTACTGTGAATTGTTCTTTACAGTCTGGAAAATTGGTACATGTTTTGCTCAAACACACCAAGTTTTTCACAAGCTTATTAATTAATATCATAGCTAGGTTGAGTTAGATTATGGAATGTATGTAGGTATAATTTTTCATAAAAAGACTTGTCCCTTGGTATTGCCTTTAATTAGTAATAAAGAGAGAAACAGTAGTATGTGGGTTACACAAAGCTGTGGAGGATTACAGGTGAAGAAAATGAGTGATAGTTTGGCTACCCTGAGGAGGACAGATGCAGGGGTCTGGATCCTTTTGTCCTTGAGTCTACTATAAACATCCTTTGGACTGATGGGAGCTTGTACCTACAGATGCAGGTTACAGAGGCGATTGGTTATGTGTCTGTGAATGTTTATACATTTATACATGGTTTGAGAGCATGTCTGGAGTTTAACAGAAGATGTAAAGTCAATAGGGCATTCATGAACAGCAGAGCAGAGACACATCAGTGCATTTAAATATACAATATGTACTATATATATATATAAGCATCCTATATAGCCCTTTAAAATCTTGGCCCATTTTTACATTTTTAATCTCAAAGCATATTACTAAATATTATTAAACAATTATTATGAATTTTTCACTTACTTAGATTACTCAGTTAGTGGAAAAAATATGTAACTGGAAAAATATGTAGACACTAGTTTGAGGAATGTAAGTCTGGACCAGTCGCTTGATCCTGGAACACGATATTGAGAATATTTAAAGGGCAGGAGACATGACATCAGTTGTACAGGCACACTAACTGAATTACCATGAGATCATATCAACCCTCAATAACAATCCAATGTCATCTCTTTAAGAAGTAGCTCAGTATAGTTCTGTCACTATAGCTGTCTGAGGTGACTGTTCTCCCACATGAAAACTGTATCAAGTGACACTTCAATGACACTTAAAGGTGGTAGACTGAATTATTTCTCGGTGGTACATCTGTGGCCAAATGCTGGAGGCTCGTGTTCGGTATGTGTTAGAAGAGCTGCTCCCTGAACACCACTGATGCTTCGGGCACAGACTCTGCCTTTCAGAGATGAGACGCAAACCTCTAAAGACTGAGAACAAAGATGTGAGTGGACTAGACATGAAGAGAAGAGCAGTATCCTGTACCAATTGAAAATATCTTGAATTTAGAGAAGAGAACGATATAGTACCAACTGAAAACATCTTGAATAACATCTTGAATTATATAATATTACTTATGAGATAATGGTAAAACAATTCTAAGCATTACTTGTTATCATTTTTTGTGAGTTTCACAGCCCCAGAATCTCCTGTTGGATCCTGTGCTCGTGTGTGTGTGTGTGTGTGTATGTGTGTGTGTGCGTGTGTGTGTTGCCCTGCATTGTAATGGCATCAAATCCAGACTGTCCTTGTGTCCAGTATTCCTGGAATAGAAGAGTATCCAGTGTGATCCTGACCAGGAAGAACGAGTTACCAGAGATAACAATGGAAACAAATGCAATTTATAGGAGAGGAGAGGAGAAAACAGAAGAGAAGTCAGTCTAACGAGTATGGCACTCAGCAGCATAACAACAAGCACAGTACCAGATGGAAGAGATGACTCTTTATGTGACCTCAATCCACTAGGGAACAGAAACCCTACAGTGCTGAAAGTTTGTTTGGGAATGACTGGCCCTCGAGCTGCAACACATTACTTTTAAGTGTTAGTGCCTTGATGGGGCATCAAGCGAAAGAGCAATTTTAACAGCTCCAGAGTGGGATTCAGGTTCAAACTCGGGCTACAGCATTAAAGAGGTTTTTTTTAGTGGCACAAGATGATGACAGGGTTCTTTTCTACATACTGTTAAAAGCAAACGCCAGCAAATTGGATGGCAGTGTTTGTCTTTCTAGAAGGAAGTAAAGAGATGGAAAAAGGTGGAAAAGTATTAGTGCTGTATAACAGGCAGGCAGGAAATATGGCTAATACATATGAGGAACAGGTGACACATGAAGTATGGGTGAGGTGAGAAGACAGAAGCTTAGAGAAACTGATTGAATAGAGAGACAGAGAAGGGAAGGGGGAGGAGGGAGGGGGGAGGAGAGAGAGAGAGAGAGAGAGAGAGAAAGGGCTTGGCTTGACTCCATGGTAGCAGCAGGGAGTGGAGCAGTCAGTAGGGGAGGATCAGCGAGTGGCACGTGGAGAGGCAGTATTTCACTGAGCTGGAAGAGATACAGAGCTGCGGAGGAGGAGAGAGAAAGAGAGAGAGGTGGAGGCAAAAGACAAGCCTTCTTCTCCTTAGTAAGACAAGTGAGCAGCACACCTCGAGCGCTCCAAAATCAGCACAGCCCTTGACTGACACACACTCGTGCATGCACACCCACACCCAGCACGTTTGAGGTTGTGGAATGCGCCTGCTGTGGTGGAGACTGACAGGGCAGGCAGCCAGCGTTGAGTCACAGCACTGCGCTTTCTATAGAAGAACACCGGCTGCGCCCTGGAAACACATACAGAAAGCTTTGCACATACAAAACACCCCTGAATGCTACGGACATAACACAGATACCTCCACACCCAAGGATTAATGTCCGATGCACCAGTGACTGCATGCAAACCGGAACCAGGGCTGTCATCTCTGCGCTGGATGATGGATGCTCCTTGTCCTGGATGGTAGGCACTGAGGGACATTTCAACAGGATTGTGTATACGGTGTGTGAGTGGTAGGATGGCGGCCGGATGGGTCTGGACCCTTGTACTTTGTCTGGCACTGTGGAGAGGGTCTTCCGTGCATGGAGCGAAGAACAACTATCCGAGATTACGACTGTCCCATAAAGGTAAGGAGGCAACAGGTGAATGTCTGTGTGTGTGTGTGTGTGTGTGTGTGTGTGTGTGTGTGTGTGTGTGTGCCATGTATTTATAACCTTATGGGGTTATAATGTCCTCACAAGAATAGAACGATCTGACAATTTTGGCCTTGTGGGGACATTTGGATGGTCCCCATAAGGAAAGTGTTCATTTTTTTTGTTTTTAAGTAAAAAGAAGAAAAAGTAAAAGAGCCAGAAAGTTCCCTCGTCATTACTGAGGTTCAGGTCAGGGTTAGGTTTAGGTGCAAGTGTAACATTAATTAGCTGTATTAATAATTATGTCAGAGTAAGGTCCTCACAAGGATAGGAATATCAACATGTGTGTGTGTGTGTGTGTGTGTGTGTGTGTGTGTGTGTGTGTGTGTTACATTAACTAAAACTGCTAATTTGGATTAGGGTCTATTCCATGTGAGTGTGTCCCTGGTTGACGGGGTCTAATGATGCGAGTGAGAGGCTTTAATGCATGGCTTCCACTATTCTTTATGCAGGCTGAGCAGATTAACAGGGTGCATAATTTACAAGGCTTTTCTAACATCCTGTCATTCCACATTTCTCAAATAATCCCTCATTAGATCCATTAGATGTAGATTGAACTACGCCTCAGAAAATAACAAACTGCATTAATAAAAACGTTACCCATTATAAATGCTCTCACTTCAGACAGTAATAGTTTGTGGTCTTCCAGATCTCTTGTATGTCATTCCGTATCCCTTATGTAGTGTTATGTGCTTTATTGCATTGCCTTATAATTTATTATTTTCAGGAATCTCATATAGGCCAATATGATGCTATATTACATGGCATATATTGGTATGACATTTATATGAGATACAAGGCTACTGATTTGGAATTGACCCTTATAAAATAAGATGGTTTACTAGATTATTTTGAATTTAATAGCATGATTGCCCGGGCACTCTTTAAGACTTTTATACCAGTTTGTGTTACATTAAGTATTACCTTAGGTTAAGTACCTTACCTTAAGAACTACCTTAAGTATTCAGTGTCCACCATGCAATACACATCAGCTTGAATTTGATGGCACCAAGTACCAACATGTGTGCATCAATTAAATAGAATAATTTAACAAAAAGAAATGAATAAAATATTATCTATAGCACTTATCTATTAAGGGACATGGGGAAGCTGGAGCCAATCCCAGCAGACTTCGGGCAAGAAGTGCTTGGCTATCTATTGCAGGTCTAAGATGGAAATGAACAACCATTCACACTCACATTCACACCCATGGGCAATTTTGAGTAGTCATTTGACCTAATCTTCATGTCTCTGGGTTGTGGGAGGAAACCGGAGCGCCCAGAGGAAACCCACACAGGCACAGGGAGAACATGCAAACTCTGCACGGAAGGGCACCAGTTGGCCAACAGGTCCGAACCCAGAACCTTCATCCAGTTAAACTGCATACACTGTACATGAATGAAGTTCTATAGTGCTCTACCAAATCCCTGCTCCATCATATTAATGTGGCAATAAAGAATCATCAATATTAACTCTTGGATCATAAATAAGCAAGAGCAGAAGAAAAGAAAACTCTATAAAGTGGATTATATATGAATACTCTCCATATCAGGTACCAGGACATACTACGACATTGATATCGCTCCTAATTTCCGTTCTATAAAGCTTACTCCAATGTTCATTTTATAAATGATGCTTTTTAATATTTCTCAGTTAAATGTGAATCATTTATACACAGCCTCTTTGACTCCCTTAAAAGAGTCAAGTCCTGTCTTTTATTGTTGCTTTTGCTTCATGGTATGGTGGTTGAGTTTCTACAATGTGACTTTCTTTAAACTCTAGAGGTTCAGTGACAGAGCATCAGCTACTCGTTTTGTTATGCTGGTGTCTATCTTTACTGTTTATAGTATAAGATGAGGGCACTCTTTGTAGATAGCCTTCATAGCCTACCATTAGGGAATCCTCTATGTGTGTGTGTGTGTGTGTGTGTGTGTGTAACTCCCACACTTTGATCGCTTAGCTGTGGAAAGAATGTTGTATAAAAATCCACGCTGCAAAAATGGTCACGGCTGAGACAATGTGTGGCCTGTAGATCATTAGTAAATCATTTCTTTTGCACTTCAACCATTTATGCTCTGGAAATTGAAAGCCTTTCTGAGGCCTGATCTGCATTTTACAGTATGATGGAGGACAACATGATGAAGCAGTAGAATGAAATACCTATGAGTCACAACTAGATGATTGGCATGCTGAAAAGAAAGCTTTTTTCGCCTACTCCAAAGATACTATTCTCTTTATATCGCTTACCTCCATTTGACTCCCTTTTATCAGCCGTCGACACCAACACTCTCTTTCTCTCTATGCAAAACAGTCTATCTTTTACTGTTTACTTCACACTCCATTTCTCACCCTTTCCATCTCTCCGCTCTCTGCATGCCTGAACTGATAAATCGTGCTTCACCAAAGCAGCGAAGTGTGTTCAGCAAGCATCCTATCATTACAGAAGGAAAAACATTTGGCTTTTAAAGAGATTGTCAATCTGTTGCCAGTGCGAGCCAAAATTCTTCGGCAAGAACTCAGGGATTCACAGACCTTGGAGGCAGTTCCAGGACGGAGCCGTGCGGTTAGTTTTCATGGGTTTCACCCTTGAGATATTAATATGTCTTAAATTATAGTCTGATTGAAAACAGGGAGGTAATTTCAGTCAGCTTTGCTGTAATCTGTCAGCAGCTGCAGAGTGCGCATTGAAGTGTTTGCTGTAAGAGACCCGACGAGAACCTGTGGCAACAGGCCTTAAGGCCTAATTTAGATTAATTAGACGTTCTTACACTGTCTCTGTTTTTTTTTTAGTGCTGATTTTCTGTTTTACAACTTCCTCCACTTCTGATCTTTGATTGCAGTTCCTTTTGGCATCTGATTGCTGTTTTTATGCTAAATGCAATCGGATAGCACCTTTCAGGGTACAGGTTGCTGTACAACGTTCTCACAGATATTATCCCTGTCAAGTCCCAATAGAGAAAATCAACTTTTTTTTTATTGCAATTGCAAATAGCAAAGGATCCTAGGTAATGCTTATAGGGTGTTGTCCTGAAATAAAAAATTACATCTTAATATGTTGAGGATAGTTCGAGCAATTTGGTTTTGTCAGAATAAATGAAGATAATCTCTTTTTGAGTTCTTTGGCCACAAAAGAAAAGGAAAATATTTGAATACTTCTTACTTCTAATACTTTGGATTGGGTGAGGCTCTCAGCAATCAAATGTCTTAATGCAAGGAAATCATTGCTCAATCACCCTGATTAGATCAAAACATGAACATATGGCAGGCTGGCTACAACTCTGTGGAATCCATTAAGGGAACATATCAAAAGAAAAAAGCAAAAAGCTTATTTACAATGACAAAATTGCACATACAAAGAATTCATATAATGACATGAAAGGCTACTACAGGTTAGGGTTAGGCTGAAATGCTGGGTGAGAGGTCATGGGTTTTCCTACACCATTATTTGTATGAAATTGAACATAATCTCTCTTGCTTGTTCCATTTTATACAAATTTTGCAATAATTAGCGTGGTATGAGTTCAAACACAGGCTCAATCAGGCACAACGTGTTGATCAATTGCTGTGGAATTTCAACGACTTAATTTCATGTATCTATGATTAGAAAAGTTTTAAGTGTTGGGTGGAGTTGCCTGGGTGGATCGCCACATTACAAACTCAGTGGTAAACAAATTCAGTTTAAATTGCAACAAACATAACTCTGAGGTTGGATATAACCACAGAAGTTGAGCAAGCTCTGCAGTGTTTTGGGTTGACACATGGTTTCTTCAAAGATTAGAAAGACAAACCATGCAATTTTGAGGCATGAAAATTATTTGGCCCAAATCCTTCAAAGCACGTCGATGCTACATTCCTGGACTGACAGTCAGCTTGCATTTATACTCTGATATTTTCTAGAGTATCATATCATGAGGTTGGATTCCTTTCAGACTACTGAATTCATCTCGATCGTGCCCTATTCCACCTCACTTATAGAGGGGTGGTTAAATCTCCAAGAGCTGTACATTTATCCCTAACCAGAAATTAGTTTAAATCTTTTCCAAACATTATTTCAAAACACTTCCACCTGGTTCTGCAGAGTAGGGCTCTGTTTTAAGTGATGTCACGCTGTTATGACAGAGTTAGAGTTTCTTGCATTACCTTGTGTAAATAAATCTCTCTGGGTGTACCATGGCATCACTGAACATTTACTTTTCACCGAGTTTAAACACTCAGCTGCCAAAAGCTCTCCAGAGTTTCAGTATGTGTTTAAGCTACTTCAGAGGAACCAGTTTCTTAACGTGTACTGATAATAGTGAAAATAGAGTTGTCCTGATAGGCCGGTAACAATGTTATTGACCACCTTTTAACATTAACCACTTTTATAGTTGTGCAAATTCAGCATTTGATTTTGAATAAGAGAAAAAGATGTACTGTATAATTGCTACTGTTTGAATAAAACCTCAGCTTTCTAATAACTAGCTAATCACCATTAATGGTGTGCTAAACTGAAAACTGGATTGCTGAACATTGGTCAGTGTTATACGCCATGTGCTGCCAACAGACTAGCACCCTTGGTGTTATTTTACAGAACTTTTAGCAGTGGTGCAGATGGTAACTGGTAGCAGTAAGGTCTGTCCCTTGTTTTGAACCTGATAGCTTTAAACTGTGATAGTATAACAATCCAAAAGTCAGCTCAGGTTGCATGTAGGTTGAAGCCATAATTGCTAGCGCACCACCCCAGTCTGCGGTGTAATCGTAAACCAACCTTTAAGTCAAATAAAAGCCTATCTATGTTCCTGATGGTTTAAATGATTTTGCTCAGTCATATAGTTTAAAGAGGCAGCAGATCGGGGAAGCTTCAACAAAGGCTTTGTGTTTTTAACTATGATATATATGTTGAAAGGCAATGCCATTATCTCTATCAGTAGCTGTTCCATATCATATATCACTATTCTGATTTATTCCAAAGTGAGCATGGCCTAAAGTGAATTAGTTTTCTTTAATATGTTATTAATTTATTTGGCTCTGACTGTTACTCAGCCTCAGCTAAATCCTTCAAGTTCATAACTAGAGATGTGTGGAGGACTGATTTTTTAATTATCTCATCCATGCGATTATTTTGTTTGTACATTTCCAGAATATTTTCTAACTAATTTAGTTGGTTCTATTTCATAACAAAATATAAACAAATGGTAAACCACCTCATACCTGACCAAGCAGTTACTAAGGATGCTGTAAATGCATTGTGTTTACGATACAGGTTTGAGTATTTCAGGTGCAACTGATTTCCTGGGATTTTCATTTAAAGCAGTCTATAGACTTTACCAAGAATGGTGAAAAATAAATGTATAAATGAATACATTTTGTTTAATGGTTTGAACAAATAGCAAATGTAAGGAAATTCAAATAGCTACTCTTTACAAAGGTGCTGAGCAGAAATGCATCTCAGAATGCAAACCATGTTGAAACTTATGGCGGATGGGCTACAACAGCAGATTCTTCTCAGCCAAGATCAGGAATCTGAGAATGTAGTGGGCAAAAGGACATCACCCAAACTGGACATTTAAAAATTAGAAAAACATTGCTCACATGCTCTTTTTACCACATTCAAAATAAAATGTTATAAAATGTTTCATACACATCTACTAATTAAGAAATACGGCTGTAATTCTGGTGCAATCAATAGAAGAGTTTGGGAATCCTAATTTTCTGTCCTGGTCATTAAAGGAAAGGAGGAGGATCTTCTCATCTCTGCTGTGGCAGTAAATCTATGCTGCTTCCTGCCACTGCTGGAGGTAATTAATTAAAGTACTTAGAATAGTGATGAGTTCACTCCGGCTGTAGCTCTGACCTCGTACAATGGCAATGGCACAAGGACACATCCAGCAGATCCCTCTGTTTCTGTCTCTGCTATCACACCACCCCCTCTTCTTTTCTTGGCATTTCTCCTGAGTGCCAAAAGAGGTCTATTTACCCAATAAACCCATCACTTCCTTTCAAACACGGGAGCTAAGCGGTCGTCATGGAGACGAACTTCATGGAGAAATAAAAGGAGTGAGAAATATAGAGGGAACGAGAGATAGAGATTAAGAGTTTGCTATAAACATCACAGGCAGTGGTAGCAGTAGAACAGCAAGTGGATCCATACATATGGATTTAAGGATGACTTTCTGCCTAAAGCAAAGTATGTCCTGAATTAGATGTCCAAAGAACAATGCAAGCTTAGATCAGCCTTTAGTGTGGCTCATCAACTTATAAACTCAACAAAGACCTCAGAATGAATACTGTGAACTCTCACTCATGCGCATGAAGGTCATTCCATCACTACTACTCTTTCCTCTTCTCATTAGATCTCAGATCTTCTCCTCCGGTTCCTTCAGTTTCCCATCGTCTTGTCAGCCCACACATTATCTCCACTCTTGTTCATGTGGCATTCATTTTGGGTCGCGACATCTCATTCAAACATTTCACAAAAGGCCGTAATGAAAACAGAGTAATCGTCTTTGACACTGATGAGACTTCCATCTGCCTGTTCTCCCACAGCGAAGTCGAGTGATAGGGAATATTCATGCTGTTTTTTCTCCTCTTTTCAGAAGAGACGTTCATTCAAACCACTTGAATGCACAATTTTAAGAGTCCATATTCCTCTCCAAGTCTCCTGCTGTCTCACTAGCGGTGGTGGAGAAAGTAGAAAACACACTGACGGCTACTTTAGTAATAATTCTCTTGAGCAACAGTAAAAGTAGTAATCGAGACAGTTACTCAAGTAAGAGTAAATAAAGTAAAGTCACCTGTGCAAATTATATATATTACAAATGACATATTTATATGTCTACAATTTGACACAACTAATCCAAAAGAAGTTGCATATGTGAGGAATGCATTTTTAAACAACTATATTAACTAACAAAGTGAGCTTTGCTGAAATGAGCACCACCTCAACGTTATATAAAGAAGGGGAAGATTAACTGGCTAGCCAAATACTATTGGGGTTTCCGTAGCTTACCAGGCTCGTTAATTAGCTAGCTAGACTGTTCATGTTAATTACTTCTGCCATGGAGGTTGTGTTTTTTTGGTGCATCTTTTATTCTTTTGTCTGACATTAAGCAGGATTGAGCAAAACCTACCAAATCGATTTCCATGAAACTTGGTGGCAGGGTGTAGCATGAGCCAAGGAGGAGCCCATTTAATTTTGGACCAGATCCAAGTCACAGGGCAGATCCACAAATTTAGTTTTTAGTTTGCTAAAGTTGCAAGATACAGCTTTTAGCCTTGGCAGAATTCTGCGCTCAACAATGACTTCACTGCAAATATGTCCAGACGTATAAAGGGGTTGCGGTTGCGGATTTGCATGTCATAGTAGAGTCGGCTGTTGTCCTTGGTGGAGGTCTGCTCTCTCCAAGTGCCCTTCTTTCCTACATGATTCTAGATACATACTTAGCTATTTAGCATATCTGGCAAAGACGTCCTTTACACATTATTATGCACATTATTATATGATGTTACCTGTAGGCTGTAGCCGCACTTATTACATTTAACATCCAATCGTTGCTGAATATCAAAATGACACACTAAGAAGTCAAAATACAGAGCTTTCATACTGTAAAATATCAAAAGACCCGGAGAGCTAGTCTAGCGCTCTCAGCTAGGTTGTATGTTAAGATGTACGTCCTATTATTAAGCATTTAAAAGTGAAGATGCCTGATAAATCGAGCCTTGGATGCTCATCTGTCTGCAGTGTCTCAGAAATTGCTGCTGCTAAGCTTTTGGTGCATGACGTATAGATAGTATAGATCAGGAAACCACTTTATTTTGATTGGGGCTTGAATTGAATCATTTAAAATTTGCATGTTCTGTCGTTGTTTTTTCAATTGGTTTAAAATCTTCCAGGGTTAAACGCATTATTATTTTTGTACTCTGTGACAGTGATCAAAAATAAATGTAGCTAAGTTGAATATATTATTTAAAAAAAGGAAAAAAAAACCTTCATGTAAAAGTGAAAAGTGAGGATTTAATTATCCTTAAAAAGTACCTTTACAAGGAACCATGTACTTTAGAACTGTAATGAAAGTGCTTATAGTTCATTACTTTACAACCCGGCTCACTATTCTTAGTGTTTTAGTGGCATTTCCCCTGGGATGGAGTTTAAGTAAAGACCAATCATCTTTATGACTGCGGATGAATTGCAGCGAAGCATCAATCAGCAGGTTACTCTCACTGAAGGGCAATTCTCTTTGCAAAGATTTACAATACGCTTTTAGGGTTCTAAAATCAATAACTAATTTAAATTTAAAGCTTATCCTTGTTATCCCTTGTACACTCTCCCCTCTTTTTCCACTCAGTCATTGTGTCACAGTCTTATGACTTTCTGGGCACAGCTATTGTTCATTTTCATTTGTAATTAGAGACTTTGTTTTTGACTTTAATTCTCTTTTCTCATCTTTCGGCACCTCGACTGTACAAGTTAAAAGTTCCCCTTCTTTCTTTCTTTTTTCATTTGAAGTGTGATTGGAGTAGACTTTGGTGCTTCCAAGAGCCATTTCCTTTAAGCTTCCTGAGAGCTGACAGGGAACGTTTCTAACCCAGGTGGAGAAAATAATAGGGAATTAAAAAAGGGGGAAATTCCCGCAGTAAATCTTCAAAGCATTCCATTGTACGCATGTATAGGCAGTGCGTATGATTTTAAGTGGAAATGTTCATTCGATCATATAATCACGGGTTTTAATGTATGTGAGAGGTGTCTTTGAGATCTTTGAAATACGTTAAACGTGCCAGGTCTTAAACGGAATTTGTAACATTCATTCTTTTTCACATTTTTACTATAAACTATGGTTGAAAATGTGAATAAAACTCAGTTCAACCTTAGATGCTGTGCAGACATCCTTAAACAATTAGATGTAATATTAAAGCAAATTTTATTTCATTGTTTCCCCTGCATGAGCCTGCTTTTTTATTTTTCAATAAAATAAAATGTTATGTACTTTTATAATAAACTTAAAAAACATTTAATAAAGTTCGCAAGATTCCATTTATCACATTCAAGCGAGGCTGGTTGCACTTTGCTTGTCTAATTGTTAGCTTTTTATCTCATTTGGATTAAGGTGTGATCAAAGTGCTCAAACTGAATGTGTATGATATTTAAACAAAGTTCACAATTAATTACATTAAAAAAAAAAAAAAAACTTGCGTTAGGAACTGTTCTTGCAGCTTGTCTTAAATACATTCCTCAGCATGCATCCTTTCTGACTTTTAAGGCTAAGCATTTGATTGACGCATGCCTCCTGTTTCCGAAGAAGGAACACAGGCAGTGTGTGTTTGTACATCTGTCAGTCATTTCAGTTAGCTTTGTATCAGAGCAGCAGGGAATCATGGTTTATCTTGTAGCAATTGGGAAACGGCAGCTGAGCGTTATTTTTACTTCTGATGGTGTGTGGAACTGGAATATCTGTCTGGACGTCCATCGTCATTAGCAGGAGAGACAAGCCATAATAGGTGAGCAGGGTGAAAGGTCGAAATGTTCTGTTTCTAAGTAAACTGAACGAAGAAATTCTGTCAGAGGTGATGCAGTTGGTGAGTGAGGATGCAGTCGGTTGTAGAGTACTTGAGAAATGTGAAGTATTAGTCATGCGAAGCAGTATTGATATTAGATGGGAGGGCTGAAACATAATATTTATCAATAGCTCACCAATGAACAGACAAGAGTTATTAAGGTCTCATCAATGGCAAATTAAAAAGTGATATGGAGCAAATGTGGGCGGCACGGTGGTGCGGTGGTTAGCACTGTCGTCTCACAGCAAGAAGGTCCTGGGTTCGATCCCCGGGTCACCCAGGATGCCTTTCTGTGTGGAGTTTGCATGTTCTCCC
>JAQQZR010000037.1:6181472-6219652 GCA_030068235.1 Notoglanidium macrostoma | reverse complement strand
AATATAATATAATATAATATAATATAATATAATATAATATAATATAATATAATATAATATAATATAATATAATAATTGTAAACATGTGAATTCATAAATGTATCCCTAATGAGCAAGAAAAACTCCCTGAGACGACATGAGGTAGAAACGTGGATGGGAACCGGACACATCAGATAGTGTGATTGTATATAACTCATTCATTTTCAACGATCAGAAAAAACAGAAACAACACCACCACACTGTTTTAGTGAAGATAAGAATACACACATTTCAAATTTACTCATGTTAGTGTGGACTAGACCTTGATGTATTGGTTACACAGAGGAATTCAAAGGAGGCAAAGCAGGCACACAAGTATACTTACACTTTCACCCTCATAAAAAAAAAAAATCCAGATTATATGAATATGAAAATGGAAATGCCTCAAGCCTGACAAACGCCCACCTGCTCCTCTATTCTAACAGTGCAGTAACACAAGACAAGCAATACTTTATATTTGCCCGAATTGGCAAATTGGAACATGAGAGTCATTTCTTGGGTCCTAAACAAATTCAGTCTTTTTTTTCTCCTTTTCAGTCTTTTGAAAATACAACACTTTTAGTTCAGGCCCCTTGAGAGCCACCTACACCTACAGACTTTGGGTAGTCAGTTCCACTATTCCCTCTAGCACTGACGCCTCTGATGATAGTTTCGTACCTCTTATGATGCAATAACGAATAACACAAGCCTGTCATGCTAATTTAGGTTTTCCAATTTTCACATATTGTCCAGTCTGCACACATTAATTCCCCTGGAATCATCAATGCTTTATACTTTTTAGGTTATTTTTCTAGTACAAGCTGTAATGGAATACACACATAAGGCTTTTATTGGAATTTAGTTCAGCTCTGCTTGCTGGTCGGAAAGCTCAGCCCTCTTGTTTTCCCCCTTCACTTTAAACCCTGTAAAAAATTTATTTCCTTTTATTAGTGACCTGTGTAAAACACACCAAAATGAAAAGTGAAAAATGTCATTACACTGCTTCTGTTGCTGTGTACTGTATATTATATACTGTATATAGCTACATACTGAAAAACAGAAATCATACATTTACTTTCAAGGAATAATATAATGAACATGGATCAGAATCGAGTGCAACCCACCATGAAATGTAATCTTCTCTGCTACATTGCATTTCACTGGGTGTTGCATCAAATGAGCCAAGAATAAATGCCAACCACCTTGCTGCATTTCTCCAAATGCTATTATAGGATTTAGTGCATTTCCATATAATACTACTCTGAAACAATGCTGACTATGAAATGCAATTAGCATCCAATTACGGAATTTACTAACTTGAATTGTTGATATTACATGGTTTAGAGTGTTTTTACACTGTGACTGTGATTTCTTGGCCCATGTTCTACAAAACTTTAACAGCAGTGCAGTTACATCACCATGCTCCAAATGATGCAGCAGGTTGTTAATATCTTCTCAAATTCAGCAACACATTCACTCCACTCCCTGGCATGAATACCCAAAGCTCATTGCAATGCTATGTATCCTCACACCTTTTTCACTTAGAGTTATCATTCCAAACAAAAACAAGAACAAAAACAGCAAATTAACAAAAACATCAACTGAACCTTTCTCAGATTTGCTCTACAAAGTACTTAAATCTAACATTTAGTACCCCCGCTGTCTTTCAAAGCAAATTGTTTCAGATTTTTGTGGAACCAAGCATAACAGTAAACCAATGGTTGTAAGAATACTCTACAAAGTGGCATGAAGAAGGCTGAGGCTGGGGCTGATTTCTTTCTAGCCCAGTACATTCATGCTAATAGTTTCATTTCAAGCAACCAGTAGATAGACTTCCTAGCTAATATTCATCACTACAACCAAGAACCTGATTCAGAACCTGTTTAATTTCTCTTATCCTCTCCAAAACTGCTACACTATTTGTCTTCAGATGAGGATTTTCAATTGCTATAGGATACAATTTCACAGATTTAAGGTACATGAAAAGTAGAATTGATCAACCTTGGCTACATTATTGTCCAGAAGTGTATTGGCAAAAAGAGCTGTCTCTGGGCTGATTTTATTTTTTAAATCTGGTTTTAAGACCTGGATTTAAGATGTAAGAATTCCTGGATGATGCTGAGACTTACCTACACATCAAGCTCCTATTAAACATTTATCAGGTAGATTCAGTATCTTCATGCAGCATTACAGTGTGCTTGAGTAGACATACAATATTAACAAGTAGTGACAAGAACATTTGCTTTGTTCTTGACTGAATGGCTTGGCAGACGTTGTCTTTATTATGCTAACTTTATAATGGTGTTAATATCTAGGTCCATGTTATGTTCAGTTTTATCTCTCCTCTGCAACCTCTGTAACTCTGAGTAGTTGCATTTGAAGGTTTAAGCGATGTCTTATAACCAAAATCACTGAATTAATGTCTGGTTCTTTATTGAATGGGGATATCTGAAGGATTGATTTATATGGTTAAGTATTTCAAAAAGCAATTAAGGGCTTCTGTTATTAATGAATACATGAGTAATGTATTATAATGTAAGCTACTGATGGTTAAAGAATGGGATAAAAAAATTGTAATACCATGTGAGCACACACAGCTGCAGCTAAAATGCACTGGATGGCAAAAGACTTGATCTAGGTTATTCAACTGATTGAAATACTTTTACATCATCCAACTGCAGCTGCAGTGCAAAGGTTGCATTTCTACCCCGCTTTTTAGGCTGTGTTCCAAATGAAACACTTTGCATTTTACTCACAGAAAACATACCTCAATAAATAATTTGTGTGCAGTGTATAAATAACACTCTAACATGACTGAACAGGACAAAAAGAAGAGGTAATGAAATCTATGCTTCCCCATAAAGTCTGCAGCCTCCATACGCAAAAGTGTCTTGTGATGGTGGCTTCCTCCAAGCTGGCTGACAGAAAGTCAATAGTGTGCAATGCTGTCAAAAAGGCTACTGTGCAGAATCTAAAACATAGCTTGATCTGTTTAACTGTTGATCTTGCTCACTGCAGAATTCCATATTTACTATGGAATGAAAATGCAGAATGAGTTCCAGTACTATAGTGAACAGAGCACTCAAGAATAAATTTGTTTTTTGCTTTTTAAAACATGTATTGTATTTTTATTTTTTTTTTGCAATTCATATGATTTGGCTAAAGCTTATAAATTAGCATAAATGTACATTCATAAGTCACTTTATTAGGAACACCTTTAAATCTGCTCATTCATGCACTTATCCAATCAGCCAATCCTATGGCAGAAGTGCAGTGTATAAAATCGTGTAGACAGAGACCAACTGCTTCAGTTACTGTACTACAAAAAGCAGAATGGAGGAAAAATGTGAACATGGTGACCAGGTTTGGGGAGTAATGGAATACATGGAACATGTACATGTATTATCTAATTAGGATACAAAAAAAAAGGTGACTGTATTCCGTGATACGTACAGAAAGAAATCTGTAATCAGATTACCAATGCATTCAGTAAAAACAGGGATTATTTACAGGATTATAATTTTAAAATGCATAATGGCTGCAACAACTAACCAACAAAATCAATAAAAATTCATAATAAAAATAATTGCCAATAATTTAATTAGTTAATTGCATTATAAAAATACAGTGCATGCACTACGTCACTTCATAAAAACACATGTGAATGAAACGGCAGAGAAGAAACATCAGTAGGACTTTTTCTATTGTATGAAACTCTTTACAGTACACTACCCTGCTTATGACCTAACTTATGTTTCTATGTGCGTAATATTATCATTCATTTGCTGGAATGTGAGAAGAAGCGAGATGCTCCTGCTTGAATTGTCCAGAACAGCTTTGTTATGCTTTGTTAGGCAACAAGTAGTGAAGCTGTTTGATTCAATTAGCTTAAAAAGGTAAGAAGTTAAACTAGCCTATTTTTCTGACATAATAACGCTGATAAGCGATTGAATATTCTTAGCATACACAATATACTATATGTATGTTTTGTGTCAAGTTCCATCCTGCTTTCGGTTCACATGTCAATCCCAAAAAGAGTCAGTTCACTAATCTTGGGCATTGAAAACTAAGAGTCAACTGCAAATCTTTGGAGTCGATTTCGTACACTGAAAATGATTTGTTTCACGTGCAAACACAGCAAGCAAAGTTAACTTAGCATCTGAGAGTTTCAGTGAGAGAAACAGGCAGCTGATCTTTATTTTGAATTTGTCTGTTCAAAATGTGAACAAATCACGGCTTGAAATGCCGACACACCGTTGCAAAAAGTGTAGTGAGTGATTAAAAAAGTGATAAGAAGTAAATAACGTACATACCGTCACCTAGAGTTAGCCTGAGCGTCTCATTTGGTCAACATGAGCACTTGATATTCTCAAACTGTGACAGATTATCTGACAAATGTCCCTAATATAGTAATTAGTGAACTGATATTTATTTAAGCCTAGTTAAGAAAAAGTTCTGTAGCAGAGCTGATTAAAATTTAAAAGTTAAAGTTATTAAAGTTAATTAAATTAACACCCTAAAATAAACAAATAAAAAAATTAATTATCAAAATAATTGGTCGTTACAGGCATAAATAAAGAACAACCACATGTATACTACCACATACATGTGCACACAACACTTCATGAGTCTCACATCACCACTCGGGTCTCAAGTGAAATCAAAGCTAATCTTACAGTCAGCAATTCATTATCATGGCCTCTAGTGAAAAAAAAGGCATAATTTTGTCTTTAAATCAGAAAAGGGGAACAACATTACAGCTGTTTTAAATAAATATCTTTTGTGTGTGTGTGTATAAATATACACCCCCCATGGGTACAGGTATTCGTACTAGCGGCGGTGAGTTTATAGACTGTTTTTTTTTTTTTATTATACCGAACACATTCTATAGCTCACATCTCAAATTGATATATTTGCATAAAGGAAGGCAGTACAGAGTTTTCTAGTTGTTAATATTCGGAAATGCCTTTTAACATATTTTGCATTGTTTCTTCACACAACTCTTGAGTGTACTGAGGTTGTATTACTGTGCACCACTGCTGTTTGGGTGCAAGGTATAATCTGTCTTACTAATTGAGGTGCTGAAGGTCATCAGTGCCATCAAGATCCTATTCCGCAGAACTCTATAACATCCTGCATGTCTAGCATTATCTTTGTAGAAATTTTGCACAATTGCCTTCTTCAAATGACTCTTACTGCATAGCAGACATACGTGAAGGACAGACTTGGCAGTTGCAAAAAAAAAAAAAGTTGAAAACTTTCAGTTCAAAGAAAGGTTATATAGGAAATAGTCAGGTTTCAAAGGAAGTACCCAGATGTCCTTGTCGAACTGAAGGTGTCTGGTAGAAATGCTTATACTTCTGGGACTATTTTACTCGCACCATTGCTTCAGGAACTACTTAAGAGGACAGGCATATCGAGGCAGCTATAATGTCCACAATTCATCTGTCTGAGACACCTTTTTGGCTTGGTCTGCATATTAGTAGGTATGAAATACTTGGAGAAAGAACGTGCAGAAAGAAGAAAGCAGTAAGATGGAGGATAAGAGGTTGACAGGAAGATAGCATTTAAATCTTGATGTGATTGTTTGTTTATTCATTCATCATCAGTAATGGTTTTATTCTGAGCAGAGAAAAATAATTATTTATATAGCACCTTTCTCAAACCCAGGATTGCATCAGACTAGGATGATAATAAACCATTCTTAAGTACCATGTGTACAAAAATCCAGAAAAGAAACAAAGGACAGTTAACAGAATGGAGTGAAGTGATGGAAAGTAGTATGTGGAAGGGGCTGGAGCTATTCATTTACAATCAGGGAGTTATAGCACTGCGTGAAATAGATGAATTTTGAGTTGCATAGCCAGTCCACCAACTGGAATGTTTTGGGAGGAAACCAGAGAACCCAGAGGAAACCCACGCAGACAGAATATGCACAGAGACTCCATACAGACAGACAGTAAACCGAGCTCAGGATTGAACTAGGAACCCTGGAGTTATGAGGCGTCAATGTTATCCACTGCACCACTGAGCCGCCATTGATCTCATCTGATCTATTCTTTTCTCCTACAGTTTAACAATTTGCCTTTGTCAGTCATTATAAATTCCTTAATGTAAGCCACATTGCTTTCCAAAAAGAAAATAATAGCAAAATGACAATCTTAGTCGTTGTGGTTGTTGTACTGCCATTCCAGTTCCCTTCAACTAATGTTATTCTGCCCACAGCACTTTAATTATGTCCTTTTCTACAGTGCAGAACAGAGCGAGCAGAGTCAGCCTCTTTGCAGAGCAGAAACATGTTAATCCAAAAGTAATCACACTCTCTCTGGCTTTTCCTGAATGTAGTTCTGCAATGTAATCTCCTTTTCTCATGTATACTAATTACATAACCCTGATCGTTGCACTGTAAAGACACAATCTTTTTCCAAGCTGAGGATCACATCATCTGTATAAAATAGACCACAAGTAATTTACACGCTAGGATACTGCTGGTTAAAATCAGTCAATCAATTTTTAGGAAATTCTGGATTTATTTCACCCTCCACATGACCTTTTACACATCATGTCCTGAATCACAAATTAATATCAGACTATACATAGTCTTTCCACCACTTTGGGCATTCCAGCCATCTAGCAAGTTTTGAGAGCTTAAACTTTTATTTGAGAGTCTCAGATAGCAAGGATGTTGTTGACTAAATGTCCCTTGGCATGCTCTTGATGACCTGAAGGCAGAGAGGTCAGAATAGGTTTTGGGTGTCCTGTTGATTGTGCTTTGTTCAGTTGAAGAATAAAATGTTTCTTGCAGCATGAAAGTTCTAGAGTTTGTCTTTAGAGGAAGAAAAACAGCACTAGAGGTGACTATAACAGAAACAGTGTATGTCATGCTTTACAAGTAGTTTGTCATTGTCATCTTTTATGATTACTTTTCTGAAGGCCTGGGTAGATAGGAGTTCTCAAAGGTTCCGCCATAAATGTTTTGCTCCATATGATCAGTTACTGAAAAGATTCTTAATTGAAATACATGGTTGGCTAAATACTGATTTGAAGACTGCTTTTAGACAGATTATCAATAGCAATGCATTTAGTTGGAAACACAATATGGCCAAACGTTTGTGGACACTTCACCACATTCATGTGTGCTTTTTGAACATGCCTCCATTTTTTTGGGAAGGCTTTCCACTATAATTTAAAGCATGGCTATTGGCATTTGCGTCCATTCAGTCACAAGAGCGTTAGTGAGGTCATGCATTGATGTTGGCTGAGGAGGCCTGGGGTGCAGTCCAGTTCCAGTTTATCCCCAAGGGGTTCTGTTGGGTTGAGGTCTTGGGTTGAGTGTGCAGGACACTCAATTTCTGTCTTAATGGAGCTCACATTGTGCATAGCAGCAGTGTTACATTGGTTATGGATCTCTAGTTCCAGTGAAGGGAAATTGCAAAGCTACATCATACAAAGACATATACATTGATGTGCGTCCAACTTTGTGGCAACAGTTTGGAGAAAGCCCGTATATGGGTGTGATGATCAGGTGTTCACAAACACTTAGCCATATAGTGTATAATAAATATAGAGAGCTGTAAAAATGATTTAAATTGTAAATTAGTATCAGTTGAGAAGTGGAACCCTTTTCATTGCTATCATGGTAATTCCTCTTATATTAGGAATAAACCCAACATGTTGTCATAGCCAAATGATCACTGACAGTGTGGTCTGACGATGGGTACACCTTGAAGTGAGTTATCTGCAATTATACAACACTTAGCTCCGGTCCACTTATGTCGAGCGGCGTTTCAAGAGCCCTGATTTTTTGCAAGACCAGCACTGGGACACTTCACTGTGTGTATCACTCTGCTCATCCATGTAAAATTCTACTTTGAAGAGTTACTACCAAATCTTTGCTACAGTTGTGTTTGAAAGTTTGTGAACCCTTTAGAATTTTCCATATTTCTTCATAAATATGTAATATTCCATCATTTTCCTCAATAAATAAATGACCAGGTATAATATTTTCGTCTCATTTGTTTGACCGGGTTCTCTTTATCTACTTTTAGGACTTGTGTGAAAATCTGATAATGTATTAGGTCATTTTTATGCAGAAATATTGAAAAAGCACAACTGTATGCTCATAATCAAGTACAGCAGTCCTTTTTGTGAGATATTGCTGGAGTAACAGCACATTCCCGAGTGTTTATTCCTGAAATAGCATAGCAATTTTCGAACGATTACATTTTTTTATTTATTAATAAATGACATCACACTTTCAGCCTACTGTTGTGGAAGGTCCATAAGACAAGTTAATTCTTGTTATCATTTATGGTATAGCAGCTCTAAACATCTCTATGATAGCCTCTCTTTTTCTCAGTCTTGAAATTAATAAGAAAAAAAACCCAGCTGGAATTATTGTAATTATTGGCAAAATGTAAAATGAACCAACACTTTCTGACCAATAAGATTTTGTATAAATGCAGTTTTCTGTGACATTTGCACAGGTATGCAGCAGGTATATGAAGGCTTTTTGCCAGGATGTGATGCATTCGTTTAACAGATGTTCAATACATTTCTTCCTTTCATAAATACTACACCTGAAAACAAAATCTATGAGAGGGACAATTTTGCCTATTTAATTAAAATTGCTGCATGTTACTTGCTCAGTGAAAGTTGCATTTATGAAGTTTTAAATATTGGTTTTGAAATTCTTACTGTGGCATTTCAGGTGAGGTATGTGGCAGTGCATTAAAATTTCATAGCCTGGTCCAAAATTTCCAATAGCATCCCTGAGTACCCAAGTACTGAAATCCTTTAGTGTTCATAACTCTTTTAGCATCACTTTCAACATTTGCACATCTCATGCAGCTGCTCTTAGTAAAACATACCAGCGATGTATTAGTGAATAAGATGGCGGTAGCAACAGCTGTGTATTTGTGGTGACTCATGAATATTTGAGCAGGGACCTGATCTGGCATTGTGATGCAGGAATACAGTAACATTGCTAACTTATACCCCTACATGCCCTGCCAGTGAAGGTGATATTAAAGTCTAACTTTTCTCCTATTCATGAAAGGTACACCTGAAATTGATGCTATTTTGTCTCCATGCACGCTTTCTAAAATGCAACACGTATGTGGGCTTGTAATTGACAAGGTCATGAACGCACAACCAGTTTCCATTTCGAAGCAAAATCATTTCTATTCATTACAGTGAAGCTGTACAAACAGGCTTGTGAATTATTTAAAAAGACATGTTTCCAAAATCTGTAAAATAATGCAGCATTTTTAAATCCAATGTTATTAAATAACATGCAGTGGCAACTACTTTTATAAAATTTCTGAAAAAATCTCTACAATTGATTGAATCATTTGCTAGTCTTTATGAATGCAAGTGTTTTAATGCACAACCATTATGCTGATACGTATATGCTTGTAGAGAGAGCCCATAAAGCAATATCAGCCAGAGTTAAATAAGAATCACACTGCAGATGCAAGTGGATTGTTGCATTTTTATTCTACTTATGTAAGCCGATGTTAAGGGTTGCACATGCAATGACATCAAGGCTCCAGCTTTGAATGAGGAGTGAAACGAATTGAGGCTTTCGACAGATTGGGAGGCTTTTAATGATTCCTTTTTGTGGAAAATGTTATCAAATGTCAAAATCTTTATCGAATCAATCTTCCTGCAAGTGCAATCAACTTGTTCCAATGACTTCAGCATCAGAGGTTTTGGTTCTCTATTTATATCATTTTGCTGCTTTATTCTAAATAGCGAAGAGTCATTATTCTGTGAAGTGACCACGTACAACTTGAATTATGGATTTCAAGCTTGATGGGTCACGGCACTTTTATCTCTGCTTGAGACTAATGACATTACAAAATGTATGAGTTCCACACAAGGGAGTGACTAATTTAAAACCTGAGCCCAAGATTCAAATAATAAACATTAAATGAATAATACTTTCTTTAATATTGATTTTTTTTTTGTCCGAGCTGCAGACACCTACTTTTACAAACGTTTTTGTGTAACACCATAAACAAAATGTACAATCAATCAATCAATCAATCAATCAATCAATAGGATGAGTTTCTTTAATGCTTTACAGCTTCACCTTCTCCCTGTGTTCATATGGGTTTCCTCTGGGTTCTCTGGTTTCCTCCGAGCTCTCAAATCCAAACAGCTATGTGGATTGGCTATGCTAATTTGGCATGAATGTGTATGGATGCACAATGCTTTACTGGTGTCGCATCTGGAGCGAATCCTCCGACTATGCACCAAGCATTGCCAGGATAGCTTCCGGATTCCACCGCTACCCTGATCAGAATAAACAAACAAACACACAAATGTAAATAAAATAAAACAATAACAATAGCAGGAGCAGCATGGTGGTGCAAGTGGTTAGGTTTGAACCTGCCGGCTGACTGGTGTGGAGTTTGTAATGTTCTCCTTGTGCTTTCGTGGGTTTCCACCACATGCTCCGGTTTACTCCCACATTTCAATGACATGCATATTAGATCAAATGACTACTCTAAATTGCCCATAGGTGTGAATGTGAATGGTTGTTAGTCTTTGTGTTAGTGATAGATTGGTGACTTGTCCAGGTTGTACTTCGCCTAAAGTCAGCTGGGATCGGCTCCAGCTCCCTCGCGACCCTTAATGTATAAACAGTATAGAAAATATATGGATGGATAATAATGATAAAAACTAGTTTATGATTTGATATTTGGTTTTCCTACAAGCTTGTTTTGATTTAAGCAGTATGGACACATTTTAAGATTTGTTTTTTTTCTTAGCTGGAATTCTGCTCATAGCTAAGAAAAATAAATTGATATTCAAGAACAAGACGCCTGCCCCATCTTGATTTACACCTCTTCAATTATATAGTGCTTGGTCTAGACCTCACTATTCCATTACTCCTTCAAGGACGCTTCAAGCCGGTATGACAGTGCTATATTTATACCTGTGTTGAAAGACTGAAAAGTAGATACAGTACATATAAAATATTTGATGATTTCTTTATGGGGAAAATATATATTTTGTAGTTTTCCTAGAAATACAGTGAATAAAGAAAGGCTGCAAGTGTCAACTATAAAATGTAAACAGCCACATAATAGAAGAGGTCCTTTAGGGAATTATGTAACTGACAGGTCAGCTGAAGGTCACTGTATCTGTAATGGTAGGATGTTAGCTTTAGGCACGTTTGTGTGTTGATGTGTTGATGGACGCATTTCATAACTGCTCTCACTGTAGATGAGAGAGCATTACAAAATCTGTTTTGTAAACGACATACACATATGTAAAAGAAAAAACCTTCCTACATCCCACTACCATCATTAAATGTTGCATCTCATAAGCCTATAATCTCCTGCTCTTTCTCTTCTCCCCCCTCTTTCTCTCTCTCCATCTCTATCTCTCATTCACAGCTGCCTGCTTCTCTTTCTCGTGCTGCTTACTACGCATCACTACTGATTTCCTGACTACCTCTGATTGGTCTGTGCAGGCAAAAGGAGATTAGGAGGCAGTCCCTGATCAGCTGGAGGGCAAAAGCAAAAGAGGGAGGGAGGGAAAGTGAGAGAGAGAGTCAGAGATGCTGTCTCTTTAAGAGTATTTTTAGGCTGGCAGTTAGCAGTGGTCAGTGGTGGGGAAAAAAACGTTAGTGGCGGTAGTGCAAGAGCATCCAGTGAACATGGCCGACGAGGACAAATCCACGCTTATATGGATGTGGATTTAGGATCTTCAGAGTAAAATGCATACCATAGAGATGTGAGGTGTGAGTATTCCAGCCTTCAACTCTTATGGAACTAAATGAAGGTAAGAGTTGTTTCACTGAGGAAATGTTACTCACTCATACTTTGCATTACAAGTTATGTAGTGTGTTTAAGGAAACAAATTAGACAAATATCCAAGCATAGCCTGTCTTGCATACTGGTATAGTTAGTAGTTAATAGCAGAATTTTTTTTTATTTTTTTTATTTTACCTCTCTAAGGCAGACATGTAAATTTAATGAAACTGGCAAACAGTGTGTGATCATGTTACTGGATTGATTACAATTTGACCCTCTGCTGTACTTTACACTTTTACAGCATGTGTGTGCATACGCTGTCAGCTATTGTCTTAAGTGTATGAGTCAAATTTAGAAACATATAACAATTCTTGCATGGTTTTGTGTAGTAGTGGTGTTTAATATGAGTATGTGCTCCTGTGCATTCATGTCTATCTAGCATGCTTTGGAACATAAACCTGCTTTCTTTATGATTAAGAATGTATACTATGGGAAAGAAAAAAACAACAATTTGTGATTATCGGAGATTTCACATGTGATTAATATCGGATCATACGAAAAATATGTGACAGTGCAATTCAGGGTTAATTCAATGACATCAAAGATACATGACAGGATATGAATCCTGTCATATGTAAATTAAAAAATGTGTAAAAATATCACTTTTTAATAAGTGTAAAATGAATGAATAAGTGATAATAAGTGGAAAATGTGAAAAACATGACATGTGAAGTTTGGGTGACTTTTCTGTAAGGGTGTGACTGGAGGAAAGAAGACTTAGTGACCATAAATATTCTTACTTGCAAAGGATCTCCAGTCAATGGACATGCTATAAACTATACTCCATACACTCATACTAACTTGTAAATTTTTTTGTCACTGGTTTGGTAGTCTTAAGGGTACATCATGGATATAGCATATGTTGAAAACTGATTTAGGATACAAACGTATCATAAATATACATAATTATATCATATTTTTTAGAGGAATACTTTAGAAATACATTAATGAATCTTTCTATGTAGAAAACACATACTAACCACTGAAAAGGTGTGCTCTTAAGAAGGTAGAGTTTAATACTATAGAGTTTGTAGGCAAAATTGTCACACAGTTCATACAAAATATTTATATTTGAACCTTAAAATCACCACTAATAGGCTATACAAGCAAATTCATACATGTACGTATATATGCAGAATAAACAAGATATGAATTGTTAAACTATGCTCTTTTGATACTTATTAGCACTAACAGAACCAAATTAGTAAATGTGTGATATCTCAAAATGTCACCAACATGACCAGGCTTTCACTGTCAAACTTAGTAAAATTATATTTTGCCTCTATGTAAAGGACAACGGCACATATTTTATTCATAAATTGTAAAACTCACCACACAAACACACACCCACACCATACACTCACGTACACAGGGAGGCAAGAGTGATTCCAGCTTCCTGCTGTTCACACAACCCCACGCGTGACGCAACAAATGACCATCATCGCCCACAGCCTCCCCCAGAACACGACACACATGCCAAGTAGGAGTAGGGAGAGTGGGGGCTTTATATCCTGCACGACTCACATTCTCCACACACGCTCATTGCTCACATTTTAACTCTCTCACGGCAGCCAAGGAGTGTCGCAAAGCATGTCTCTCCTTTGCTCATGCTCCGTGTTTTAATGGATTCCTGCTCACTAGCCATACTACAAAGTCGAACAGCCTCCTTATTTATATTCAGAGGTGTTGCACCAAGAAAGTGTGACTTGGATATTGCCTTGCCTTTATGTTGAGAAAAAGAAAATGCACCTTGCTGTATATGATTAGCATACACACAAGTAAACAGAACATTTTAATTGCAGGACTCTAATCTGTGAGGATAAAGCACCATCTCGGGGATTATGTCAATTTAATATGTTGTGTTTCACTGGTGTCACAGGATGTCTTTTAAGTGAGTCCAATATAAAATTGCCATAGTGATTGTTGTCTACTTTGTAAAGGATACACATGGCTGTTGCATTTCTATGCTTATTGCTGCATTTCTCCACTATAGTTGTCATTGTAAACATTTTACACAGTCACTGAAAAATGTTATCAAGTGCTTCATGCAAATTGACAAAATTGAACGTGTGATGGAAAGGTATATGAGGTTTATCTGATTTCTGCCCCCCAGGGGTATAATGGCTGTGCTCTCTGTAGCATTCTTGGCAGTCATTTGGGACTGTTCATGGTCAGGTGACAGGCTTTGGCAAGAAGAACTTTGAATATCTGTTCAGATTTAGTGAGCCTTTTAAAAGGAAAACTCATCTGGGCTTGAAGCCAAGTGCCACAAGCTCCACACTCACGATCCAGTCTGTGGTTCACTGAGCCTACATCCACCAACTTCCTGGGGAGAGACAGAAAAAAAAACACGGTACCATGGGCGGTACATCATCATGGCCGTCCCATACTTTGTGGCATTCATGGATCATGTGCATGTTAAATTAAAGATGATTGTTGTCAGGGATCATGTTCTCATAATTTGTAACGTGTAAACAGACCATACAGAGTGCGACTGTGTTTTAAAATGGTGTCGTAAAAAGAAAATGATCTCTATCCAGATGAGTATTTTCGCTCCATATCAGAAATGACCTACGTCCATACTTAGAGCGCTGAAAATGTATATCACATGACCATTCACGTACACTGGGAATGCATGTGCTGGTATAAACAGGAAACAGATAGTCTAGACTGCAATTGGTTGCCTAGTTGCATATCGCTTGAATAATAGCTTGCCTCCTGCACATGTAGGCAGTTGGAGCACTATAAGTACAGAATTTACTTCTGGAAAAGGGCCACTTGCTAGGAGCAGGGAAGGATGCGTCATGACTGTTAAGCTTCAATCACGAAGCAAATGTGGGCATCTACGTCATCATTTCCAAAAGCCTCTGTTTCTGGCTATCCACACTAAAACATTTTTAAACTAAAATAGAGCCAGCAGCATTTCCAAAATGCTCTGTTTTATCAGCCCAAAAATTTGTATGGAGACCAGGCATAAATGTAGCAAAGGGGATGCATTTTAAAACTAATATGAATTATCATGGACATAGCCTGCATATTACAGCCAAATAGGAGAAATGAAATCTTTTAGTTTGGATATTTCATATGTCCTTTTAAATACTTCATGCCTATTTCTAAAACTGGGACAACTGATCATGTGTAATGACTATTTTTTGCCCTAGTTTAACCCCACTTTTAACCCCATCCACCCTGACAATGACATGTCCTCTTGGTATCCTCCCAGGGGTCCTGTTTAACCATAGCACTTTTTGTATTAATGAATACATCTTAGCATGTCTAACCTCATTCATTGACCTGTATTCTAAATCTTATGTCTCACAATCTAAGCACAGGCATATTGATATATGACTGTGTGTAAAATGTGTCATGAATACATAAATCAAGGCTGAATAAGAGGTCTTCTGTGATTCCATGTGAATTATTATACTCACTCTGGACAAATCAAAAATCTAATTGGCTAGGGAGTATGAGAATCTAAATTTATATAATGCTTTAATTAAACTACCGAGTGATTGGAGACTGGGTTTGGAAAAAGAGGGGTATGTGTGTGTGTGTGTGTGTGTGGGGGGGGGGGGGGGGGGGGGGGTTATGTGAGGTATCTTCAGGCCACAGCTGCTGTGGAGGACAAAAAATGTTTTGGACAGCTTTGTTGGTGTAAAATGTGTGTGAAGATTGGGGTTCAGGGCTTAGTGATAGAGGGCACAGTGTAGTTCAAAGCATTTGATGATTTTACCATTAATTGTAAAAAAGGAGCTGATTGAGTTTCTTTTTGGATCATCTTTGTCTCGTTCTAAGCAAGACATGACTTTTGTCTTAGTATTCTATATATGTGAGATACAGTGGAGGGTGAGAGAAGGACATTTTGTCACAACTTATTAATGTTCATTAGAATTTTGAAGGTGATTTGTGTAAAATTATATATGATGTAGTCTGAGTTTGAATTTTGAGAGCTAGTGAGAAAGCATAAGCCTCAAATACCCAGCACTGAAGGTCCACTATGTAGGATTGAACCAACTGAATGCCCATCTCTTATCCATCACTTTTCAAGCATGTATTAGAACCTATGATGGCTGTCAGGTGCCCATTATGTACTTTCAAGTACTCACATTCACACTCCCTTGTTTTTTCTGTGCTAAATAATAAATATGATCCTCCATTTTTCAACGTTGGGTTCTCATACTTGTTAGACAAGACCAGCAAACACTGATTCCTCTTATTTCTTCTTCCTCATCTTCCTTTCTTCTTCTTTGACATGCTTCCTGTGTCTCCTCCCAGCTTCATGCTGCCACTTGAAACACGCTTTCTAGACGTTTGTCCATTCTGGGCTACAGTAGCAGCACAACATGGCAACTCCATAGAGGTGGACCTGTGCCTTATGTAGATGGAGATTAATGTAGAGGGCTCATTATTAGCTTATGAAAAGACAACAATTCATTATTATTAATTGCAGGATATTATACACTAATGAAAACATACTTATGAATTCCATAAGTATTTTATGGAATATATGCTTCTTTTCTGATAAAAGATATCCCCAAAGTCCTATATAGTGGACCTTGTATTTTTTGGAAAATTAAATGCAATTTATCTCCTTTATTTTTATTATCTGTTCAGAATCTTCCTGGTACACGCAATTTATTGCCAGAAAATACAATGGAAAAAAAATGAAAACAACGATTTTCAAAATAAAAGTAAATAACCCAATACAGTAATTCGATTGTAGTGCTGATTAAAACACTAGCGTAAAGAGGCGTAGTTTTGTCCCTTTAACTCCACTCTCGGTGAGATGATAGGCTAATCACCTGTCCCGTGTAGCGCATGCGCAGTAGCGAGAACGGGAGCCGCGGTCCTCTCACCAGCCAGGATCACGGAGCTGGGGGAGCGCGAGCAACAGCGGAAGCGCTTCGCGCAGAAATGGGTGAAACACCCTGGCATCTCCGTGAGGTAGGGGCTGATATGCGACATTTTGACGATAGGCTATTTAACGTTTCACAGTGCAGGTCATGTGAGAAAGCAGGCAAGCGTGTAGAATGGGAAGTAGTACTGTGTGTGTGTGTGTGTGTGTGTGTGTGTGTGTGTGTGTGTGTGTAGGCTGCCTAAAGATGAAGCCGCTGTTAGGATGCGGTTGTTGACTAGAGAGCTGTGAATTGGCCCTGTAGTAAATGGTCAAGGGCAAAGGCGAAGACATGAACTATCGTAATGATAGGCACTAAGCCATATTCAAAACGGGTTTGTTTGCTCTTTGGTAGCTGGTTCTGATGGAGTTGGCAGCATATTAATCGTAGTAGATTACACTGCAGGTCTGTGTAGCATCTCAGCAGATATAGTCGTGCATTACAGGTTACTTATGTAACATATTAATACATTAATACAGACTATTATAAATTGAAAACTATCACGAACGCCTCGAGTTGTTGAGTAGCTAATAGTCAACTCGATTAATCGAGCCAAACTCTGTATTCGAATGAGTTTTTCACGGTTTTTTGTTGTTTGATTTTCTTTAGATTATTACTGTGGGGATGAGTTAAAGGTACCACAGTCAGTGTTTTACACGTGCATTAGTGGAGCTTTTTTTGCGACCCGAAAGGACGCGAGTGATTGACTCGATTTCTCTACCGAGCCATATTTTCCTTCTCCTGGCTTAAAATACAGAAATCTGAAGGTTGATTCGAACGGGTGGGGAAAGCGGAAGTAGCCGAATAATTGACTCAAATGGGCTGTTTTACTGCTTAAATGCTATTCACGTAAAGATGAATCCAAATGGCATTATTTGGGTTTGACTGAAAGAAGTCGGATGACCTTATGCATTATTCAAAGTGGCGGGGTATAAATTGAAAGCGGCTAAATTGTGCAAAAGGACACGTATGTAGGGAATGCTTTACTCACCTATGTCTGTGCAGAATTTCAGTGCATTCACTCTATACTCCAGGCTCGGTTGTGTTTTGGCCCGTATTGAATTTCACGCCGTCAGGAGAGCGCTGATGAAGACCAGCAGTGGCGCGGATATAGAGCGCTGTCCATGGTGCTGAACATCACCGTCGGCGCAGTGTAGTAAACACAGATGCAATAAATTCCCTTCTAATATATTAGCACCTGCTGTGAGCATTTGTTTTCATTTTCAGCCTGTCGGGAAAATATGGTGTCATTCAATGTATTATATTGTTTGTACTTGTCACGTTTGTCTGTGTGCCATCACTGGTTTAATGCCTCCACATTCACCTAATAGAAGAATATTCAAAATAATACTAGATATGCAAGAATTGGGTTGTTGTAATGAACATGTATTAATCTGGCTCATTCACATATGCACTTGAATAATGTGAAAGAGCCAGATTATTACATGTTCAGTAATGATAATGATAATAATAATAATAATAATAATAATAATAATAATAATAATAATAATAATAATGCCTTCTGATGTAATCATATACGTGGTGGACATATATTCCTAAACTGAAACATGTTTCCATATCAAACAGAAGTAATGTCTGGGAGAAAATCTTGCATTTAAATATCCCATTTGCATTGCAATGAAAGGTGCCCTGCCTACCTCCACATTTATACCCTGATGTGCTTATAGAAAGGCTAAGGAATTTTACAATAGAATTTTAAGACAGCATTTAAAAATTCAAGCATCATAATTGTTCCTTCATTCAACTGATCTCTGATCATACTAACATCAGTAATACTATTGTTGATTTAATCACCTTGTTCTGCTAACTAAATGTATTACAATTTTTATTTTGTCACTTAAACATTCTAAACCTTTGTCCAGTGTCATCTTTACATTATGATTTTGATTATGTTTGATAGAGCAGGAGCATTTCGACAACCAGTATCTGATTACAGTATTGATTAGGCTTTAGATTTATGTTTTAGACAAGTTTAGGATGCAGACTCACTGCATTTATTACTGTGTTTTGAACTGGTCCCTTACCCAACATGATCTTTGCAGGTAGACAGTTATGAAGTAGGCTAAGCAAAACATTACCACAGCATTTTTAAAAATATATATATATATATATATTTTTTTTTTTGGGTAGCATGGTAATACTGTGGTTAGCACTGATGCCTCACAGCTTCCAGATCTCTAGTTCAATCTTAAACTTTTTGTCTGCACAATATTTTGCATGTTTCCTCCATGTTCATATGGGTTTCTGTTGGTGCTACAACTGTCCAAAACCATACAGATTAGCATACTGACTAAACTAAATTACCCATTGGTGAGCATGAGATGTAAAACGTGTTTGTCCATGATCTCCCACAATGGCAGAATTCAGAGAATTGTAGAATTCAGCCACATTGACACTTGATAAGGTTTCCCAGACCTAGGATGAAATTACACAATTGTTAGGCACACATAATCTTTGAAGTAATCTACACTGTCTAAACTGGATATTTTTAGAAAAGACATGTGTTCATGTCAGTGTGAAGGCAAAGCACTCATTTCCTTATCTGTCAGTCTTTTCTAATAGATCTTAATAGAAAAGCCTAGTTTATGTCAAAAGTGGCATCATGCATGTTGCATCATAAATTAATCATAACTGCAATATGAGATTGTGTGAAAATATTTTATACTGATATCTTACACATCTGTCAAGTTGCCCAATATGAAAAGAATTTGAATAAAGCTTCTCATTTGTTTAGGCTGTTATTTTTCTGATTTGCACCATAAAAATATTGTTTGTGCTATTTGTGTGATGAAATAACAAACTGACACACTGATCTTTTTTAAAGCATAATCCCCAACAAATGATTAGCTTTGAGGTGAATGGGGTTTGATACATCATGATATCACTTTTGACCATAGGTTTAAATTGAAATATGGTTGTTATTTTAAATCCACCACACATATCAGGACAAGCATAATACAATTAAAGACAATATTTTTTCAGTTTCCTTGTAAATAGGGTGCCAAATTTATATTGCTACCATAATTTCTCAGTTTATTATTGAGTTATTCATTCTGAACTTATCTTAAACTTAAAGTCTGTGATGGCACCCACACCATGAAAGATCATACGTAGGTCTTACATACGGCTTAATAATTTAGGTACTATTTGATATCAAAACTTACTTGAAAATGCATAAAGTCATTTATGTGAATGACAGTTGATTTATGTGGACAGATCTGTGAATTAACAGGTGAAAAAGCAAATCTTCATGCAAATCTTCTCTTAGCTTTCCAGTTTAGCATTAACAAAATATTATAAATAAGCACTTTGATTTTCAGCCAAACAGCTTTCAAAAAGTCTAACTTTGACCAGTCATACATATTGTTGTTCTTTTATCATAATCTGGTTTTTCAACAATAGGTTTATATCATAAAACACCATTCATTTTAAATGGGAACATTTTAGTGACTATTATAAGTAGGTACATAGAAAAAGAAAAAAGGGGAAAACATAGTCATAAACCTGTACAGGTTAAAGCATATTACTCATTAATCATCACATATTATACAGCACCCACAGTATCCCAATGTAAAGGAGAACAATTATGAAAGTTGGGAAATGTAAGCCTGTGCCCACCTATGGATGGTAAGAGTTTAAGGATTTAAAGTTGGTTTGCTCTCAGAAAGCTTAGTTTCCTTGCCTTAGTCTATGGAAGTCAATAAAATCCAAAGAGATCAGCAGTTCTGTAGGATTATAATTCTGTATGTGGAATCTACAATTTGTTATCATGTTGATTTTGTCAGGGTTGTCTTCAGAATATGTAGTGGACTTTGTATTTCTTTTTAAAATCCACAGAAAGATTTACTGCTGAGAGAAACCCATTTCAATGTAAAAAAAGTTTTAATTGTGCTACTCTCTCTTTCCATCGCCCTTTTTCTCTCTGCATTGCTTTCTCTCTATTTTTGCCTTCGTATTTCATTACCTTCTGTTTCCTATCTCTGTCCCTAGATAATGTGCCTGCAGATGTGAGTGAATCATAAAGCCCTCCACAAACCCTTCACTAGACTCCAAAAAAGCCCCCAAAAACCAAAACTGGAGCAGTTATCATATTGATTTTCTGACTGCACCCCCATACTGGCAGACTGTGCCTCCCGGGAGTGCGGCCCCCATCCCAATCACAACCTTCCCCTTTTCAACTGCTCCCCGAACCCTGTGCCCTCAAGACAGAATGTTCTCTTCCAATTTCCTGGGTGGGGGGAACCCTCTGAGTGCCATGTCTTCTGCAGTGAACAAGTTTAGCCTGTTCAGTGATGAGATTGAGGATGCGTCACAAGGAGCTCAAAAACATAGCACAGACAAGCCACCAGGAGGGCGTATGGGTGATGCTCAACAGCAAGTAATGGCCAAGGGGCCACCCCAGCATCCAGCGGCTGGAAGAGGTAGTCCTCAACAACAAAGAGCTGATAGAGGAGGACCTAATCATCAGGGGGTGGATAGGGGAAAATCTCCACAACGTGAAACAGGAAGGGGTGGACCTCGGCATCATGACCCTACAGGCCCTGACACACGCCAAGCAGAAACTGCTGCAGCATCTGCTTCTGGCACAGAGTCACTCTGTCCAATCTGTAAAAACACAAAACTCAATTTTCAGTCCAAGGAACCACCCAACCATAACACCTGTACACAATGTAAATCTGTTGTATGCAGCATGTGTGGCTTCAGTCCTCCAGATGCAGCTGTGAGTAATCTATATCATTCATTTAGTCATTAAGCTGTCATATATCTCTCTGTATCGTTATGTTAAAGCATGCAGTAATATATTCAAAGCATAAATCAAATGTTAGCAAATTTACATATGGCTAGAATGTAAAGCTAGTAAATGTTTTATTTATTACATGCATAAGGACAGGTGAAAATAGGAGAAGGAAAATTCTGATAATCACAATATTTTATGCAGTTACAGTATATAGAATAGTTAGTTCTAGCTCCTTACATCTACAATATGTTGTGATGGTTTTTTCATAGCTATATGTAAATTAACACAATGTTTATGCATTCTTTTTGAAGGCTAAGGAGTGGCTTTGCCTCAACTGCCAAATGCAGAGAGCCCTTGGAGTTGAAGAACCACCTATGCCCTTCATATCAAGCAAAACTCCCACACCATCCCCATCACCTGTTAAGCAAAGTTCATCATCAGCACAAAAGAAAGACATTACACAGAGTCAAGCTTTACACCCACCCTCCAGTCAGCAAAGCAAACCTTCAGAAGGCCATAAATCACCTGGACAGGACAGTTCAACTATGGCGAAAGGACCAATGTCAACTCCACATCCACAACAAAAGCCAAATGAGCACCAAAAAGTAAAGGATGCTCCATTGCCTGCCAAGTCTGAACCATCAGCACAACCTGAACCTCCCAAGGAGCAATCTGGATTTTTTGGTTTCAGATCTGGTGGTGTGCGATCCCGTTCACCTTCTCCTCAGCCTTCAGTCTCTGCTGTTTCTGGGAAAGTTTTAGGCTTTGGCTCCACCCTTTTCAGCTCTGCATCTAATCTGATTTCATCAGCTGTTCAGGATGAGTCTTCCACAATGCAGCCAACTTCACGTAAAGCCTCCAGTGTTTCCCAGACTTCTGAGAGGTCCACACCTCCAGCGTCCCGCAAAGGGTCAGAGGCCTCTAAGGACTCTCCCAAACTATCGGCAACCCCCAAACAAGAGCAAAAGAAACCAGAAGTAACCCAGCCATCCAAAGCAGCCGCAGACCAAACAAAAGAGCAACTGACTACTTCTCTTTCCCCAAAAGCCAGTCCGAAACCCCTTCCCAAAACTTGCCCAATCTGCAAAGTGGGTCTCAAGAAAGAGCCCCCAAATTACAATACCTGCACTGAGTGCAAAACTACTGTGTGCATCCAGTGTGGTTTCAATCCCATTCCTCACCAACCAGAGGTAAGAAAAACAGAAAATTGCATTTTTTTTTATCTGTTAATTCACAGCAACATTTCATTAAGATGTACAGCAGACAGTTTGTTATGGAAACAAACTGCACAAATAGAGTTATTTGATGCTATGTTGTACTAATTATAGTTGAATATTTCCACTATTTTTGGCACATTTGAAAGCAGACTGAAAATATCTAGTTATAAGACAAACATCAAATTTATTTAAACTAATTACACTAAAAATGTACATCTCGATCTAAACCTGAGAATGCATTCATCAGGTAAATGACAGAACTGGCTGCATTTTGGGGACTCACTTTGATGTTCTTTGTAAGGCATATATATATATATATATATATATATATAGTATGATATATTTAATATAGGAATAAATGTATAAGAGATGATACACTATGTAAAGATGAGCATTACATTCAGAATTATTGACTTATCTTTGTAGACCAGCTAGTACTAATTGTGTCAAAGAGTATTAATAAGGGTTCTGAAGGATTGACCTCTCATTGTGAGCTTTGGGTCATGTGTGTCATTAGTGCAAAATGTGCTGTTAAGATGGTAGAAGCTTAAAGAGGTTTCTAACACCCACAGAGTCTTCATCTGGCAAGCCTGATCATGTCGAGCAGGACCTTTTTTCAAGTTTTAGGAACTCTCAGGAAGAAAATCTCTAATGAAAACCTATTGCTTTAATTTAACTATCAAGATTTGAGGCTGTCAAACCAAAGCTATTTTATCACATGTACCAACACTGGTGATAAGTGAGAACATGGCAATCTCTGAAGCAACATCTTCAGGGGTTGTGGCATACTTATAATATATTGGATAGCTTCACACACTATAATTATATTTATGAAGTAAGCTCTGAAGCTTTTGATTATACCATTTCATTTTTATACCTATTTAACTCATTATTTGCTTATGTACTGCAAAATTGTGTAGTATCTCTTGACCATGCTACAAACCTGACTCTTTTAAACATTGCTACACAGTTTAGTTCCCATAAGATTTCCATATCATTCAATAATTATTTTGAAACAATTTTCTCATATTGAAATAATCAAAACAGGCTGAAATGATTTGGAGAAAAAGAAAAGGAAAAACGTAATTAAAAATTCATTTAACATTTAGCTTATTTTATTATTTTATTTTTATTATTTATTTATTTATTTTTATTTCTAGTCCAAGATTTGTATTACATTATTTGTATTGTTTGGAGATTATTTATTAAGTAGAGTAACTCCTTTATGAAAATTGGAAAAATAATACATAAAATGAACACATGCAAAAAGTGATATTTTGTACCTTAAACATGTGATGTTGCTGTGTATTTTCTTTAAAGAAAATATTTTCAAATTTTCAAAATTATTGGTACCACTCCATTTATTATTTGATGAAGTCTTCCAATGAGAGAAGAACAGCACTGAGTCTATTGCTGTAAATAACACTTGAATAATAAAACATGCATTTAAATAGCTTGTATTTGATCTTGTACTTTATTAATTCAAGCATAGTTATACTTTATTAGATAAATCATTGAATACTATAATTAAACATTTATTTTCTAGAGTTTTTTTCATGTGTATTGCAGATATATTTTTCACTATGTTAAAAAATAGAAAATGTTACATTAAAAATGTTTTTGATGGTATTGCAGGGGAAAGACTGGCTTTGTTTAACGTGCCAGACACAAAGGGCACTAAAAGGGGTAGAACCACAAGGGTCTCCTATAATGAAGCCCCACCATCAGCACCCTGAAAGCACAACCCCAAAGAAGGATTCGACTACAGGTTCCACATCTAAACAGCCCAACCTCCATCCAAAAGAGATTAGTTGTGCCAACCAGACAGTTGCTCAGAAAGAAGGAAATAATAAACAACAACAAAGTTCAACAGTAACAAAACTGACAAATGAGTATAATCAACAGACAGAAAAACCTGGTCTACCTTCTACTCAGACTGAACCATCATCAAGGCCAAAACCCACTCAAGAAGAAACAGGTTTCTTTAGCTTTGGCTTTGGTGGTGGGCGTTCTCGATCACCATCTCCTCAGGTGGCTAACTCTGTTGTTTCTGGAAAGGTTCTAGGCTTTGGCTCCTCTTTACTTAGCTCTGCTTCTAACCTTATCCCATCAGCTGTTCAGAATGAGCCATCCACCACACCACCAACCTCTCGAAAGGGATCTACAGTGTCTCAAACCTCTGCCAATGCAACCAGTACACTTCCTGTGTCACAAAATGTATCTGCGGCATCAAAAACTGATGCCAAAATATCTTCAACAGGGCCAGAGACTAAATCATTAACTGCTGATAAGGAGAAGGCACCAGAACATCAGCAGTGTAAGACACTCTTATCTCAAGAAAAGACATCAAAGCATATGCCAAAAATAGATAAAGATGCTCAGCATCTTCCCAAAGCCTGTCCACTCTGTCAAGAAGAACTCAAAAAGGATCCTCCCAACTACAATGTCTGTACGGAATGCAAGAAGTATGTTTGTAACCTTTGTGGATTCAATCCTATGCCTCATCAAACAGAGGTAAGATAATTTGATGCATTGCAGTTTGATGTGTTGTAGTTGTAGTTCATTGTAGTTCAGTTTGATGTGTGTAATTGTTTTTAATTACCCATAAAGACCATTAAGTTTGGATTTTGCCACCTTTTGCTTACATATACATTGGCTAAAAAAAATCACTGTTGCTATAGAATAGCTTTGCTGTACTCTAGACTATGAGCCAAAAAAACAGATGTTCATGCTGAGTTCTGCTGAATGTGCAATGTTTTTCTAATAAACCATTTTTATTAGACTGACAATATCTGTTTGTTTGGCCATACTGAAAGCTACTTGCGGCATTCTTTCATTATTCTTTATGAAATTTCAGGGAACAGAGTGGCTTTGCCTGAACTGTCAGATGCAAAGAGCTCATGATAATGCCCCGGTGGTGCCCCAGAAAATACCTGTTCAATCCCATTCTTCACCAAAGGCAGGAATGACTCCATCATTACAAAAGAAGGATGTGTGCACTATGGACTCAACAAAGAAAATAACTAAGTCTATAACAACAGCTCCACAGAAAGACCAGAAATTTGGGGCCATTCAGAAAATAGAGCAACAGCAAATGATGGCACCAAATGACTCACCCCCTCTTTACAAACATCAGCAGCTAGAAACTGGGAAACCTCAGGGTGATACATCAAAAAAGGAAAAGTCTGGAACCAAGGAAGAATCAAGTTTCTTTGGTTTTGGTGGTGTTCGATCACGATCACCATCTCCCAAGCCTGCTGCCTCTGCAGTTACTGAAAAGGTTCTAGGCTTTGGTACATCATTCCTCAGCTCAGCATCTAATATGATCTCTACAGCTGTTATGGATGAGCCTTCCACCACACCACCAGTCTCTCGTAAAGTTTCATCTGTCTCTCAAGGTTCTATTAGTTCTTCGACATCACCATCCTCTCGAAAAGATTCTGCAGTTTCACAGTCTTTGTCCACAACACCACCACCCACTTCCCATAAGGCTTCATCAGTTTCACAGACATCATACATTGTTTCTTCACCCTCAATGCCAGTTACTTCATGCAAAGGGATTGATGAAAAAGCAGAGGGGAAAAAAATACAGGAACCTCAGCCATCCAAAACCCTTTCTGAAAAAGTTAAGGACTCTGCAGCTGTTGACAAGTCTTCTCAGCAGCTACCAAAAACTTGTCCACTGTGCATGACAGATATAAAAAAAGATTTCCCTAACTATAGCACCTGTACTGACTGCAAGAGCATTGTGTGCAACCTCTGTGGATTCAGCCCCATGCCACAAGAAACAGAGGTAAGCCTTTCCAGTTTGCTGTATATGTATATGCTAATAAGATTGCAATGAAACTGCTGTTATTAAGATTAAATTGTACTTGCTTGTACTAATTAAATTAAACTTCCTGCTTTAACTACAGATAACGGAGTGGCTCTGTCTGAACTGCCATACAAAACGAGCATCAGGAATAGCTTCTATGCAGTCTAACAAAATCCTCCCAACATCATCTCCTGAAAATAAGAAGACTTCTGTGTCAGAACATCCTGAAAAGAAGAAAGATCTTGCTGATAATACTATTCAAAAAGACCAGAAACCTGCTGGTGTAAAACAAAAAGATGAAATATCTGCTGCAGCAGCAGAGAAGCAGGTCAATCAGCAGCAGCCTACTCTACAACATGATGTGGAGAAATCTCAAAAGGATTCAAAAGTTGAGCCCTCACCTGCCAAGGATAAACAAGAAAACTCAGGATTCTTTGGCATTGGTGGTGCCCGATCTCGATCACCATCCCCTCAACCTACTGTCTCTGCTGTTACTGGGAAGGTTTTAGGATTTGGCTCTTCCTTTTTCAGCTCTGCATCTAATCTCATCTCATCAGCTGTTCAGGATGAACCTTTAACAACACTCCCAACCGCTCGCAAAGATTCATCAGTCTCTCAAAGTTTCACCAGGTCCAGTACACCACCTCCATCCTCCCACAAACATTCTGGAGTCACCCAGGCCACACCACAAGTGGACTCTCAGAAAAAGCAGACAGCTATAAGTAAATCACAGATTGTAGAGGGCAAAGAAGGAAAGAAACCTGAGGTAACAAAAGATCAAAGGAAGGACCCTCCAAATCCAGATGAATCCAAGCTAGAGCCATCAAAAGTGAAAGAATCCTCTCACATCCTTCCTAGAAACTGCCCTCTCTGCAAGGTGGAGATCAAGAATGATCCTCCCAACTACCACACATGCACTGACTGCAAAAACATTGTATGCATACAATGTGGATTCAATCCTGCACCACACCAAACAGAGGTAAGAAGAATGTATATGGTAGTGTTTAAATAAGACTTGTGTTCATATACTTCATAAGTGCCAATGAAATGCCTAAGTACCATGATTTGATTGCATATGTTGACATATTTCCTTAGAAGTTAGGGAAGGCACATATAAAAGGGCTTAATTTATATGCATAACAGTCAATAGCATTGGATATACACTACACTTCTCACCAAATCAAGAGACTCAGTCATATTCTCAATTAGCAAAATGGCTTCTTTTGGATTTCCCATTGCCAATTTCCTCATTGCAGCTTTGTCACATTCAGTGTCCAAGAGCAGGGGTTTCCAACTTCTTCACCTTGGAACGATAATGGACTGTGGTCTTTATTATCAGCCCCAGCAATCCTTTCCTTCTCCCCCACAGAAAAAAGTAATGCAGAATTAGACTTCCTGTCGGAGGAGATAGGAAAGATTGTCATTTGACATGATGCAATGAAATAAAGCTATAGAGAAACATATATGACTGTATCACCCTACAATATCACCAAATGCTTGTTGATTTGCCATGTCGTACTTGCCATATTTTACACATTAGCTGTATATCAAGTGCATACTGCAGCATTATCATGTCCTCCAGTGTTTTTGGAGTGAGGTTATGCTTATATATATTGGAGAGGGAATGAATGCGGTCACAAACACAAATGCCAACCAACTTTTCAACCCACAAGAGATGCTTTGAAAGGGGAATAATATTACTGCTACAGTAGAAAGATGCTTGCATGCTTGCAAATGCAGATTTATTTGTAAGTTACAAATGTCCAAGGTATGTAGGAAGGTTGAGAAGAAACCATACAATGTTTTCTCTGGTGCTCTGAGTTTAAGTCTAAGCATCATTAACTTTAATTTATATTGCATGGTAATTTAAATGTTGGCTTTAGACTATATGTATTGGTAAATTACCATCTTCTTCATCTTGTTGTATTACATTGTTTGCCAATATCCAACAAACCCACATATATATTCACTATATGTTTTTCCCCCTTACTACCTGTTATGGCCCTACAGAGAACGGACTGGCTTTGTTTAACCTGCCAAATGCAACAAGCATCAGGAGCTCCTCAACAACCTCAAGCCCAGGCTAACAAAATACCATCATCTGTTGAAAAACAGAATAAAGACCCTCTAATTCCAGCGAAGGATAAGAAATCAGTTGCAGATGACAAAATGCATGACAATCAACCTGAAGCTGAGAAAAACCAAGGCAGCCCTAGAATAAAACACAATGTGCAAAGTCAGCATCCTAAGCAACAGACTCAACAAAGAAAAGATGGAGTCTCCAAAGCTGCTAAATCAGAACCTACTAATAAGGAAACAGACTTTTTTGGTTTTGGTAGACGATCACGCTCACCATCCCCACAACCTGCTCTTTCTGGAAAAGTTTTAGGTTTTGGTTCTTCAATCTTCAGTTCAGCTTCTAATCTGATATCCTCAGCTGTTCAAGATGCAACCTCTCCAACACCATCAACATCACGCAAGGGTTCTACTGTTTCTCAAACTTCTGAAAATGCTCTTCCAACAGTACCTGATCCTAGCAAAAGATCTGAAATGCCCAACAATACACTGCCATCTTCCAGTAAGGTATCTTCCCAAGACTCTCCTAAGGAGAAATCTAGTAATGTAATAAAACCATCAACTAAACATGATGGAGAAAGAAAAATGCAGGAAATGAAATCACAGGGGGAAACCTCTACACCACTTCTGGCACCCATTTTGAAGGATGAAACTCCATCAGATGTGACAAAAACTACAGTAACCACTCGGGCTCTTCCCGAAATCTGCCCACTCTGCAAGGTAGAAATCAAGAAGGAGCCTCCTAACTACAACATCTGCACTGAATGCAAGAATGCAGTTTGCAACCTTTGTGGATTTAACCCAATGCCTGACAAAACAGAGGTAAGAAAATATAACTGTTACAAAATACAATCAGCTGTAATTTAAAGACTTTTATAAACTCACACTTTATGTTAATGTCTAAACACATAAATATGAGAAGTCAAAAGCATATTAAAACCATAATGTAGGGGTTATTGGGGAGTTTGATTTCCACCTGAAAACACAATACTTACAATACAATATTTATACCCACAATTTTCAATTTAAACTATTATTATTATAAACTTTTATTCATAGTCCAGCAACAAACATCACATTTGATCATATACAGTACAGTAGTAATATTTTTTTATGCTCAAGTTATTGCCGTCAAATAATAAATGCCCTTTGTTGAAATTTGCCTACACATTTCTTTGAGTTGACAAGTTACTGAATTGTATAGTTGATACGTAATTGTATATATTGTTTTTAAACATTGTTATGCTTACAGTATATTAATATATAAACAAAATTCATTGTTATTACAGATGAAAGAGTGGCTATGTCTGAATTGCCAGATCAAGCGAGCATCAGGACCTCCAAAGCCAACTCAGCCAAAACCTATCAAAGCTCCTGCACCAGCATCACAACAAAAGGATGTTCAATCTCCAAAGCCTACTATTTCCGAAACTGAAACTTCTAAAGACAAATCAGCCTTTGGGCTTAATCATGACAAGTCTCAGGCTCCACCTCCTCAGCCTGCTGTATCAGAAAAGGTTTTAGGCTTTGGCTCTTCCATCATCAGCCAAACATCTGACCTTATTTCTTCAGCAGTTCTGGATGAAGCATCTGTTACACCACCACCGTCTTCTCGTAAAAGTTCTGCAACATCTGAGGCATCTGTAAAAACATCAACACCCCCTACTTCTCACAAGGTACCTGTAGTCTCTGAAAAAGACCTTTCCTCCAAGGAGCCGAAATCAATTCCTCAGCAACCAAGATCCAAGGAGAAAATATCAGAGCTTCAGACCACCGAAGAACAATCTGCTACAGTGAAAAATGACAGTTTATCAGCTTGTCCATTGTGCAATGAGAGATTCAAAAATAACCCTTCAAACTTCAACACCTGTACATCTTGCAAGATGACTGTGTGCAATCTGTGTGGATTTAACTCCATGACAGATCAAACTGAGGTAGGACCTTGTCAGTCATCTAAATACCTTTGTGTGTTTGTTCAGCTTTTACATAGAATTTATAGAGGCATTTTGAGCATTATAAAAACAAATATTATATTATGTATATCTTATGAATTTTTGGAATTATACTGATAACAAAACAAAATGCAACATGATCTGAAATGTCAAGCTTCATTTTTCTTAAAAGCAAGCAAACAAACAAACAAATAAAAAATTCAGATTAACAACATCCTATTTCTTATATCTTCAAAATGGCTTGATCACTGGTCAGAAGCATTCACAGGCTTCTCTTCTGTGATGTAGTCTCCTGGGTGCTTTCTTGGGTCTAAAGTTGTGGTTTTCAGTAGTTCTACGTGTATACTGAAACCTTGTCAGCAGTCAGGAAGCAGTTAATCAGTATTACTGCATGATGAATGTTAGTCCTCTTGATACCCATTAATGAATAATTTGTAATAAAAAAAATACTTATTTGAAGAAATATATAACTAACTCTTTGAACAGCCACGATTTTTGAACATAATTCTAGAAAAGACTATGGCTAGAAATATGTAAGCCATGAAACTGATGGTGTTTGTATATGGCGTATGTGGCGGTATTAAGTCTGTGAAGTTATCCTCTTATTGGATGCAGAATCCTCTTATTGTATATAGAGTTTCCAACTGTTTGATAACAGAAAGAACTATGCATCATTCCAGGAAAGTAGAGCAATTCTACACAGTTTCCTCTTAAGTAGAGTAATTCTACACAGTAACGCTCCCTCTTTCAAACATCTAGTGTCTACATCTAAGATGCTACAAACTAAACATGGCATGCTGAGTAAAGTCATGCAAACCATGATGCTAACACAAATGAATATTTGAATTGAATGTAAGAGACATATAATATGAATAGTTGAAAATGATATTGAAATTCATATTGATATTGAACATGATATTGAAAATTGTGGGTGAAATGGTGAAATATTATATATTATGCACAGTCCTCTCCAAAAGTATTGGAACAATGTCACTATTTGCATACTTTTGCCTCTGTACACCACTACAATGGATTTGATAAGAAGCCATCAAAATGTGATTGAAGTGTAGAATTTCAGAAGCAATACAAGGGGTTTAACAAAAACACTGTATTAATCATTTAGGAATTACAGCCATTTTTAAACAGCCACTCCTTTTTCATAGTCTTGAAAGTAATGGGACAGTTGACTGATAAGCAGTTTCATGGCCAGTTACAGTCTGTTTTCTCATTTGTTATTGAAATTTAAGGAAATAATAGGTCTGGAGTGTTGAATTTGCATTTGGCAGATGTTCATGGACTCTCTCAGTATGTTCAAAGTTCACAGAGGTGTCGATGCAAATGAAGGAGGCCATCATGAGGCTGAAAAAAAAACAGACCCATCAAAACAAAAGCAGAAACTTTAGGAATGGTCAAATGAACAATTTGGTACCTTCTTAAAAATAAGGAATGCACTGGTGAGCTCGGCAACACCAAAAGGCCTGGAAGACTACGGAAGGCAACTAAAGTGGATGATCGTGACGTTGATCATGATCGTGGATGATGATTTCTTTCCTTGGTTAAAAAAAAAAACCTCTAGACAAGCCAAGAACAGTCTCGAAGGGGTAGCAATATCATTATAAAGGCTAGAGATAGAGAAAGATATGCCTACATATATGTAAATACCTGTTTATTTCAACATGCAAAACACTGGTAACACTCAAGAACAGTAAGCCCAGGTTAACCTGTGCTAGAAAGCCTGCCCAGTTCTCTAACTAGATTCTTTGGACAGATGAAGCCATGAATAACTTGTACCAGAATGATGTGAAGAGTATTGGGAATGAAAGCAAGGGCTCATGCTCCAAAGCATACCAGATCATCTGACAAACATGGTTGACATGAGTATGTATGACTGCCAATGGAACTGGGTCGCTGGAGTGTACTGATTGTGTGACTACTGATGGATGTAGCAGGATTAATTCTGAAGTGTAAAGAACTATACGTTCTGCTAAGATTCAGTCAAATGCTTCAAAACTAATAGGACAGGGCTTTAGAGTACAGATGCATAATGAGCCAAAACATATCGTGAATGCAACCCAAGCACTTATTAAGGCAAAGGAATGAAATGTTCTTAAATAGCCTGTCAGACAACCCAACTAAGCATTCTTTTCACTTATTGAAGACAAAACTGAAAGCAGAAAAACCCATAAATTACCAGCAAGTGAAGGCAGTTGTGGGAAAGGCCTGGCAAAGCATCTCAAGGGATGAAACTCAGCATTTGGTGATGTCCATGGGCTCTAGACTTTAGTCACTGATTGCTTTGCATCCAAGTATTAAAAATGATGTTTCTATTTATTATTATGTTGATTTATTCAGTTACTTTTAAGCCTGTGAATATGAAAGGACTATGTAAAAAATGTCTGTAATCACTAAACAGTTAATGCAATGTTTTTGTTAAACCTATTGAATTAATGCTGAAAGTCTACACTCCAATCAGATCTTGATGATTTATTTTTAAATCCATTGTGGTGGTGTGCAAAATCATACAAATTGTGTCACTGTTCCAATACCTTTGGAGAGAACTGTAGTACAAACCAGAGGGTAATGTAAACTCTATGATCTTTGAAGTCAGGGTCCATTATATTATCTTTGCCTTATCTGTCTAATTGTTCAGATCAGGTTTAACATAATCCCAGCCAATTCAATATCCAAGGTGTGGTATGCTTTTGTCAGCCCTAGATGACGCCTTTTGGGTTCATGTTAGTCTAGCTGCACACAAGGTACCCAGCAACTTTAAAAAAGTGTATAAAATGCTCCATGTAGTAATCCAATTGAATGACAACATTCTTAAGATACAAGGTGTAGCAATGTTGGGGCCTCTAGTCAACTGTTGCTGGGCATCATGCAACACAAGTGGTAGAACTTTGTACTGCCAACAGCCATGGAACAAGACAAAGCCTGTTTTGGGTAAACTTACTAATACAAAGGCCACCTGTCAGTAGCCGTCAGGGAGTTCCCAAGTTAGAGATATCCCACAGTCTCCCAAGATACTCAATAAGTGCAACCACCCAGCTAAAAGAGCTACTTAATTAACTTAATTAGATTTAATGAAGGGTTGGAATGAGAGGTAGTAAGGGTGAAGGTTTAGTTTTCAATGAATGTGAAGGGATAATGTGAGGGCGGACTGCAGAATTATTTTGTGTAGGTGAGGTTCCAGACAGCTGGTGCACAATGAGGGAATTATTTTTTTCTTCAGGCAACTTTGCAAAAAGTAAGGAAGGGAGTAAATGGAGACAAACTGTTCTCAGCTGCGTTTGCCCCTTTCCACATCCTATAAGAAAAGTGCAGAATTGCCTTGCTCAGCATAGCTTTTCATAAAACACATAACATCTGCCTTTGACATTAGGCAAAGCAGAAACACTTATCAAAAACAAAAATATTTATGCATAAATAAAATGATACCTCAGTTGTTAGTTAATACTTATGACACATGGCCTCTTAGAAGAGTATCATTAGCAATGAAATGCCAATAATTTAGCACCTTGTATTCACTAAGTTCTCCAATTGAAAGGCAACACTGGGTTCTCTACATATGTCCATACATTATTAGTTCATTTATGAGGGACTACTTGGCATAAATGACAGGATCTTGAACTACCAGTGGCCACAGAACCACAGAACAAATGTGGTTTTGGTGCAACTTTCTGGTGCAAGAGGATCTTCCAAACATGAAAAAAACTGATTTTTCATCTATTATTTTGGCAAAATATAAACATATCTATGGTCCATCCTGTATCTGAGTTGACTTACCATTCTTAGCTTTCACAGAGGATATGCCTGTAAAAAGAAATAAGAGCACACTCCCATGACAGCTAGCTTTTTTGTGGTGGTTAATCCTGCTTGCAGCTCTGCCTGCTAATCTGCCCATGCCACTTTCCTTGCAATTAAAAGTTGAAGAGCACCTAATCAGCACAAACACACTTTCTTTTCCAGTGAACAGCATTTACATTCTGCCTCTGACAAGTATCAAATGTATGCATTTAATTTCACCTCCGCCCCATGCAGATTGGAAATTGTTTTGTTTTGGCTGCTGACTCTGCGAGTGTGTGGGTTGCTGTGCATGGTTCTAAATTACTGGCATTTAGGAGATGGTGATTCTCTTCTATGAGGCTTGGGGTCATAGATATTAACAACAGAGATATAAGTTAAAATGTTTTTTATTTTTTTGCTGTTTGAACCACTGGTGCATGAAACGCCTTTCCAGCAGCATGCCAGGCATGATAAATTGAACTGGAAGCCTATGAAATATGACATTTCTCTTGGGGTTATCAAGACTTTAAATTAAAGGATCTTTTGACATTCATAAGAAGAAAAAAGTAATGTACTTATTATAAGGAATATTCATCTATATGCTTTTAGAATATGTAACCATAGAAAATTGTTTCATGTCTCTAGGTGAAGGAGTGGTTATGTTTGAACTGCCAGATGCTGCAATTATCAGGCGCTTCACCTGCACAGCCACCGGCTAAAACAATACTGCTACAAGGACCAGCAGAGTGGAAGGAAACTCCAGTTGCATCTCAGAAGAAATCAAATTTCCCAGTAGATGGCACAGACAACAATAATAGCCTTTGTGAAGGTGGAAAATCAGAGGACCAACCACTTGTTCCAGCATCACAGAATCCCACTTCTACTTCTTCAATATCGCAGCCTTTTCCTGCTAAGTCTTCTCAACCTCCAAAATTGGAGCCTTCGAAAGAGGATAAGGGTTCAGCCATCTCTCAAACTTCTGCAAAGCCTGCATCAGTTTTGTCTGCGACTGTAGAAACTGTTACTTCTGGGAAGACAAAATCATCTACTGCTCAGAAGCAAGAAGAAATGAAACCTGCAGATGAAGCACGAAATGCTCAGTTTGTCAAAGCACCATCTGCTCTTGAAAACGTGGATAAAAATATATCCAAACTTCAAAAAGGTTGTCCAGTCTGCAAGAAGATATTCAAGAAAGATCCTACAAACTACAATACTTGTGATTCCTGCAGAGCCGTTGTGTGTAACCTTTGTGGTGGATTGAACTCCAGGGCAGATATAACTGAGGTAGGGAAAATATCCAACTAAATATTAGTAGAGGTAGTAGCTTTATAATACTTTGTTTCTATGTTAACAATTCTTGCTGCATTGTCATTCTGCATTCTAGGATCCTAACACATATTCCTTCTAATTCTTTAGATTTACTACTAGTTAGATTTACTTACTAACTACTGCTTGTCTTGTTTTGCCTATAGAAGAAGGACTGGTTGTGTGTGAACTGCCTTAGGCAGCTAGCACCAGGACCTCTTTCTGAAAAGACAAATGAAGTAACTCTTACAGAATCAGGGAAGGGGGCTCCAAGTCCAGGTCCTACAAAGAAAAAGACAAGTATTCCAGTGGACGATACAGAGTATGATCAGATATGCACAGTAAATGGAAAACCTCATGACAAACTTATCTCAGAAGAGACCCCAAAAGCCACTACTAGTGTGGCAGAACATAAAGAATCTTGTGTTGAATCTGTTGAACCACATAATACAAAACCTCCAGAGAAACAGTCTGGCCTTTTTGGTTTCAGTTTTGGTGGTACCAAGTCACATCCACCATCTCCTCAGCTGGCTGCCTCTGCAGTTTCTGGGAGAGTTCTAGGCTTTAGTTCATCCTTCCTCAGCTCAGCCTCTAATATGATATCTTCAGCTGTTCAGGATGAAGCACACATCACACCACCAACCTCTCGTAAGGGTTCTACAATTTCTTTAAAAAACACTACAACTCCACCTCTGTCCCACAAGAGTTCAGCAGCACACCAACATGGGGAAAAGAAAGAAATGCAAGACCAGTTGGCAAAGGAATCAGTCCCTCTTCTGAAAAAGGATACACCTTGTCCACTCTGTAAGGCTGACCTCAAGGATGATCCACCTAACTATAACACATGCACACAATGTAAAACTATTGTGTGTAACCTTTGTGGATTTAGTCCTATTCCACAAGAAACTGAGGTAAAATAGAATCCTTCTTTCTGTCATCTCTGCACTGTACACATGAAGATATGTCAAATTAGTTTTGCAAAAATGTTGTCACATTATGCTTTTCCATCAAAAGAAAAAAATATATATATACTTGTGGTTTCAATGGTAAGAATAAATTTTAAGGAATTTTGTGTAAGATGGCTCCTAGACAGGTGAAGTGTATGAAGAGTTAATAATGTTTATCCAATTGTCTAATTGGTGTGACAACCAAAAATTCATGATGATATATCTCTGTAGTAAGATGCAGTTAAAGTTGCAGATCCATAAATGTACTACATTTACAATTCATACATGCACTGTTGAGTCTCTTTTTGCCTCTTTGCACCAACAGGTATCAGAATGGCTATGTTTGAGCTGCCAGATGCAGCGAGCCCCAGGAGCTCCTCTTGCAAAAACCCAGGTAGAGGTTAACAAGGTACCTTCACCAGCAATGAAGAAAGAGGCTCCTGCTGCAGGTGCTCCACAGAAGAACCCAAGTCTTCCAGTAAATGCCAAAGATGAGAACCCATCTGGAGTTGGAAAACCAGTAGACAAACCTATTACCGCAGAGTCCCAAAAATCCACAGCAACAAACCCTTCTACTGCAAAATCTGCACCACCACCACAAAAAGTTGAACCGCCGAAGGAGGAGTCAAGCTTATTTGGATTCAGTTTTAGTGGGAATCGATCTCGGCCACCATCTCCTCAGCCTGATATGTCAGCTGTTTCTGAAAAGGTTCGAGGCTTTGGCTCCTCCTTTCTCAGTTCTGCATCCAATTTGATCTCATCAGCTGTTCAGCATGAGCCTTCCACAACACCACCAACATCCCGTAAAGGCTCTACAACTTCTCAAACATCTGTAAAAATTACTCCAACCCCATCCACTTCTCACAAGAAGCAAGGGGAAAAGATAGAACCAGAAACCAAATTGGACATCCAGATGCCAAAAGCAGATACACCTCTCTCAGAATTACTTGGAGCTTGCCCAATCTGCAAGGCCGATTTTAAGAAGGATCCTCCTAACTACACTACCTGTACTGAATGCCAGAAAAAGGTGTGCAACCTTTGTGGGTTCAATCCTGTGCCACAAGAAAAAAATGTAAGACAACATATTTAAATAAAAGTTCCTGTAATTACCAGTATTTTTGGGATAAAAGTTCTTGTGTTCCTTTGTATTACTTTATACTACTTTGGACTGAGTTTTCCAAAAAGCATCACTGCACAAATATCACCATTAATTGGTAGAGTAAGCATCATATTTAACACCGTGATCTTAATTTTATAATGCTGTTGGGAAACTGATGTTAGCATCAGTTGCTGCTTGTGGTGTTAAAGATGTCTTGTTGCATTAGCCTTCTATGTCTTCTCTAGTCTAGGAAAGTTTGTTTTATTGCAATTGAATGGAATGATTTGTTAGATATTTCCCCTCTATCAGTATAACAGGATGCTTGCTAAGTGTAACAGAATAAATAGGTAAAATTGGACCGTTAATGATGTCCACCAAATGTATCTGAATTGTCAAGAGAATTAAGGAAGTATATATTTTTGGCTATTCTAACCAGCCCATCTCTCTCTTTCTTTCTATTATTTCAAAATCTACTTTCAATTTT